>SJYV01030105.1:1255594-1331128 GCA_006410875.1 Neotragus pygmaeus
AAGGCTTTGGCATAGTCAAAAAAGCAGAAATAGATGTTTTTCTGGAACTCTCTTGCTTTTTTGATGATCCAGTGGATATTGGCAATTTAATCTCTGGTTCCTCTGTCTTTTCTAAATCCAGCTTGAATATCTGGAGGTTCCCAGTTCACATACTGTTGAAGCCTGGCTTGGGGAATTTTGAGCATTACTTTGCTAGAGTGTGAGATGAGTGCAATTGTGGGGTCGTTTGAGCATTCTTTGGCATTGCCCTTTTTTGGGATTGGAATGAAAACACCTTTTCCAGTCCTGTGGCCACTGCTGGGTTTTCCAAACTTGCTGGCATATTGAGTGCAGCACTTTCACAGCACCATCTTTTTGTATTGAAATAGCTCAACTGGAATTTCATTACCTCCACTAATTTTTGTGTAGTGACGGTCCCTAAGACCCACTTAACTTCACACTCCATGATGTCTGACTCCAGGTGAGTGATCGCACCACTGTGGTTTTATGTGTCATGAAGATCTTTTTTGTACAGTTCTTCTGTATATTCTTGACACCTCTTCTTAATATCTTATGCTTCTGTTAGGTCCATACCATTTCTGTCCTTTATTGAGCCCATCTTTGCATGAAATTTTCCCTTGTTATCTCTAATTTTCTTGAAGAGATCTCTAGTCTTTCCCATTTTATTGTTTCCCTCTGTTTCTTCACATTGAAATGCGATGGACATTCAATTGATGGACATTTCTTTGCATTCTTTGCACTTAGGAAGGCATTCTTATCTCTCCTTGCTATTCTTTGGAACTCTGCAATTATATGAGTATATCTTTCCTTTTCTCCTTTGCCTTTTGCTTCTCTTCTTTTTTCAGCTATTTGCAAGGCCTCCTCAGACAACCAATTCTGCCTTTTTGCATTTCTTTTTCTTGGGAATGGTTTGGATCACCGCCTCCTCTTCAGTATTACAAGCCTCCATCCATAGTTCTTCAGCACTCTATCAGATCTACTCCCTTGACTCTATTTGTCACTTCCACTGTATCATCATAAGGGATTTGATTTAGGTCTTACCTGAATCGCCTAGTGTTTTCCCCTACTTTCTTCAATTTAAGTCTGAAATTTTCAACAAGTAGTTCATGATCTGAGCCACGATCAGCTGTGGCCCAGATCCAATAGTAAATCACCCCATTTCCACCCTCTATAGAACATAATAACTTTTACCATAATCATTTCCAAGTTTTTCTTTATAATTTTATAACCACAGTGTGCATCCCTAAACACATGCTTATTTTTGAACTTCATGTAGATGGAAGTCTACAACAGGAAATATTTGGGGTCTGGCTTCTTTCCTTGAACATTGTATTTGTGAGACTGATCCGTGTTCTTGCATGTATCTGTGATGTGTTCATTTCCATTACTGTGTAGTATTCCACTCCATGACTACCACAATTCCACTATCTCTTCCATAGTTGATGGACATTTCGATTGTTTCTATATTGGGCTTATTACAAATAATGCTCTTATGAGCATTCTTGTAGCATTCTGGTACATGTTTCCTGTTGGTTTGAGGCTCACTTTGTAGGCTATACACATGTTAGTGGAAATGCTGTACCATACATATGGTATTTCCAACAGAGCAAAAAACGGTAAGTAGTTTTTCAAAGTGAATGTATAGAACTATGTATAGCAGTGTGTGCAAGTTCTTGTTGTTCTTATCCTCTCTTTCTCCCTAATATGTTTTCCAAAGGCTTCCCATTTTGCTCACTGAGGTTCCTGGACCCCATCCCAGGTGAAACAGAAACCAGAGTTTTTGGTGGCAGTCCTTGGGCCAAACTCTTGTGCTCCTAATGTCCCCTATAGTGCCCACAGGGCAGGAACTCCAGTTCCTAACTAGCATTAGAGCTTTCCTGAGGACTGACCAGAGGCTTCCCAGGTGATGCCTGGGTAAAGAATCCGCCTGCTAATGCAGGGGCTGCAGGTTAAATCCCTAGGTCCAGAAGGTCCCCTGGAGGAGGAAATGGCAACCCATTTCAGCCTTCTTGCTGAGACAATCCTATGGACAGAGGAGCCTGGGGTCTCAAGGAGTCAGACATGACTGAGCAACTGAGCACTAGGACTGAAAGTGAAAGAAAACTCCCTGGACAGTCCAGGCTGAGCCACCTGTGGAGGGAGCAAGCACAGGCGAAGGCAGGACTGGCAAACTTGGGAACTGGACCAGCATTTAGACACCTGTATCTTCTCTCTACATGGCCATTAATTAGCTCTGTTTGGGGCACACACATTCGCCTCTCTGTGCACCCACTAGCCTCTCCTGGGAATGGATCACAAGATGACAGATAAGAAGGCCACCAGAAAAGAATTCTAAAATGCAGGTCACATTGTGGTTTGCATTGCTTCCTGATTTTACCAGTTAGAGTAATATACAAAACCACTTCTTCCCTTTATTTCCTCCTATCTATAAAAATTGTATGGTGGACGTTTTACTTGTTAGTTCTCCCAAAAGCCCAGCCAGAGCCTCTGGGGCTTCAAGTGAAGGAAGATAGTCTTTCTGGTGAAGAGAAGACACTATGGAGTCCTATTGTAGGCAAGTGTTACTTCCCAAAGAGTAGTTCACATCCCAATTCCCAGTGACAGTGGCAATCCCCTAGTTCCCCCTGTGGGATGCCCTGTCATGTCAGACGCTGAGAACTCCTGGCTGATGATAACCTCACAGGGGTTTTCTATGCCACCTCTATCTCAGGAAGTGATGGGAGGAGAAAGCTAAGTACGTTTGACAGTAAGTGGTGGGCACTGTGCTCTTGAAATAGGCTTTCTTATCCTTATTTTCCAGTGGGGGAAACTGAGAGTCTGAGCAACAAAGCTCTCCCAAGATAACTTAGCTAATAAGAGCTGCAGAGTCTGCCTACACACCTAAGTCTATCTTGGTTCCAGAAGCCAGAGGCCTTTTGCTCTAGTTCTGTTTTAGAATTGTACTCTCCTGATTTCATATTGTTAGACTAGGAGTCTTTATGAACAGAATATTTCACAAAGTCCCTCAGTCAATAGCAAATTGGGGAATCTCCCCATAAAATCTCTGAGCATCTATCAATGCAGGGTGAAAGTGGCTCAGTCATGTCTGACTCTTTGCAACCCCATGGACTGTAGTCCAACAGGCTCCTCTGCCCATGGAATTCTCCAGGCCAGAATACTGGAGCGGGNTCTTCCATAGTTGATGGACATTTCGATTGTTTCTATATTGGGCTTATTACAAATAATGCTCTTATGAGCATTCTTGTAGCATTCTGGTACATGTTTCCTGTTGGTTTGAGGCTCACTTTGTAGGCTATACACATGTTAGTGGAAATGCTGTACCATACATATGGTATTTCCAACAGAGCAAAAAACGGTAAGTAGTTTTTCAAAGTGAATGTATAGAACTATGTATAGCAGTGTGTGCAAGTTCTTGTTGTTCTTATCCTCTCTTTCTCCCTAATATGTTTTCCAAAGGCTTCCCATTTTGCTCACTGAGGTTCCTGGACCCCATCCCAGGTGAAACAGAAACCAGAGTTTTTGGTGGCAGTCCTTGGGCCAAACTCTTGTGCTCCTAATGTCCCCTATAGTGCCCACAGGGCAGGAACTCCAGTTCCTAACTAGCATTAGAGCTTTCCTGAGGACTGACCAGGGGCTTCCCAGGTGATGCCTGGGTAAAGAATCCGCCTGCTAATGCAGGGGCTGCAGGTTAAATCCCTAGGTCCAGAAGGTCCCCTGGAGGAGGAAATGGCAACCCATTTCAGCCTTCTTGCTGAGACAATCCTATGGACAGAGGAGCCTGGGGTCTCAAGGAGTCAGACATGACTGAGCAACTGAGCACTAGGACTGAAAGTGAAAGAAAACTCCCTGGACAGTCCAGGCTGAGCCACCTGTGGAGGGAGCAAGCACAGGCGAAGGCAGGACTGGCAAACTTGGGAACTGGACCAGCATTTAGACACCTGTATCTTCTCTCTACATGGCCATTAATTAGCTCTGTTTGGGGCACACACATTCGCCTCTCTGTGCACCCACTAGCCTCTCCTGGGAATGGATCACAAGATGACAGATAAGAAGGCCACCAGAAAAGAATTCTAAAATGCAGGTCACATTGTGGTTTGCATTGCTTCCTGATTTTACCAGTTAGAGTAATATACAAAACCACTTCTTCCCTTTATTTCCTCCTATCTATAAAAATTGTATGGTGGACGTTTTACTTGTTAGTTCTCCCAAAAGCCCAGCCAGAGCCTCTGGGGCTTCAAGTGAAGGAAGATAGTCTTTCTGGTGAAGAGAAGACACTATGGAGTCCTATTGTAGGCAAGTGTTACTTCCCAAAGAGTAGTTCACATCCCAATTCCCAGCGACAGTGGCAATCCCCTAGTTCCCCCTGTGGGATGCCCTGTCATGTCAGACGCTGAGAACTCCTGGCTGATGATAACCTCACAGGGGTTTTCTATGCCACCTCTATCTCAGGAAGTGATGGGAGGAGAAAGCTAAGTACGTTTGACAGTAAGTGGTGGGCACTGTGCTCTTGAAATAGGCTTTCTTATCCTTATTTTCCAGTGGGGGAAACTGAGAGTCTGAGCAACAAAGCTCTCCCAAGATAACTTAGCTAATAAGAGCTGCAGAGTCTGCCTACACACCTAAGTCTATCTTGGTTCCAGAAGCCAGAGGCCTTTTGCTCTAGTTCTGTTTTAGAATTGTACTCTCCTGATTTCATATTGTTAGACTAGGAGTCTTTATGAACAGAATATTTCACAAAGTCCCTCAGTCAATAGCAAATTGGGGAATCTCCCCATAAAATCTCTGAGCATCTATCAATGCAGGGTGAAAGTGGCTCAGTCATGTCTGACTCTTTGCAACCCCATGGACTATAGTCCAACAGGCTCCTCTGCCCATGGAATTCTCCAGGCCAGAATACTGGAGTGGGTAGCTGTTCCCTTCTCCAGGGGCTCTTCGCAACCCAGGCAAAGAACCCAGGTCTCCCATATTGCAGGCAGATTCATTCATTGTACTGAGCCACCAAGGAAGCCCAATGCAGGCTGGGAGAGGGGTTAACGGAGTTTCTAGTTCTGGTCTTTTCTTAGGGTTGACCATATCTTCTGTCATTGGAGGCCATGAGATGCCTCTATATTTTCCCACCCCCCCTCCTTTTTTAAAATTATTTTTATTTTTGGCAGTACTGGGTCTTGGTTGCTCGGTTGCTCATAGGCCTTCCCTAGATTCAGCAAGTGGGGGCTTCTCTCTGTGCAGTGGTTTCTCTTGTTATGGAGCATTGGCTCCAGGGTGCACAGGCTTCAGTAGTTGTGGCCCATGGGCTTAGTTGCCCAGTGGCATTTGGGATCTTCCCAGACCAGGGATCAAACCCATGTCCTCTGCATTGGCACCCCACCCCTTTTTTGACGAAGCAGGGAGAATAGGTTTTTGTTTCTAGCAATCACATGAACCCTGATTAAGATAGAAACAAACTGATCCAGTTCTTTAATCTCTCCTTTTTCTAAACCCTTCCTGGATGCCTCAACGATATTTGTGAAGTCTCAGACACCAAAAATGTCGCTATAGCTGGTCAAATTGAGGAGCACAAACAAGTTCTCCCGGCCTTGTCTCCTCTCAGCTCTGCTGTATACATACTCTCTCCCAGGTGCCTCCCAGATTTGCAGGAAGCACAGCCTAGTGGGAGAGGCTTGGGTTAGGTATGAGAGCGGAGTTTGAATCAGGGATCCACAGACGTGAGCAAGCAGCTTCATGTCATTGAATCTCAGTGTCTTCCCAATGTACAATGGGAATAATAATATCTCCAACTGTAATAATTTGTTAGGGCTGTCCTAACAAATACCACAGAATGGGTAGTTTTCTCACGGATTTGGAGGCCACAAAAATCTGTTTTCTCATGACTCTGGCGCCTAGAAGTCAAAGATCAAGGTGTTAGCAGGGTTGGTTTCTCCCGAGGCTCTCTCTTTGACTTATAGATGGCTGTGTGTTCACAAGGCTGTCCCTCTGTCTGTTGTCTATGTCCTGACCGCCTCACCGTATAAGGACTCAAGTCACACTGGGTTAGGGCTCACGCTAATGGCCTTATTTTAACTCAGTTACCTCTTCAAGGCCCCTATCTCCAAATACAATCTCATTCTGAGATATTGGGAATTAGGACTTGAACATAAAATTTGGGGTGGAGGGGACATAATTTAGCCCAAAACACCACTGCAGTTTGTTTTTAAGGCTTTCAGAAGATTAATCAGCACAGAGGAGATATAAATAAGGATGAAGACCTAGAGGTTCAACTCAGCCTCATTTACCCACCCTGGGAGCCCAGGACCTACCTAGAGGAGCAATTGCATGGGAGCCAGGGTGGAGAAGATCAAGGCCTCAGGCAGTTCTGCTTGCAGAAGGCCAGCAAGGATGCCCTGCTGGTCCAAGTTCCAGATAAAATTGATCCTTCTGGAGCCCACAACTTGGGCTTTGCTCTGAAGATGGTGTGGAAGAATTCACTGAGGAATATGTTCAAGCACAAAGTGATGAATGACTGTCTCCACAAATTAAAAAGAATCCTTTTCTCTAGCCCAATGACTTTTAGATCTTTCAGACGTTTTTTGTGGCCTGGCACTATAGCCAAAATCCCATAAAACTTGATGAATCATTCAAATAAGGAACCTGGGTGAAGGAGTAAATTTTTAAATAAAAATCACCTGGTTCTTTTGGTGAACTGCTTTATACTTAAGGCAAACCAAATCATTATCATGAAATATATCAAAATACATCTCTTTCATGAGTGAATTACTGGTGTTTGTGTACCTGGAATATCATATATATTTTGTTCATTGAATGTTTACATTATAAGAAGGAAAACATTTTTAAAAAATTGAATGTCTATAATCAGTTATTCCTAAGTTTTTTATACTATAACATAAATTTGTTATTTTCCTGTGAATTTACAATTTCTAAACGAGGACCAGCAAGTGTAATACCAGGGGAAGAATAGATGTTACTAATCAAATGATGTCTTTGCTTTTGTAAATGAAAAAATTGTTTTATTTTTAAACACTAAATCTGGCAAGTATTTCTTAGAAAATGTGTTTGGAAAGATTAATGCTGTGTTGTATATATCAGATTTCCCCATCTGATATATGAAATAGATTTGATCTTTGTCTCCCTAATTTCCTCTACGTTATGATTGTGGTACTCTTGTACCACAAGAGTACTATGATTGTACTCTTTAAAAATACTGTATTATTTCATGCCTTTAAAAAATGTTTTAAATAAGACCTGCAAAACATTGCAAATGGTTAAAATAAGTAATGTGAAAATTTTACAACCTCAAAGAATTCTTAATGTTACAAGCGTTTAACTTTAATGATGTTATTTTGATTTAACATGCACACTTTTAAAAGGATAGTTTATGTTTATCATAAACTTTGAAGAGCTTAGAAATAAAATTTCTGCTTAATTTATGAAAAAGAGTAGTAAATATTACTTTAATGTGAACCTCAAGGCAATGGCACCCCACTCCAGTATTCTTGCCTGGAAAATGCCATGGACGGAGGAGCCTGGTAGGCTGCAGTCCATGGGGTCGCTAAGAGTCGGATGCAACTGAGTGACTTCACTTTCACTGTTCACTTTCATGCATTGGAGAAGGAAATGGCAACCCACTCCAGTGTTCCCAGGGATGACGGAGCCCATCGGGCTGCCGTCTGTGGGGTCGCACAGAGTCGGACACAACTTAGCAATAGCGACTAAGCAATAGCAGCGACTTAGCAATAGCAGCAGCAGATTTCCAAAGACAATCTTCATTAAAATAGTATTTATTCACTCCTATTGTTCATGTAAAATGTGGAGTTTTCCTGGACATTCCATTATTTTGGTATCCAGTCTCCAAAACTGAATCAGCATGTCCCAGTCTTGGGTGGAAATCTGTGGTGCACTTGAGACCTGGGCTCCAGGAGGGGTGGACGGTGGCAGAAGGAGCTCACTTGTCTCTAACAGAAGGACTTCACCCCTTCCAGGCTTGAGAATCCTGTTCTGTGTTGACAGTGTTGTTCCTGCTGCCCCCACAGAGCCGCAATTCAGGCCCCAGGCTTGGCCCTGCCAAGTTCCCGGAGAGCTCTGGATCCTACGGACTGGTCACTGGCCCCCAGTGCCAACCATGTGAAAAGAGGCCACTTTACATTTGATACAAAGCGGCAGCCGGTCTCATTCACGGTGCCCGGAACATGCTAAGCTCCGGACGTAGAGCTGGAAAGTGGCACTTCAACACAAACTCCCTTTCCTGCCAACCCCACCCGCAAGGATTTCACAGGCGGAGAGGAACACGCCGAGGCTTGTCTTTTCCACCCCTTCTCTCCCCAGATGTCAAGAGAGGTTGTTCTGGGGAACAGCCCAAGAAAAGCCCTATTCTCCTCGCTCCTCCTCACCTGCCAAGAAGCCCTGGCCTGCAGGTGCCTGACCGAACCTCGGAGCTGCCAGCAAGTGTCCGGCCCATTCACTCCGGTTGAGAAGCCGCCTTCCCTGTGCCAAGTCCCAACTTTGGCAGCTCCATCTGTGGCGCCGGATTTTCATGAGCAGCACCTGTTTGCCAGCTCCCACCCGCCGCCGCTTCACACACGGGCAGGTGACCCCATGACCGGGAGGGCCTCCCCCGCAGCCATGGCGCCTCCTCTTACAAAGCCCGGGCTTGTTTGAATCACTGCGCCTCAGAGAGGTCTGAGTCCCCGAAGTAAGGGAAGCCAGCGGTCGGATGATAATATTTCCCAAAGTGCTTTTTTTTTTTTTTTTTTTTTTAACAGATGGATAAATTCGGGTGGAGCGAGAAGAGGGACCTGGGAGAGTATTATCAGGTGTAGGGGTTCTCAGCTCTGGATGCAATTAGAATCAGCTGGAGGAACTTTAAAACATGCGATATAGTCTGGTGTGGAGGAAGGGCATGACCCCTCGGTGGAGCCCATGTTGAGAATCCCTGATCTGGTTCAACCGACTTGTTTCACAGAGGAGAAAAGCTGCGGTCCTGATAGTAGGGACTTTTGAGGTCCTTTTGTTGTTGTTCAGTTGCTAAGTTGTGTCCGGCTCTTTGAGACCCCCATGGACTGCCGCACCCCAAGCTCCCCTGTCCTCCACGGTCTCCCGAAGTTTGCTTAAACTTATGTCCATTGAGCCTGTGATGCCATCCAACCATCTCACACTCTGTCACTCAGGCCGTTAATCTCGTCCAGTTCCCCAGTTTTACAGATGGGGAACTGAGGCCCAGGGAAGTTAAGGAGGGTCACCTAAGCCTCCATAGCTGGTAGGATGTATCTTAGTCCTTTGGCAGTTTGACTTTTGTCTTAGAATGGTTCTACTTCTATCATATCTAGTTTTATTACCAAAAAGCTCTGCTTTAAACCCATCACGCTTCTCTACTGCTCAAGAAATAAAGTCTACATTCCATAACATGGTATTCAAAGCCCTGTCACAACCCGGCCCCACTTACTTTTTAAGAAAAGTATTAATAATCCCTTCATACACAGGCAAGTGGGTGGGGTCTATGCCCTGGTCCCCTCACTTTACAGAGCTCCACTCTCGCCTTTTTCTATCTGTATCATACCTCATGGGACAGAGTCCACAGGGTTAAGGAGATATGCTCAATGGGGTACTCTCAACTGCAGAATATCTTGAATTTACCTTACCTACAGCACCTGTTAAGAAGACCTCTTTCTGAAAAACACAACAGTGCTGCTAGGCCTGAGGGACAGCCGCACAGCATCTGTCCAGTGGGAGGTGAGAGAGCATCTTTGGCTCCTCCTGGCCTGATGCTGGAGCTGGGCATGCAAGTTGAATGTCATCAGGTATGTACCCAAGTCTCCTCCCAGTGCAGGCTAGTCCAGAGTGGGAAGAGCAGAGAAGCGGGCTGCAAGCTGGGAGCTGGCTCCTCTATGTTCCAGAGAATCCAAGAATTCTAAATTCAAATGTTACCTTCTTGTCATGAAGGTGTATTTGTCAAGACAGGTGGATAAAACATATCTGACTGTTTTCTTTATAATTTTTATTTATTTATGGCACTGGGTCTTTGTTGCTGCATGCAGGCCTCCTCTAGTTGTGGAAATCAGAGGTCACTCTTTAGTTGCAGTGCATGGGTTTCTCGTTGTGGTAGCTTCTCTTGTGGCAGAGCACAGGCTCTAGGCACATGAGCTTCAGGAATTGAGGCATGAGGGCTCAGTAGGGATTTGCTGGTTGTAGGATGCATGGGCTTCAGCACTTGTGGTGCAGGGGCTTAGTTGCTCCAAGGCATGTGGAATCTACCCAGACCAGGGATCAAACCCATGTCCCTTGGATTGGCAAGCACATTCTTATCCACTGTGCCACCAAGGAAATCCTTCTTTATAAATTTCTAAGATTTACAAATGGTATGTAGGCCTGATATTGAAGCTGAAGCTCCAATACTTTGGCCACCTGATGTGAAGAGCTGATTCATTGGAAAAGACCCTGATGCTGGGGAAGATTGAAGGAAGGAGGAGAAGGGGGTGATGGATGATGAGATGGTTGGATGGCATCAGTGACTCAATGGACATGAGTTGGAGCTAACTCTGGGAAGATGGTGAAGATCAGGGAAGCCTGGCATGATGCAGTCCACAGGGTCACAAAGAGTCAGACCCAACTCCGAAGGTGAACAACAGCAAAGGCCTCTATTTGCATATTTGCCTTGACCCTCTGCATGCTGGGGAGGTGGGTTGACCCCTGAGGAGTCAGGGAGGGAGGGATGGTAGTCAGCCTTGCTGTTGGAAGGTGAGTGGTACAGCTCTCCAGTATGTATGAGATCTGCACTGGCAATTCCTGGAGGGATCACAAGTGTACTTATGGTTAAAAAAAAAAAAAATATATATATATATATATAGTGTTGATGTGATATGAAACCAGGATGTGGTGTTATTCAGGTCCTGGCTGGTGAGCACTTCTTTCCTTTCTCCCTGCAATGCAATTCTTACAAACTCATGTTTTTAAATTCTGGTGAGGGGCTTCTTCTGTGTTGCAGATGGCTGTTTTCTCATTGGATCTCCCCATGGCGGAGACAGCAGAAAGCTCTCTGGGGTCCCTTTTATAAGGGCACTAATCCCATTCATGAGGCCTCTATCCTCATGACCTAATTACTTCTCAAAGGACTCACCTCTTAATATTATCACACTGGGGATTAAGATTTCAACCTATGAATTTTAGTGTGTGTGTGAGGACATATTCAATCCATACAATGACTAATGATTTTCAGCAGCTCAAATCTAATTTTTTTTCAAACTAAAATAACTATAATCAGCTCCAGATCCTATTGGCCAGCCCACCTTTCTCTACCGTTGTCTGCAAGGATAGCTTGAGAGACCAGGAACCAGTCTGCGATCTAGATTCACTATGACACTGAGTAGTGGAGATATTCATGATGGTACAGCATTTGCCATTTCTGTTTATCCTCATCCTTTGAGAAATTCATCTCCTGCCTTCTTGCCACCCCTCTAGTCCTTTCTTCTCCAGTTGCACTGGCCATGAACATGCAAAGCCATCCCCAAAGCCTAGGAACTTTGTCTCCCCGTTTCCCCTGCCAGGACCACTGACATTCTAAAGATGTGTTCCTTCCCTTGCTTGAGTTTCTGTTCAAATGTTGTCTCATTGGTGATACTTCCTCTTTCCTTTGTAACTAAAGTAGCTCTTAGTCTACTTTCTCCCCTCAAGTTTTCTTCTTAACACCCCTCAGTAACTGGCATTCCCATTGCCTGTCTATTTAGTGTCTGTGTACTAGATGCCACATCACTTCTATATCCCAAGTGCATAGAGGGTGCCTGGTAGACACTCAATAATCACTTATTAAATTTAATAAATTGTTATTGGTTACTCCCAGGGCTTCCCAGGTGGCAGTGGTAAAGAATTTGCCTACCAATGCAAGACATGTGGGTTCGATCTCTGGGTCGAGAAGATCTGCTTGAGCAGGAAATGACAACCCACTCCAATATTCTTGCCTGGGAAATTCCATGGACAGAGGAGCCTGGTGAGCTACAGTCCATGGGGACACAAAGGGTCAGACACAGCTGAACGCATGCACATTGGTTACTCCTGTCTGGACACATTGACACAACACAACTGCAAACATTTAGACATTTATTAATTTTCACAGGGTAGTTTTTAGATCATTAAATAAATGGCAGTTTTTAGATCATTTAGAGGAATTACAAAATGACAACCCTCAAACAGGCGAATAAATCATAGACTGAGGGGATTTCATTATTTCCCCCAGAGTCTCTAGTGCCTTCCCCAAACTGACCAAAGAGATACTTTTCCAGATCTGGCTTTGAAAAAAATCCAGGTTTCTCCTAAATGTGAGATAATTTCCTAAAGTTCACATAGCACACATTATTTTGGTATCAGTGATACAAGTTCAGTTACAAGTGATCAGTTTTTAGCTTGAAATTTTACCAAAACAATGATGAATAATAAGAAAAGCACCTTGTCACAGTTGCACAAATGCTTTCTAAATAACTCTACTTGCTTTCTCGGAAACTTCAGGGAAAAAAAGTGATTAGGAAACACTAGGGCTAGAATTCAGTCGCAGCCATGTCTTTCTTTTAAAAAAAAAAAGTCAGTTGGAGTGCCAGCTGTATAGGGCTGTCCATTGTCTAAGAAAAAAAAAGTTTTAACCCCGGGGTGGAAAAACTAACATTGTCACTAGGATATGAAGAAACCATGGTGAAGAACTAGCCACAGCGAGGCCCCACAGAATGGCCGGCGGCATCTGCTCCGAGGGCCTTTATCAGCAGCCTTGTATGTTCTATTCAAAACTCTCAGAACGATTGTTGGCATGATGTAGACAAATTGACGCAAATTAGTTTAGCATGGGCTATGCAAAGTTTAAGCTTGTAGAGCAACGCACGTGGACCACATAGCAACAGCTCCCAACACTATGCAAAAGGTGTTGGATGCAGAGTACTAACTACCCAGACTGTTCTCTTCCAGATTGGAAGCAGGATTTGCAAATCATTGGTAGAGGATGGGGGAGGCATTTGGGGAGTCAGGAAGCTGGTAACAGAGAGTGGAGCCCCTATACTGACCCTGAAGGCCAGTGAGGGCTGTGAAAAATATCTCCTGAAAGGGCCGCTTTCCCCATCGAAAACCGACTGCCTGTTATTTCATGGCCACAAATCCTCAAAGGATTGGCCCCCAAAGATTAAGGGGATTCCGCCACTTTGCTCTTTACTTTGGTTCAAATATCTCAAGACAATTCCTTTGGGGCTAGTGTCACACAGACCACCTAGAGGGGCCTTCTAATTGTATTTACAGTAATTTAATTACATCAGGGAGAGCTTCAGAAGGCAGGATTTACCAAGATCGATACTATAGGTGTTACTGGCAGAGTTTTAATCTGTTAAATCAACAGAGAAATGGTAAAAATAAAGCCACTCCAGAGTCTAGAAACCACTTCATAAACTTTCTTTTTCTTTTCTTTTTATTTTTTTCAAGAAGAATGGGAGGGTGAAGGAGACATTTTCCTGGGGTCCACAGCTTTCCCACTTTTGTTCATATTATTTTATACTCCATGCACACATTAAATCCATCCGAACACACCCACAGGAGTCTGGATATTATAAATGCACCACAGCCAAGTATGTGTGTGTGCACGCGTGTTTAAATAAATATATCTCTGGAGAGTTATTTAAGAATTTGGTGGCAGTGGGGTTTCTGGGGAAGACACCTATGGGAGTACAGAGTTGGGCCGGGAGACAGACTTAATTTTAATCTCATTCCTATTTGTTTGTTCTGCTTCTTTTAAAAAAAAAAGGAAGTTTTTGACAAATATTAAATCACGAAATTCAGCAATCTGTATAAAATTTAGATTGTTTGGCTAACTACCTAGCCTGGGTTGGTAACTTTCCCTTGGAGCTTTAGCTTTCCTACCGGTTAAGTGTTTGGGAATGAACCAATTACCCCAGAAAGCCCCTTCCTCTCTGTGAGATTGTTAAATGGAGTCTAAAAACAGCATGTGCTGCTACTGCCATCTAGCAGTTCAACTGGGACCATGTGGGTCCAGCTTTTCCTAGGCATTTAAAAAGAAGGCTGGGGCTATTATTCAACACACAAAGACACCATTGGCTATGCAGACACCCTGCCGTCCCAGAGTGCTTTCTGGAGTAGCAGAGATTTTAAACATATAAATAAATCCTTAGATACTTAAAAAATAGTTCTCTATCAAAAAACTATTAGAACAAATTAATTCAGTAAAGTTGAAGTATATAAAATCAATATACAAAATCAGTTGTTTTTCTTTACACAAATAACTATCAGAGAAATTAAGAAAACAATCCTATTTACAATTGCATTATAAAAAATAAGATCCCTGGGATACCAAGGAGGTGAAAGACCTATATGTTGAAAACTATAACACATTAACAAAAGAAATTGAGTAGATACAATTAAGTGGAAAGATTCTGCACTCATGGATTAGAATAATTAATATTGTTAAAATGGCCACACTGCCCAAACAATCTACAGATTCAATGCAATCTCTATTGAGATTCCAATGGTATTTTTCACATAAATGGAACAAACTATCCTCAAATTTGTATGGAACCATAAAAGACCCTAAATAGCCAAAGCAGTCTTGAGAAAGAAAAACAAACCTGGAGGCATCATGATCCCTGATTTGAAACTATGTAACAAAGCTACAGTAATTTAAAAGGTATGGTATTGGCATAAGAATGGACTCAGATAATGGAGCAGAAGAGAGAGCCCAGAAATAAACCCAAGTGTATATAGTAAATTAACTTACAGCAAAGGAGCTAAGAATATACAATAAGGGATGGTCTCTTCAATAAGTCTGTTGGGAAAACTGGACAGCTACACACAATAAAACAACCACTGTCTTACACTGTACACAAAAATTAGCTCAAAATGGATTAACGACTTAAATGTAAGACCTGAAACCATAAAAATCCTAGAAGGAAACACAGACCACAAACTCTTGATATAGGTCTTAGCAATAATTTTTTGAATCTGATACCAAAAGCAAAGACAACAAAAACAAAAATAAACAAGTGGGACTGCATCTAACTAAAAAGCTTTTGCATAGCGAAAGAGAAGATCCACAAAATGAAAAAGCTGTTTACTAAATGGAAGAAAATAATTCCAAATCATACATATGATAAGGGGCTAATATCCAAAATATAAAGAACTCAAACTACTCATTAGAGAAAACAAAACCCAAGCAATCTGATTTTAAAATGGACAGAAGCTCATGTACATCTGTGGTGGATTCATGTTGATGTATGGCAAAGCCAATAGAGTATTGTAAAGTAAAATAAAGTAAAAAATAAAATAAAATNTATTTACTATCTGTGATTATTTGCTGTTTGTTTTTTAACCTTTAAAACTGGTGTGAGTGCTCTAAAGAGTTTCCCAGGAATATTGATACAACATCAACAGGTATTATGTCTGAGTGTGTGTACCCATGTCTGTTTTCTTAAAGAAAGAAGGAAGTAACTTTTAATAAACTTATATGCATCCTGTTTTGATTTTTTTCACTTTCATTGTTTTAGTCTTTGTTATAACGTACACTAGAAAGCAAGTGCAGGAAAAATATGCCATTATATAGAGAACATTGTTAGATCTTGTGTGTGGTTCTTTTTTAACTCCAGGAAAATCTTTACCTTTTTCTTGTTTTAGTCATTGAATTGTTCTTGTTATGCTAGTTTCTGAAGGTACCTTACTGGATTATACATAAACACCCTGAAAGGAGGGCTTTGACATGCTTGTTCAGAATAAACCTTCAGTGTCTAACACAGTGTCTGACACATAGCAGGGACACAGATATCTGTCGAACTAATGAAGTATAATTTAGTGAAAATGACTGGTGTGCTGGTTATTTGGTTTGATAGGTTATTGTAATTCTGGTTAATGTTTCATTTAACAGCAACACTCAAAAATTGCCCTTTCAATTCTGTCAGTTGTTACTTGTCACTAGGTGTAAGTTTTACTGGCAGATTTCTTTTTCTTTCCTGACACATTCAGTCCATTTCCTGCAGTTCACTTGCTGTTGATTTAATGGGCAGGGACCATTTTTAAAAGGAGCCTGTTGAGGAGAGCTGTTTAACTAGAGAAGCCTAAAAACAGTAAGCTGGTGTTTTAATATACACTGTTTGCTGGTGTATGTGGGCTAAAGCTCTGTATAAATATATATTTTAAACTCCTTGTAGTTATTTGGCAAAGAAGCTAAAGCATAGGAGTGAGAATGTGGTAGTTTCTACATATATTAAAATATGTAGAATAATTTAGCTAATTGATTTATAGTCTTTTTCTTATAGGGAAATTGGCACTTAATGTTAGAAATTTGTGAAGTGTCTTTGGAGGTAAACATCGTGCACTCTATTTTGTAGTTGTGTTTCATATACAATGTGGTAGTACTCTTTAACTTCCCTTGGTACACAGGTGGAGCCTTAGGCACATTTGAGTACTATTTTCAGATTTTTGTTTCATTATTAACAAAAATTTTATATATATTACAGACATCTGTAAACAACACTTATTTGTTTTCTTTTAAAAAAGGGAGGGGGTTCATAGAGGCATTTGTTTACTTATTTCTATTATTGGAAGAAATTACCCTCTAGAGAATAGTGTTGTTATAAATCTTGCTCAATGTATTTGCCAGCTGTTATATCTATGATATTGTTGTACTGGACAAGAATTATTTCTCCCTGGCCTAAAATGCTTAAAAGAACTGCAGATGAATTGCAGTCTACAGTAAAGAACTCTTTCACATTTTAGAGCTTCTTAAAAAAACATACTTATGACCAGTTTTAGCTGGTACTATAATCGTTTATTCACGTGTCAGGACCACATGGTAAAACTGATTTATGTCCTTAGAGTAAGTTAAATTATGTATCCTGATCTAAAGGCTATTTTCTGTCTTTATTGCCTTTCTTAGGAAAGTACATTTTTTTAAAAGAAATTTGTGTGCATTATGAGTTCCTATAGAGCAGCCTTTTTTTGGTTTTTGAATGAAGTTAAATAAATGATGGTAAAGTATATACCCACTGGATTGTAAACTCTTAGAGTAGTCCTATGTTGTAATCACACTCACACTGAAACCCTGAGTGCCTAGCAGGGTACCTGGCACATAGCAGGGACCCAAGTATATGTTGAATTTAGGGCTGATGGTTTGCATAGACTTTAATAATGTTGTTTAAGGGCAATATTTTAAAATGGTCTTTTCAATACTTTCATTGTCAATTATTATTTGTCTTCATGTGTATACTTTAAATTTTATTAAGTAGATTATTTACCTCTTCCAGTTTTAAAATCTTAGGGGTGTATTTATCTTCACAATTTCATATTTGAGATAAAAGTGTAATGATTATAATGACCAGGATGGTAATATAAAAAGTATTTCTCCTAGTGATCAAGTGATAATATTCATGAAGAGGTAATACCACCAGAAGTTTGGCACATATATGTGTGTAGAAGTTGGGAATGGTTTATGTGAGTAAAAAGTAAAGATGGTATTACAGATAAGGGTTTTAGCAAAAATATCTTTATAAGGAAAATTGGTGTCTTGGGTTCAGAAAAATATATTCCATATACTTAAATATACTTTAAAAGCTTTTACACAATTTTTACTACCCTAAAGTTTTCTGTAGGAATTTTAATACTACATACTTGCTGTTAATATGAGTGACATATAAGAAATGTAGACATTAAAAAAATATACATACAAAACAAAAATCAATCTTTGTGGCGTCTTAGTAGGGCTGCCATCTGTGGGGTCGCACAGAGTCGGACACGACTGAAGCAACTTAGCAGCAACAGCAGCAGGCTAGATAGCCAGGTTCTGGCCTGTACAACTCTAGACTTTGTATTGTTTATTGATAATCCTGTTTGTAACTATTGATAACACTAGTAAATGTAAGTGTAAATGTAATTTAAAAATGGGGTAAACTAAGGGGAGGTGGAGTGTGGTTGGGCAGGGAAAAGAGCTGGTAAATTATACTCTGAAGATCCTGATGCTGGAAAAGATTGAAGGCAAAAGGAGAAGGTGGGAGCAGAGGATGAGTTGGACACAACTTAGTGACTAAACAACAACATACCCTGAAAGAAGCTCCAGGCAAGAATGACATTTATTGAAAGTCTGGTTATCTTAAAAAATTCCCAAGCACTTTTAACTTTTTAGTGTATATTTAAAAATAAAACTATTTTGAATTACTGTGTAGTAGAATTTATGCATTATATCTCTCCTGTGGTTCTTGAAGCCCCTGGCATACCAGTGCCTATTCTTCAAGAGGTACATTTGAAGAGCATGAATCCAGCTGAAAGTTTTTTTTTTTTAAAAAACAGAAATTTGGATCATGTATTGGTATGCGTATTTTCTTATGATGCTTAAAGGCAGTGTGGATACAAATTATAGTTTTTTTCCATTTATTCCACAAATACTGTGTTTCGGCTTACAACCAAAATATGTACTATTAAGATGGTAAGAATTATAAATAAGATTTTCAAATTGCAAATCAGGGAAAAGAGCTATAAGAGTGAAGGTCTTGGTGTGCTGTCAGGACTGGGGTTGGGGAGGAGAAGGGAACAAAACCATGAATAAAACTCAGTGATGTCATTTTCTTCAAGTCAGCGTTTTGTGATTCAGGAACATTGCTTTTTAAGTGATCAACTTGATTTAAGGATAAAAACCTATTAGTTACAATAACTATATAGATGAATTGTGTCATCTTTAAAAATATCGTTTGTGACTATCACTGATTCCTAAGACTTAAAAATATAATTTTCTTTAATTACAAAATCAATACATGTTTATGGTAGAAAATTAAAATATAGATGGTAAGTATATATATCTCTCTCTATAGAAATACGATGTATCTCTTCCTCCTCACCATATATATAATTTCTATCCCCTAGTGGCAATCTTTGTTAGCACTTTGGAGCTTCCCAGGTGGCGCTAGTGGTAAAGAACCTGCCTGTCAATGCAGGAGATGCAAGAAATGCAGGTTTGATCCCTGGGTCAGGAAGATCCCCTGGAGGAGGAAATGACAACCCCACTCCGTATTCTTGGCTGGAGAATCCCATGGACAGAGGAACCTGGCAGGCTACAGTCCATGGGGTTGCAGAGTCGGACATGACTGAAGCAACTTAGTGTGCATATTTACCTTCAGTCTTTTATATGCACTTGAAAAAAATAGTATCATGTGATATATGCCTTTTATGTCCTCTAAATAGAACATTAACAGTCCCCCATAGTATTTGATCTTCATAAATGATTTTGATGTCTCATTGTATGTATTTTTAGGAAGCTTATAAATTCATCTCTTGCTATCCATGAGACTCTGCTTTGACTATCTTTAGGTATATTTTATTTTTGCTGGCTTCTCTTTTGCTCACTTCTTAAATATGAACAGTCCAATTAAGCTTATCAATCTACTCTCTTACTGCACTTTTCCTTAGTCGTACCACTTACCCCATGCAACTTCAGCTGTCACTTCACACCATTCTTAGGACCTCAGTTCTAACTCAGACTTCATGCTAAGTTTCAGGCCCTTAAAGTCCAATTGACTGCTAAATATCTCCTGTGGATGCGCTGAAGTTATCTCAAATAGCTGTTCAGGAACAGATCATAGTCAACAGTCAGTGTACACTTAATTAAAGGGGAGATCTCATGGTAAGTATTCTTATTGCAATAAAATAAACATTAAAAGAAAAAAGTCCATCTCAGCATTCATTTTCTCTCTTTTGTCCCCTGTCTTCATCATTTCTATTTTGTTTCTCACACTAGAAATTTTATATCCTATATTCTCCGTCTGTCTCACATTAACAGCCAGGTTATGTTCTACTTCACACAAAAAATTCAAGTATTTGAGTGTCCACTTACTGAGGCATTGATTAAGGCTCTGGGAATGAAGCAGTGACAACACCAAGCTTTGTTACAATAGCTTTCATTCTAATTGGGAGAGACGGTAGAATAAACATGTATACCAAGTGACAGTAAAAGCAATGAAGAAAATAGAGCAGTGTTAGATGGAAATGGTAGGGAAAGAAGTTAGGAGGGTGCTAATCTGTTTTAAGGTAGTCAGGGAAGACCTCTGAGAAGGGGACATTTGCACAGACCTGAAGGAAGTAAGGAATCAAGCCATGTACATGTATTGGGGAAGAGCCTTTCAGGAAAAGATGAGCAAAGAAGCCTATGTTGTCAGGCTGGAGTGAGCAAGAAACAGAATGGTAGGAGATGATATCAGGGTATTAGATGTTGACCCTCAAAGGCAAAGGAAAGGACTCTGGATTATATTCTGAGCAAAATAGGAAGCAGCTGGAAGGTTTTAAGCAGAGTATGACATGGCTAGACTGAAAGAAGAGCAAAGATGGAAGCTTGGAGGTTGGTTAAGAGATTGTCCAAATAAGAGATTGTGATGGGTTAGTTAAAAGGGGTAGCAGAAGAGGTGATGTGTAATAGTTGTATCTTGGAGTTATTCAGGCTCCAGAATTTACCAACGATATGATGGGAATGTTAAAAAGGAAATCAGGGTGACTTATAGGGTTTTGGCCTAAACATTTATTTAGACAAGAACAGTTGACAGGAGTTTAGATTGCTGTTCCATCTCATTAGACTATAAAGTAGCCACTTGCTGTATTTAATCTCTGTCCTTCTATCTGATCTTGGTTTAGTTAGCTTCTTAAAATACAAATCTGACAGTATTACTTGGCTGATGGCTCCTCATTGCCTGTTGGCAGGAGAGTAAAGTCACTTCATAGTATTTAGATGAATTTGCATACGTCTTTTATGCTGTCATAGAATGCAACAGCTCTGATCTTTTAAAATGATGGTCTTTTTCTTTTGTAAACTACCAGGTAGATAAATGTGAAGAAGTTACGTTTTGTTTGTTTTTTTATTTTTTTTTTAATTAATTAATTAATTAATTTATTTTTAAATTTAACTTTACAATACTCTATTGTTTGTTTTTTTAAAAGGGATTCTGTATTAGGAGGAAAAGGCAAGATTTTGGTAGGAATTTGTGGGATATATACAGAAAAGCAGAAATGTATGTAGTTACTAGCATGTCTGTTTTATAACTCCAGCTAAAATATGAAAGGTGTATGTGTTTATAATATCCTGTATTTCTGTACAGAATATTGTGACATCTATTAATTACTTGATCACCCAAATGATCTCCTGGTATACAGATACTGGGTTTAGTGCTGAGTAAGGCAAACAAAGCGCCTTTCCTTTTGGAATTAACAGTTCAGTGGGGAAGAAAGTGGGGATCCCAGGTAGCTCAGTGGTAAAGAATCCACCTGCAATGCAGGAGATATGGGTTCAAGTCCGAGATCCCCTGGAGAAGGAAATGGTAACCCACTCCAGTATTCTTGCCTGGGAAATCCCATGGACAGAGGAGAGCCTGGCGGGCTACCGTCCATGGGGTCACAAAGAGTCGGACAGGACTGAAGCGACTACAACAATGGGGAAGAAAGTGGCTCCAAAATAGTTATTTATCAAGAAGGGGCACACACACTCCTGGCCATTCTGCCAGGAGTTTCTGCATAGTTTTGTTTTCAATTGTTAAGTAGTATTCTCAGAGTGAGGGTTAGAATATCTTTAATTTCTTTTTCCTGAACAGCGAGGATCTGGAGAAGTTATTTGTCCTCAGTCATATAGCTTATATAGTCAAGGTGGAATTCAAATGCAGGTTCTCTGATCCCAAAACTTTAAACACTGTGCTGTATAATTCTCATGATCTTAACGTGACAATAAGTTAAAGAAATATAAAAATGAGAATGAAAATAAATTTAACTTTCTGGCATAAAAGAGTTTCAAAATGAAAGCAAATCAGTCAGGAGCTCCTCCTAGTAATGCATCAGCTGATACTCTTTCAGATATTTAATTGTTGTTGTCAGAGATTACATATCTTTAGTGTTACTTTTAAAATCTTAAGTGTGTGTGAAATACATTAAGTTGACAACGAAACCAGCATAAGATGAGGTGTGCTCAATCTGTGGTCTGAGTCAGACTTTACATTAGAGCAACAAAAATTACTTATTTAAGCACAGGATGTATGCTGCTGAATGCTAAGGGTGCAGTTACACTCCCTTTAGGTTTTAAAGACAGTTTAAGTTGAATTCAGTTCAGTTCAGTCAGTTGCTCAGTCGTGTCCGACTCTTTGCGACCCCATGAATTGCAGCACACCAGGCCTCCCTGTTCATCACCATCTCTCGGAGTTCACTCAGACTCATGTCCATCGAGTCAGTGATGCCATCCAGCCATCTCATCCTCTGTTGTCCCCTTCTCCTCCTGCCCCCAATCCCTCCCAGCATCAGGGTCTTTTCCAATGAGTCAACTCTTCACATGAGGTGGCCAAAGTACTGGAGTTTCAGCTTTAGCATCATTCCTTCCAAAGANTCCTATTTGGAACCAGTCTGTTGTTCCATGTCCAGTTCTAACTGTTGCTTCCTGACCTGCATACAGATTTCTCAAGAAGCAGGTCAGGTGGTCTGGTATTCCCATCTCTTTCAGAATTTTCCACAGTTTATTGTAATCCACACAGTCAAAGGCTTTGGCATAGTCAATAAAGCAGAAATAGATGTTTTTCTAGTTTTCTGGAAAACTCAGCAGTGGCCACAGCACTGGAAAAGGTCAGTTTTCATTCCAATTCCAAAGAAAGGCAATACCAAAGAATGCTCAAACTACCGCACAATTGGACTCATCTCACATGCTAGTAAAATAATGCTCAAAATTCTCCAAGCCAGGCTTCAGCAATACGTGAACTGTGAACTCCCTGATGTTCAAGCTGGTTTTAGAAAAGGCAGAGGAACCAGAGATCAAATTGCCAACATCCGCTGGATCATCAAAAAAGCAAGAGAGTTCCAGAAAAACATCTATTTCTGCTTTATTGACTATGCCAAAGCCTTTGACTGTGTGGATCAAGTTGAATTAATGAAGTTAAATTACCTTTGAAAAGTCACACCTCTCAGACTGCTACCTCTAGCACCCTCATTTGCCATCAGTGTGTTTTGCCTGGCTTATTGACATACAGAAGGATATATCAATGACTTTGTATTTGATCAACTGGTGCCTAAAAGCAATAGGACTCATAAAGGAAAAGGGAACTTCCCTGACCCTCTGATCCCTTAACATTAGTCCTGATAAACACTGCAGTATGTGTAAACCCTGAAAACTCTAGGTTGAGACTAATAGGTCTTTGAAAACCGTAGGTTGAGGCTGATAGGTCTTTCTGTGCTCGTTTCTGATCGCTTGTTCTCCCCACACAGCCAGAATGATCTTTAAAATGGGTAACTCAGGACACATGACCTCCCTGGTCAGCTCCTTTCTCTGGCTCCCCATCTCAGAGTTACAAGATAATCGCCTCTCTGACCTGTAAGGAACTGGGTCACCCATACCTCACTCTGACCTCCTTTCCTACTGCGTTTTGCTGCAGCCCCCGCCACATTTTTCTGGCTGTTCCTTCCTGTTTGTGGTAAGCTCCTACCTACTTCAGGACCTTTGCTTTTATTTTTTTTTCTGCCTTGAGGGCACTTGAGTGAAGTAACTTTTGTCCTTAGCTTCTTTGGGATGTCACCACAGTGAGGCCTTCAAAGACTCTCCCAGTTAAAATATTACATCCTCTCCCCTTTATCTTTTTTTTTCCACAGCCGTAACATTATCTGATACACAATATGAAACTGAAAGTTGCTCAGTAGTGTCTAACTCTTTGCTCTCCCATGGACTGTAGCTCTCCAGGCTCCTCTGTCTGGAATTCTCCAAGCAAGAATACTGGAGTGGGTCGCCACTCCCTTCTCCAGGGGATCTTCCTAATCCAGGGATTCAACCTGGTTCTCCTGCATTGCAGGCAGATTCTTCACTGTTTGAGCCACCAGTGAAACCCCTATATACAGTATATTCTTTGCATATTTATGTCTTTCCTACTAGACAATATGGGATGTTCATGATGGTGGAGTTTTGGTCTGTATTGATCACAGCTATATCCCATGCTTAAAACATGACACATAGTAGGTACTCAATCTGTCAATCAGCATATTAAAGTATACTGTTTTCACAATATTTTTTCCTAGCTTTCTTGAAATATAACTGACAGTATTATGTAAGTCTAGGTGTAGAATGTGATACACATATATTGCAAAATGTTTATCAGATTAAGGTTAGTTAACACATCCTTAACTCATATAATTACCTTTGTTGTTGTTATTATGGTGAGAACTTTTAAAAATCTATTAGCAACTTTCAAGCATACAATACAGTATTTTTAACTATAGTCATCATGCTATACATTAGATCCTCAGAACTTATTCCTCTTATAATGGAAAGTTTGTACCCTTTGATCAACATGTTATTTCCCCAACTCTACACCCCCAGCCCCATGTAACCACCTTATCTTTAAGTTTGGCTTTTTTAGATTTCATATATAATTGAGATTATATACTGTTTGTCTTTCTCTGACTTATTTCACTTAAAATAATATCCTCAAGGTTCATGCATGTTGTTTTGCAGATGGCAGGATTTTATAATATTCTTTAAAATTTCTGTTGTATATTTACAGTAATAATATAGACTGTATGGTTTTATGATTAGTAAATACTTATTTGACTACTGAGGTCACAACCCTAGTTTTCTGGTCAAGCAAGAAAGCTTTTAGACTAGTCTTGCTTTTTTAAATCTTTACTTAGTCAAGTGAGTATTAAAGCAAATATTTTAAGATAGTAAAGAATATTGGGCAAAGAAAGTTTTTTTTTAATCCCAACATAGCTTATTTTATTTCTTAGTTTCTCTTATTACTTGTACTTAGACATAGTCATAGTATAATGTATTTTTTAATAGTAGATTTTGAATTAGTTTGCTAGTGAACACTTCTGTTTATAAGAGCTCTGATAACAATACAAAATAGTCAAAATCCTCCTCTAAGTGATTCAGATTGGTGCTGTCATCTCTATAGAAGGTCATGTTTTTATGAAATTTTTCAGGTAGAATTATTTTTTTAGTTCATAGTATAGTTTTTCTTTAAGTCTCTTGTGAAATAAATGATAGTTAACCAGTATTCTGTAGAGAATACCAGATATACTTCCAGAGGTATAAGCTGGATTTAGAAAAGGCAGAGGAACCAGAGATCAAATTGCCAACATGTGTTGGGTCATAGAGCAAAGGAATTCCAGAAAAACATCTACTTCTGCTTCATTGACTACTTTAAACCTTTGACTGTGTGGATCACTACAAACTGGAAAATTCTTAAAGAGATAGGAATACCAGACCACCTTACCAGTCTCCTGAGAAAACTCTATGTAGGTCAAGAAGCAACAGTTAAAACTCACATGGAACAACAGACTGGTATAAAATTGGGAAAGGAGTCAGGCTGTATATTGTCACCCTGCTTATTTAACTTATATGCAGAGTACATCATGTGAAATGCCAAGCTGGATGAATCACAGGCTGGAATCAAGAGTGCTGGGAGAAATATAAATAACCTCAGATATGCAGAAAGTGAAGAGGAACTAAAGAGCCTCTTGATGAGAATGAATGAGGAGAGTGAAAAAGCTGGCTTAAAACTCAACATTCAGAAAACTAAGATCATGTCATCTGGTCCCATCACTTCATGGCAAACAGATGGGGAAGCAATGGAAACAGTGACAGACTTTATTTTCTTCGACTCCAAAATCACTGTGGACAGTGACTGCAGCCATGAAATTAAAAGATACTTGCTCCTTGAAAGAAAAGCTATGACAAACCTAGACAGCATATTAAAAAGCAGAGACATCACTTTGTTGACAAATGTTTGTCTAGTTAAGTCTAGTTTTTCCACTAGTCATGTATGGATATGAGAATTGAACCATAAAGAAGGCTGAGAGCTGAAGGATGATGGATGCTTTTGAACTGTGGTGTTGGAGGAGACTCTTTAGAGTCCCTTGGACATCGAAGAGACCAAACCAGTCAATCCTAAAAGAAATCAACCCTGAATATTCATTGGAAGGACTGATGCTGAAGCTGAAGCTCCAATACTTTGGCCTCCTGATGGGAAGAGCTGACTCACTGGAAAAGACATTGATACTGGGAAAGATTGAGGGCAGGAGGAGAAGGGGGTACCAGAGAATGAGATGATTAGATGGCTTCATCAACTCAATGGACATGAGTTTGAGCAAACTCTGGGAGATACTGAGGGACTGGGAAGCCTGGCATGCGGCAGTCTATGGGGTTGCAGAGTCAGACACAACTTGGCAACTAAACATAGGTTTTTCTTTAGGCCTGTTGTGAAATAAAATATTCTTCTTTTTTTTTTTTTAGTATGCATCATATAAGATTTATTATTAAGATTTATTGTCTACATAAGTAATAAAAACATCATCTCAAAAAATTAACAGTAATGTGATGAAATTATCTAGCATTCAGTCCATATTAAACTTTCCTGAGTTTTTCTAAGAATGTCTTTTATAGCTAAAATTTTCTCTCACCTTGAACAAATAGCCAGTTGAAGTTTATATATTACGATGAAAGGTGTTCAGTTTTCCTAGTGTCTTTCTGCCCAAGAAGTAATCATTATCCTATTTACCTGTCAGGTCTGTACTTTTATACTTATGCTATATATGTAAAATAATATAGTTTTTGTTTAAAATTTTACTTAAGTGGTATTATAATGTGTGTATTATTCAACAGTTTTCTACTTTATTATTTTTGGGGGGATGGGAGGCAGGGTTCAGGATGGGGAACACATGTACACCCGTGGTGGATTCATGTCAATGTATGGCAAAACCAATATAGTAAACTAATTAGCCTCCAATTAAAATAAATAAATTTATATTTTAAACAATGAAATATTCTGTAGGAGGAAGCACTTAACATTTTTGTCTGCTGACTCCCACCTTTCAACTTTATTTCAATTAGTAATTTTCAATTTAAGTTGAAGCTGTGGTACAACATAGAGCCTGTGTTGTGCCTGCCAATCTGCTTGATTTAAAATCTATGTTTTCACCCAGTAATTTTAAGTATTTCTCAGCACCACAAAGCAGGAGACAAACGGGTGAAGTAGCCTTGTTCTGGGTGTTTTAAAATGTTGTTTATCAGGAGTTCCCTGGTTGGTGGTTAGGATTCTGTGCTTTCATTGTCGCGGTCTCAATTTAATGCCTGGCTGCATAGCTTGGCCAAAATAATAAGTAAAATGTCGTTTATCAACTTAATAAAGTTGATTAAGTGTTAATAAGCATATGATAAGAGTAATTTCAGAGGTTGAAATTGAGATGTGTGTGTTTTTTAGGTGATCATGAATCAGACAGATAAAAATCAAGAAATCCCATCATACCTTAGCGATGAGCCACCAGAAGGTAAGTACACATCAATAGCACTAAGAATGAAAAAACGTCCTAGTGAATTATAGTTCAGATTGTCTTTATTAAAGTAACAACCTGTTTTGTCAGCAAATGTGTTCCAAAAATACTTAAACACTTTTTTAATAAGAAAGCATAGATATTATGAATAGGGACACTATGTAACTGTTTTATTGTTTAGGATCTATTTTTCTGCTACTCTTTTATTCTTCTAAGACCATTTCACAAGTAGAGTATCCTTTCATTTGTAAAGAATTGGATGTGGTGCAGAGGAAGGATGGACTGGGTTTAGTTTTGATGTCATGAATACAAAAACTCAATTCAAGAGGCACTTGAGATTTGTTAAACTCCTGTTATTGACTATAATAGGTAACTTCCTTTTTTAATACATGGTCTTGGGGTTTGCTTAATTTTTTAGTTTGAAAATCGTGACATCAGGAATCATTTTTATCTTTACTTCAAAAATCTTTGGAAACACTAAACGCACACCTGAATGTTTCGACTATACGCAGAAACAACTAGCTGTTCTCTTTGCTTTATTTTTTAGGGACTAGAACGCTGGAGTATTGAAGAGAAAAGTTAGGGCTCAATGAGAAAGTAAATAAGGACTTGTGAGAATGATGTCAGAAAAGAGATAAAGGCTATGCAGGAGCATGACTGTTAAGGAAGAGAACAGCTTCAGCAGTGTCTTTATATCGGCAACCTGTTAAACAAAAGTAGTCTGCAAAGTGAATAATTTATATGGTGGTAATTAAGAGCACAATGATAACAGTATTAAAATTTGTCTGATTTGACGGAGAAAAATTGTCTTCATTAAATGCATGTACACCAAATTTAGCATCTGAGGTATTCAGCATGAGGTTTTTATGTTTTATCCTCAAGCCAAGATTCGCCCCCCCACCATCTTTTCCTAGTGTTACTAACCTTGATTACAAAAAATTACCACTTATGTAATTCTTTCCATCATAATTTAATAATTAATATATTCAAATGCTTATCTGTGTCTTAAGTCTCTTATTTAGCTATTTTAAAATTTATATTAACTACGTTTATTACTCAAATAGTTTCAATTAAAAAATTGGTTTTATAAATTTAACTATTGCTGTATTTTTATAAGTGAGCTGTTTTGACTAAGCAGTAAGGCTTTCTTCCTTGTGAAATGATGTAAACTCTCCAAACAATGAGAAGAAAATGTTACTCAAGGTAAATTTGTGCCTTGTGTACTTAAAGAAACGATTTTCAGAATTTTTTCTCTTTTAAATATTGTTGGTTTCCCAGAGTTATCTAACCACGATTTTAGTAGCTTGGTGGTCTTAGTTGAACCTATTTATCCATGAATTTACCTTTCTTGTGTGAGATTATACCTTTTTAGTGGTTATAGCCTGACTTATATAGTTACCAAGCATTTTTTCATGAAGTTAAAAAAAAAATAAAAACACCATTGCTCATGTGTTGTTGCTGCTTGAGTCACTAAGATTATGAAGGAGAAAAGATCTTTGTGCATTTGAGAGTGGCAGAAGTGAATTTTTATGAAGTCTTCCTGCTAGTCATTTTATGCTGGAGTTTGGGTTACATGCCAGTTTGAGTGCCTCTATTAAACAAACAGAAAAAACTCATGACAGTAAATCTGAATTTCTCATGTTGATGTTCCTTTTCTGGGAGTATATGACGAGTTTTTACAAACTAGATGCTTAAATCACATATTGTCTTCTATGAAAATTACTGAGCCTGTGGAAGTATTAACCATAGCTATGGTTTTCTCATTACAAAAAAGATTTTATGATTTTAAGTGATGAATAATTTTCCTGTTTTTACCTATAGTATTAGCTCTTAAAATACATTATGAAGGAACACATAGAATAGAAACCCAAATATATTTAAATTAGCAGTTCTCCAATTATTTCGCCTTGGGTGATGCTTTCTACTTTCAAAACTTGAGGATTCCAAAGAGCTTGTGTCTTTGTTGATACTTGCCATATTAACAATAAAAACAGAAACTAAGTATTTTACTGTGAAGAGAATCCAGCAGGCCCATGTAACACATTTTTTGAAAAATATACAACTATTTTCCAAAAAAAGAAAAATAACATTGTGAGCAGAGTGACTTTTTGTTTGTGGCAGTGCCATGGCTTGCAGGATTTTAGTTCCCCAACGAGGGGATGAACCCAGGCCTTTGGCATTGAAAGGGTGGGGTCCTAACCACTGAACCACCAGGGAATTCCTGACACTGTTTTAAAATTTTTGCAAATCTCTTTAATATTTGGATTAATAGAAGAGAGAGATTCTCATAGTTGCTTCTGTGTTTAGTCTGTTGTGTTACTGCACATCATTTAGCTTCTGGAAAATCCTGTTGTAGACTGGTGACAGAATGAAAGTGAAGAGACACGTTAATATTGATGTTTTAGTATTACTATGAAAGCAGTTTGTAACCCCTTAAATAGTCCTGGGGATACTCAGGGGTTCCAGACCACACCTTGAGAACCAGTGCTTTAAATGAGGAAGCTTTTTTCAGTAATGACTGAATTCTATCAAGGAAATAAGGGCTAATTATATTTATCTTTTTTTCATGCTTTTAGGATATAAAACAAAGTTTTTAAAAAAATTTTAACAGCAACAAAACTGTAAATCGAGTAAACACTTAAAATAGTTTTCCACTTTATGAAAGTTATCAAGTCTTT
The DNA here is from genome assembly GCA_006410875.1 of Neotragus pygmaeus. Classification (NCBI taxonomy): domain Eukaryota; kingdom Metazoa; phylum Chordata; class Mammalia; order Artiodactyla; family Bovidae; genus Neotragus; species Neotragus pygmaeus. The sequence goes on from SJYV01030105.1 coordinate 1,285,558, forward strand.
AAAGCATTTCTTCTCATAGATACTAAGACTTAGCATTGGACCAAGATGTTTTAAAAACATGTACAATTATGCCCTTGAGGGAATAGCTCATCTGATCAATGTCTTGATCAGATTTGTGTTATTTAGTTGACCTTCTCAATACAATCTCCTGATTGTTAGGAACTTAGGCTACTCAGTGATTTGCACTGTTTTTATAAAGACTTACATTTGACTGTCTTATATTTTCTCTCATTAGGTTCAGTGAAAGATCACCCACAACAGCAACCAGGCATGCTGTCCCGTGTGACTGGGGGTATCTTCAGTGTTACAAAGGGAGCTGTTGGTGCCACCATTGGTGGCGTGGCTTGGATTGGTGGAAAGAGTCTGGAGGTGACCAAAACAGCTGTTACCACTGTGCCTTCCATGGGGATAGGGCTGGTGAAAGGGGGCGTGTCTGCTGTGGCTGGAGGTGTTACAGCTGTTGGGTCTGCTGTTGTCAACAAAGTGCCCTTAACAGGAAAGAAAAAAGACAAATCTGACTAAAATATGGAGATACACTTGTTCTCCACAGCATTATGATGCCAGTGGCATTGAATTGCTAAATTATGGACTACAACCAAGTCACCTGTTTTGGACGTTTATCTTCTAACTGCTGTGTTGAAAGTATTGATGACTGACTGACTGGCTTTTGTCTAAAAAGAAGAGACCAATACTAGCACAGTGTATGAAGGTTTCTCATACTTAAATTCCAGCTTTTTATCTGGTAAAATGTTACACTTATTCAGTTGTAACTGAAGATATGGTGTATTTGAATATTTACAAGTCTTTCAGTTTAACTCAAAATGTGAAAGTTGAATTTAGTGGATGATCTTTACAGTTCCATATGTATAATGTGCCAGGTAACTCATCTGCCCCTTAAGAAGGGAACCTTGAACTACATAAACTGTACCTTTGATGTGCCTAATAGTTTCAGATGTTTTAATTAGCTTTTTTTTAATAATCATAGTTGATTAGACCAAGAGGCATTCTTTTATTATTTAAGATGGTAAAAGTAGCAGGAACTAGAGAAGGTTAAAAGATTCATGGTTTTGTGAGTATTAACCATCTTGTATTAGACATGCATTATATTAATTTAATCATTGATGCCTTACAAAAGAAAACATCTTTTCTATTACCCTGAATATGTGCGGTTCTTAGGATTATTATTATATATGGATTCTTTCAAAAGTTGTTTGTTAAATTAGTTTTCCCTCAAGAATCTCAGGATTAGTGGGGTAAAGGCATTTCTTGCTCTCAGCAGATAAGATAGTGCTTGTTAACTGTCAGTAGTTATACCAAATTGTATACTTCAACCTGGGTTCATGCTCCATCATTAATAAACCTTACAGTGCCTAAGGAACATTTCTTTGCTGGTCAGAAGCTATGTTAAAAGAGTTTCATATTAAGGAGGAACACATAAATCATTTTAAGTTCTTAAGAATTATCTGAAGCATCCAAGATATAAAAAGAATTCTTCACATCTGTTTTGTCTTACGTGCTTACATACTCAGTTGTGCCCAACTCTTTGTGACTCCATGGACTGTAACCCATCAAGTTCCTTTGTCCGTGGAATTTTTCAGGCAAGAATACTGGAGTGGATTGTGATTTCCTACTCCAGGGGATCTTCCCAATGCAGGAATCAAACCCATGTCTCCTGCTTGGCAGATGGATTCTTAACCACTTGTGCCACCTGAGAAGCCCCATTTTGTCTCAAGGATGGCTTAAATTATTAGCAGTACCCCTTTTAAAAAACACAGTAAAAGCAATTATGGATATATGACTTGAATGGAATGGGCTCCATAGATTAGTTCTGAAGATCTTAAGGATATTGATAAGTGCTATCAATGTTTGACAGGTTTTTTTAAATGTTATCTTACAGTCCTTTAAAGCAGCAGTAGACTTTGTATCATTTTCCAAGTCAACTTCAGGGAAGTTGGGAATTCAATTTTTTGGTTACGGATGATAAGCGTGTCATATCTTAATAACATCTCATCATGTCTTGTTCATTCTAAAATAACATGACTTAGCTGGAATTCATCTTTGTTTCATGTTCAATTTCATAAAAATTTTAAAGTGGAATATATATTGGCATATCTCTTAACTAAGGGTTTAGTCCAAGTTTGAAAAACCTTAATTTTCTTTAACTTAAGTTTGGAAATTTGCTACCATTCTACACTTTTTTTTTTAATGAGCAAGGGGAAGAAAGGAGGTGATACTCTGTCTAAGTCAGTAAGTAAAAATAGCACTCCTGAGAACTTAAATCACTCCAACACCCAAAGCTTAAGTGTTTGTTTGCAAACCCCTACGAGTTTTACATTAATAATGTGGAACAACAAATGGATAAAAACAAAACTTAACTTTAAAAAGCTTTTATAAATACCAACAGGGACTTACGCAAATCCAGTTTCCTGAACCGTTCTACCATAAACAAATCTGGAAAGTCATTAAGGAGTTAATCAGAAATTAAATTGCCATTTATTTCATCCAGTATGATTTATCTGTTGGTATAAAGAAAGAAAGTGAAGTCACTCAATGGTGTCCAACTCTTTGCAACCCCATGGACTGTAGCCTACCAGGCTCCTCTGTTGATGGGATTTTCCAGGCAAGAATACTGGGAGTGGGTTGCCATTTCCTTCTTTAGGAGATCTTCCTGACCCAGGGATTGAACCCAGGTCTCCTGCATTGTAGGCAGACACTTTACCGTCTGAGCCACCAGGGAAGTATTTGTTGGTATACTGTGATCAAATATAATTAGAAGCAGGATTTAAAAAAAACTCTGAAATTAATAAACACTAAATGATCTAAATAATGGTATTGGAGAACTTTTTCCTGTTATTTGAAAGAAATTGCTTTGTTGCTAGTTTATATTTCTAAATTATCTTTATAGGCTCTGCTGTGCTTTGTACCTGAATTTCTACATAGACTTTAGTTTACTGTATGCTTGAATATTTATTTTCAACTTGGCTTGTCTTTAAAATTGCTTGAGAAAAAACGGTTGTAATTAATTTCTGCTACAGAAAAGCCACTTGGTACATTTTATCTCATCAAGCTTGTTTTAAATTTTGAACTTAAAACTTTGTTCAGGAGAGGCTTTGCAATGATAGCAGAGACCTTGTACAAATGAACAGTTAGTTGTAGAGGTTCTTGTTGAAATGAACTTGACATTTGATATGTAAAGCTGTACACTTGAGTCTTTTCCAGTTTATTTTTGTAAACTAGCAATTTGACCTGTTGAACAGTACTAGCTAACTTCAAGAAACTGAGGTTGTTGTATACACCTGGAGGCATCTGTTATTCAGCTTATCTTTTGAGTGGGTATTTGGCACAATGAGGATAAACTTGTGTGACCCACTAGAATGACTGATCTAATAATGTTGACATCATGAATCCTGTACTTAATGAAATGTCAGATGAAAATTATTGATGATTTGAGTAAATTTTTTGTGTTAAAGAAATGGGAAAATAATACATGAATCTGTTTAATAAAGCACTATGATCTGTAAAAGATGAACTGTTTCATAAAGATCTAAGGAAAATAAAGGGAATTTTAAAACAGGGTATTCTTAAAATTTTAGTTATATAGCAAATCAGAAAGTACTGTAGCCAGTTTTTAAATTTTTTGATACTAAAGCACAAACATGACAGAACATCTCCAAATGTGAATTCTGATGCCAACAATCAAGTCCATATATATTTTAAACAACTCTAATATTAAAAATGCAGATTTCTAGGTTTGACAGCAACTTGCTGAATCTTTGCAGGGTGGAATTCAAGACTGCAGTTTAACAACCTCTGCAGTTGGTTCTTATGCACTCTAAACTTCAGGAATTGATGCAGGAATTATAAAATAGGGAGGGCACTTCTATGTCCTAAGCAGATGTGGAACCAACTTAAGACTGCTTACTGGCCAGAAATGACTCAAAGGGAAGGGAACCAACTGGAAGAAGGAAGAAAACTGATACTTCCTGGGCACCTACTTACCTATCAGGCATGGTCCATAAATTTTCTTATTTAATCAGTATGAGGCCCTTTAGGAGGAAAGTATCGGTATTCCCTTTGCACAAATATGAACAAGCTAACCTCCAATGTTAGTTGAGTTTCCCATAACGCTTGAATTAGTGTCAATCANTTCCAGGCAAGAATACTGGGAGTGGGTTGCCATTTCCTTCTTTAGGAGATCTTCCTGACCCAGGGATTGAACCCAGGTCTCCTGCATTGTAGGCAGACACTTTACCGTCTGAGCCACCAGGGAAGTATTTGTTGGTATACTGTGATCAAATATAATTAGAAGCAGGATTTAAAAAAAACTCTGAAATTAATAAACACTAAATGATCTAAATAATGGTATTGGAGAACTTTTTCCTGTTATTTGAAAGAAATTGCTTTGTTGCTAGTTTATATTTCTAAATTATCTTTATAGGCTCTGCTGTGCTTTGTACCTGAATTTCTACATAGACTTTAGTTTACTGTATGCTTGAATATTTATTTTCAACTTGGCTTGTCTTTAAAATTGCTTGAGAAAAAACGGTTGTAATTAATTTCTGCTACAGAAAAGCCACTTGGTACATTTTATCTCATCAAGCTTGTTTTAAATTTTGAACTTAAAACTTTGTTCAGGAGAGGCTTTGCAATGATAGCAGAGACCTTGTACAAATGAACAGTTAGTTGTAGAGGTTCTTGTTGAAATGAACTTGACATTTGATATGTAAAGCTGTACACTTGAGTCTTTTCCAGTTTATTTTTGTAAACTAGCAATTTGACCTGTTGAACAGTACTAGCTAACTTCAAGAAACTGAGGTTGTTGTATACACCTGGAGGCATCTGTTATTCAGCTTATCTTTTGAGTGGGTATTTGGCACAATGAGGATAAACTTGTGTGACCCACTAGAATGACTGATCTAATAATGTTGACATCATGAATCCTGTACTTAATGAAATGTCAGATGAAAATTATTGATGATTTGAGTAAATTTTTTGTGTTAAAGAAATGGGAAAATAATACATGAATCTGTTTAATAAAGCACTATGATCTGTAAAAGATGAACTGTTTCATAAAGATCTAAGGAAAATAAAGGGAATTTTAAAACAGGGTATTCTTAAAATTTTAGTTATATAGCAAATCAGAAAGTACTGTAGCCAGTTTTTAAATTTTTTGATACTAAAGCACAAACATGACAGAACATCTCCAAATGTGAATTCTGATGCCAACAATCAAGTCCATATATATTTTAAACAACTCTAATAAATATTAAAAATGCAGATTTCTAGGTTTGACAGCAACTTGCTGAATCTTTGCAGGGTGGAATTCAAGACTGCAGTTTAACAACCTCTGCAGTTGGTTCTTATGCACTCTAAACTTCAGGAATTGATGCAGGAATTATAAAATAGGGAGGGCACTTCTATGTCCTAAGCAGATGTGGAACCAACTTAAGACTGCTTACTGGCCAGAAATGACTCAAAGGGAAGGGAACCAACTGGAAGAAGGAAGAAAACTGATACTTCCTGGGCACCTACTTACCTATCAGGCATGGTCCATAAATTTTCTTATTTAATCAGTATGAGGCCCTTTAGGAGGAAAGTATCGGTATTCCCTTTGCACAAATATGAACAAGCTAACCTCCAATGTTAGTTGAGTTTCCCATAACGCTTGAATTAGTGTCAATCAAAACCTCTCCAGCGTATGTCCAGAAACAGAGGGGACTACTCAATAACTAGTCCTTCATTCTGCTGTAGTGCTGCCTGTGTGCTTAATTTGCAAAGCTGTGTGATTTGAACTCACTTCAAGTCTTCTGGGTGATCATATTTATTTGGCAGCTAATTGCATCCTGCCACAGAAATGAATTTATACATAAACTGTTTAAAGGGAATAATGTAATTTGTTGTTAGAACCTTTTTTTCCACAGAGGAAATGAAATTTTGACTCTAGTGTTTTATGTAAGGGTATCTCGCCCTGCTACATTGTTGATTTTGAGTATCTAAAATTTTACTTGTAGGAAGATCTGGGTTAAGAATGCAAGAATGGAAAAAAGCAGAAGTTCACGGGCTAAAAAGTAATGGACTAGGATTTGGTCTAAAGGAAAATAAAGGTGGTATACTGCATGTCTGACCATGAATGTGGATTTTTAAAAAAACTTTTCCAGTTAGACTAAGCTACAAATGTATTTCTGTAACCACAACTGCCTCTGGTTTGCTAGTGTACTAACAAAAGTTTTTATTTATTTAATTGAAGGATAATTGTTTTACAATATTGCATTGGTTTTCATACAAAGCTTTTTACATTAATGGCCACAAAGCACACAGGGCCACTCAACTCCGCTAAACTTTCTTACATACTTTCTTGTTAGTTCACTTCCCTACTCCTCAAAATGACTTTCATTCCCCTACTTCCTACCCCTCCTGCTGTACTCCCTTTCTCCCATTATAAATCTCTGTAAAAAGAGGCAACCAGACAGCAACTCTTCTGCCTCTCACAGTGCACACCCCTCCAACCAGCCTGCATGTGTTCCCATGCTCTGTGGGCCGGACATGGGCCAGAACTCATGTCTCTGCTCTTATCCAAAGTAAAGCCCACTTCACTTCCTCAAGGATTTTAATCCTTAGTATTAATTCATTTTCCACCTATCATCCATCTCTTTCTCCTTGGGTCATACCCACTGGCGTATAAACATGTTCCAGTATTTCCTTTTTTTAAAGAAAAATTACTCAGTCTTATTACCTCCATTTTCTGCTTCCATTTGCAGCAGAATTTTTGAAAAACGATATAGTCCCTGACTCTTATCTCCTATTCTCTCAACCCACTCCAGTTGCCTTCTTACCTGTCTCATTCCACCAGAATCACTCTTGACAGGTCCAACCAATGATTTCCTTTTGCCAGATCCACTGGTCATATTGAAAATGTCCTTTTCTCTTGGCAGACTTATGCTGGTCAACCCATTCCAGACCTGGTCTGCCGCTACTACAAATTTATCCTCTTTCTAGGCAGTCTCACCTAGAGCTGTAGCAGATAAGCAGATGATCTCCAGGTAACTATCTCCAGTCCTGATTTCTCATAACTCCAGACTTCACTATTTTTCTGTTTGAAAACTGCTCGAGTTGGGCATCTCAAGATTGACATCGATAATAGAATTACCAAGGTGACCACATAATGAATAATGCATTTCAAATGGAGACCCTTTTAAGGGTGAAAGAGAACACTGCTAATAATTTTGTCAGGGCAGCAAGAATAAACAAAAATCTGCCAAAGGATTTCCCATCACATTTAGAATGAGATCCTGTTCCTTAGCCCTGTGCTGTTCATCTTTGCCACTCTTCCCGTCACTTAACTACCCTGACTGCACTGGCTGCCATGCTCCCCTTGAACAAACATTTCTGTATGACTTTGTGTGAGTGGCTTAGCCTCTCTGTGCCTAAGTGTCCTCATCTGCTAGAACAATAAACAATGGTACTCTCAGCTCTTAAGAGTTGTAAAGCACAACATGCCTAGCACTTAGTAGATGCTGCAGAGATACCTTTCAGTTTCCTAAGGAACTGAACATATTTGGACAGTAAGGGTTACCTGCATTTGCTGAATGAAAGAATAAAGTGAAGATGTGGTCTATATTTTTTATAATTTTTCATTACTTAAGGGCCTTGCACACATAGTGCACATATGTTTGAGTGTCAAGAGTCAATTGTTTGTGTATTTGTTACATAGTTCAGACTCCACTGCTGAAAGTGAGCCAGTCTATCTAGATAATACTTAACTTGAAACAAAACTTAGAAACTTAAAACCTAACTAAAATCAGTACCAATCATCACACATTTAACCTTTCATATATTAGTCAGACCTGGATTCTCAGTTCCTTAAAAGCTGTACTTCAAATGAATATGAATTAGATCATTTTAAATTTAAGGAATTTTACAGAGACGTTTTCATAAAAACTGAATTTGCAGTTGGTACTCAATCTTAGCATGTCAGGTAGTGGTAAGTTTTTCTTAAGCCAACTTATAAGCAATCCTTTTTCTGTTCACAACGTTTGAACAGAAGAGAGATCTCATTAAATCTGGGCTCTGGCACTTGGCAGCTGGATGGTTCTCTAAGCTTGATTCCTCATCTGTAAAAAGGGGAGAGTAATACATGCACACAAAAGTGTTTTATTAAATAAAACTGTCAATTTTAAACAAACTGACCATATAAATAAGTTCTAATTATTCCTTATGAGGAGTAATACTAAGTTCTAAAAGATACCTATTCCAACCTGGAGATAAAATCAACTTTCTACACCAAAATGTTTTAGAAATTTGCTGTTTCACCAAACACTTACAGGATTCAGACCATAGTGGTGTGATGTTTCAGAGCTGGTGGAGAGAAAGAAGGCTGGGTCTGCATCCCAGATGAAATGTGCTATATCAATAAAAATGTATCCATAATTTGAATGGAGTGCACTTTTCAGTTTCTAAAACTATTCACTTACAAAATATCACACTTGTGCCATTTAATAGTAGTTTTTTTTTAATAGCTCAAGGACAAAATTACAAACTTTATTAAAATAAATGCAATTTATATTTTCAAGTATAGCAGTTGAGTCAGAGATCATCTGCTGCTGCTAAGTCACGTCAGTCGTGTCCGACTCTGTGTGACCCCATAGACAGAACCCAACAGGCTCCTCTGTCCCTAGGATTCTCCAGGCAGGAACACTAGAGTGGGTTGCCATTTCCTTCTCCAGTGCATCAAAGTGAAAAGTGAAAGTGAAGTCGCTCAGTCGTGTCCGACTCTTAGCGACCCCATGAACTGCAGCCTACCATGCTCCTTCATCCATGGGATTCTCCAGGCAAGAGTACTGGAGTGGGTTGCCATTGCCTTCTNATAGCTATTATCCAAAATAAGCCACTGAATTTGTTTTGTTTAAAAATGAGTTAATAAATGTAATACTATTTTATGAGAATTTGTGAAAATCCTTTTTTATAAACCCCAAATTAAGTCTCAGCCAGGTACAACAAGGAAGACCATGTGACTGCCCAGTGGAGTCATGGGAAATCATGTTAGCTGTGGAATGTCACGGTGACCATGGCTTATTTCACTTAGCATAGTATAGCATGTGTTAGGAAAAAATCAGTTAATTTTAATAGGTCAAAGAGTCAGGAAAGTTTCCCTTTCCTTTACGATTCCTACTGCTTTTATGCATCAGATGAGAAGATAAAAATTCATCCCTATTTCCTGCTATATTATTGTTTGAATCTTAAAAGCTAGCTCCTTTAATTCATTTAAAATTTCTGGTTGTGAGCTGAGAATGTATATAGACTTTATCAATAGTTTCGTTATCTCTAAGCACCATTTTTGAACAATCCTTTCCTTCCCCATGATGTGTGACGTCTCCTTTGTTATGTCGTATTAAACGCAGCTTCTGTTTCTAGCTAGCCTCCATCCTTGTGCGTGTGTGCTCAGTCACTTCAGCCCGCCAGGCTCCTTTGTCCTTGGGATTCTCCAGGCAAGAATACTGGAGTGGGTTGCCATGCCCTCCTCCAGGGATCTTACCCACTCAAGAGATCGCATCTCTCGCATCTCCTGCATTGGCAGGTGGGTTCATCACTAGTGCCACCTGGCAAAAATAGAAGGGGAATCCTCACTCCCCCACTATTTTTGCAATTCCCCGAAGGAGCCAGGTGGCTAATTTCCGGCCTTTGCTTCATACTTGGCTCCCTCTGCTAGACCATCCTAAAACAATCTCTGGTCAGCTCATTCTTTCATACCCCTCACAACGATGTCAAATCTCAGCTCAGACCTCCAGCTTCCCCCAACACCCATTCTCTCATTCACTCTCAACCTAATACCCTTGCCTCTAACTAGTACAAAGAAAGGAGTGCAATTCACCACACCAAACAAACCTGCTGTTTCCCCTTCCCTAGAGTTACACCTTTCATCTTCCAGGTAATTCCTGCTCTTGTGCTCATCCCAGCCTCTCTAGCCTGAGATCTCTAGAGCCCTTCTTTCTCATGTATTCACTCTTCAGTTGAATCCTCCTCTCTCAGGTTCCCACCCTTCACCTCAATGGCTCCTTCTCGCACTGCATCTCCAGCTAAAATTATTTTTCTCTTCCCCTGTTAATTCTTGCACAGCCTTTCTCTTCATTTCCTCTCTTCTCATTTATGTAACTTTCCATAAAGACAACTTCCATGTGATTAAAGCCAATGAGTAGTTTTAGTTCCTCTTGGCATCTGCAGCTTTCAGCACAGGTGACCACTTTATTTGGGAAATAACTCATACCTGACTTTCAAGACTTCCCACTCCCCTGGTCCTCCTTCCTTCCTCTGTTTCTGACCACCCTTTATCTGTCTCCTCTGCAGGCTCATCTTCAAGGCTTGGTTCTAGGTGCTCCTCTCCTTACCTTAGAGTTTCTCCTCAGAGATCCTATCCTTATCCAGGGCTTGTTAATCCACGGAAACTTCATTCCAGCTTCTCCAAATGTAATCCTGTCACTTCCCTGCAATAAACTTTTCAATCACACTTTAGGATAGACATAAAATAAATGTCTACTTTACCGTAGACTTTTAAGGCCTCTTTGTCTTGGGCTCTGTCACCACCCAAATCTCCTGTCCCCCACTGCCTACACTTAACTGTGCCAACTCCCTTTCAGCCCTTGGTGCTCCACCTGTTCCCATCACAGGGTCTCTAAAGACTGAGGGTTGTTCCCCATGCCTACAATCCTCCTAAGTCTAAGTGTCACTTTCTCAGGGAAGGTTTCCTGCCCTTGTGAATAGATGAGGCCTCTTGTCCCCCAGATAGGCTGTCTTGGCACTGTGGACAGTTCCTCTGTGTGCTTAGTTGCGTCCAATTCTTTGCAACACCATGGACTGTAGCCTGCCAGGCTCCTCTGTCCATGGGGATTCTCCAGGCAAGAATACTGGAGTGAGTTGCCATGCCCTCCTCCAGGGGATCTTCCNTGCCATTCCCTTCTCCAGTGGACCACATTCTGTCAGACCTCTCCACCATGACCTGCCCATCTTGGGTTGCCCCGCAGTCATGGCTTGGTTTCATTGAGTTAGACAAGGCTGTGGTCCTAGTGTGATTAGATTGACTAGTTTTCTGTGAGTATGGTTTCAGTGTGTCTACTCTCTGATGCCCTCTTGCAACACCAACCTTAAATGTTTCCGAAAAGTCTAAAGTTAAATGTTTTAACTGCAGCAAGCTGGGACACATGCGGAAGCAGTGTCGCCTGCTTCGTCAAACAAGTCTTTCTCCTGACAAAGGAGGGGTTATTAAAACTAAGCCCCCCGGGCTCTACCCAAGATGTTAAAAGGGGAATCATTGGCTGAGTGAATGCTGCTCTAGATTTGATAAACAAGATAATGCTCTACCCATTCAGACACCTCCTTCGGGAAACTAGAACAAGGGCTCTCCTCTAGCCCCGTTAAACAAGGAGGACAACCAAATATTAGTGAATTAACAGCGGCTATCAGACATAGCACATGTGTAGACATTTCTGCTCCCTGAGATTTNTGCTCTACCCATTCAGACACCTCCTTCGGGAAACTAGAACAAGGGCTCTCCTCTAGCCCCGTTAAACAAGGAGGACAACCAAATATTAGTGAATTAACAGCGGCTACCAGACATAGCACATGTGTAGACATTTCTGCTCCCTGAGATTTGGAATTATTAATGGTAAATAATCCTATGAAAATCTTAACTGGATATTTTGGCCCTATACCAAAAAATACTGTAGGTCTCCTTTTGGCATGAAGCAGCAACACTAATGCGTGGGATAATTGTACATACTGGGATCATTGATGAAGATTACATGGATGAAATTGCAGTAATATTACATGTGACTCACAACTTATATTTACAAAAGATTTGCTCAGCTATTGCTATTACCTTATGTCCCCCCACTTAATAGAAAAACAGACACCAAAACAGGTGGCTTTGGGAGTACCATCATTACTGCAGCCCTTTCTATTGTTATAAAAAAAAAATCAATAGGCCCATGTTAAAATTAAAAATTGGCGGAAGAACTTTTGAAGGAATGTTAGACACTGGGGCAGATGTTTCCATCATAAGAACAGAGGAATGGCCTTCAGATTGTCGTGCAGTTTTAGCCTCCTCACACCAGTTGGTGGGAATAAGAACTGCAGATGCAGCTCAAACTTATGTTAGTTCATCTTACTTACAAGCCCTGGGCCCTGATCAGTTTAGTCGCTTACATTAAACCGTATATCCCCCCATTACCATTAAATCTGTGGGGAAGAGACTTTCTACAACAAACCCAGGCGACTCTACAATTGAATGAAACTTTTTCTTAGGGGTCACTAAGATAAAGCCACTGAAGTTAAAATGGAAGTCTGATAAACCTATCTGGACAGCTCAATGGCCCCTATCAAAAGAGAAACTGTCAGCTTTGCATCCTTTGGTGGCTGAACTACAACAAAATAGAATAGAAAATACTCAATCACCAGGGAACTCACCAGTTTTTGTCATTAAAAAGAAATCAGGTAAATAGAAAATGCTAACAGATTTAAGGAATATTAACGCTATAATGATTCCTATGGAAGCATTACAACCAGGACTCCCAAGCCCTGCTACGGTCCCCCTAAGGACTGGGCTATTATGATTATTGATTTAAAAGATTGCTTTTTCACTATGCCTTTACATCCAGATGACAGGCAACGCTTTGCCTTCTCAATACCTTCCATTAATAATCAATCTCCTGTTCAATGGTATCAATGGAAGGTCTTGCCCCAAGGTATGATGAACTCCCCTACAGTCTGTCAATTCGTTGTTGATAAAATTTTGCAGCCCATCAAGACAGCAATTCCCTGAGGCATATCTCATTCATTACATGGATGACGTTTTATTGGCTTCTCCCTCAGAATCTCAATTAAGTTTGTTAGGTAATGAAGTCACAACTAACTTAACTAATTATGGGCTGCCAATAGCAGAAGATAAATTGCAACACCATTTCCCTTTTAAATATCTTAGATATCTTATGGACCGCTCCACTGTAAAGCCACAGAAACTTTCTATCAGAAGGGATAATTTACAAACACTTAATGATTTCCAGAAACTTCTTGGGGATATTAATTGGCTACGACCTACCTTGGGATTTCCCACATATGCTTTACAAAACTTATTCAAATTATTAGAAGCCTCCTCTGATTTGAATAGTCTCTGAACTCACCCCTGAGGGTGAGAAAGAATTACAATTGGTAGAACAGAGAATTCAACAAGCGTTTGTTTACTGTATTAATTACAAGTTCCCTTTTCAGATATATGTCTTTGGTACTAAGATATCTCCTACTGCCATTATAGTGCAGGATAATTACCCTATTGAATGGGTATATCTCCATTCCAAACAGACTAAACACACTGTTTCCTATATAGACTTAATAGGAAAAATCATTTTTCTTGCATGCTCTTGCTTATGCGCTGTAGCTGGATATAACCCTACTAAGATTTACCTACCTTTAGCAAAAACAGAAATTGATAATGCTCTCTAGGTATCTACTACCATTCAGATAGCCCTTGCTGATTATCCAGGGGAATTATTGGCCAACCCACCTAAAGGAAAATTATGGAATTTCTTACAAAATACTTCTTTTATCATCAACAATATTGTTTCTGAACACCCTCTCATGAATGCACCTAACTATTTCATAGATGGAAATAAGGCAGGATAGACAGCCATAATAGGTCCCAACCTGCAAGAGAAAATTAAAAGTCCTTATCAACCCTTTCAAAAAACAGAATTATTCACATTATATTATTTACTTACTTTAATAAAAACCCCATTGAATGTTTTAACTGATTCTAGCTACATGGCACATCTTTTTCCATCCTTTGTAACGGCTCATTTTATATCCAATGAAAGTGATCTTATACATTTGTTCTTATTGATTCAGCAAGAAATATGAGCTAGACTCCATCCCTTCTTCATTACTCACATTCATGCTCATTCCCATTTACCAGGACCCCTCAGTTTAGGCAATGATTTGGCTGATCGCCTCTTCATCTCTATATTTTCTTCCCCCGAACAGGAACATCAACTCTTCCATACTAACGCTAATAGACTACATGATCAATATAAAGTACCATTACAAATGGCTAGAAAAATTGTTTGGGACTATGCCACATGTGCCCCCTTTCATTTTGACCACTAGTCCCCAAGGGACTAATCCTAGAGGCTTACAAGCAAATGAATTATGGCAAGCTGATTTTACACATTACAAACTGCCATAGATATCTTTTCCATCTTCATTTGGGCAGTTCCTTCCACCACTGAGACTACTAAAGCTGCCGTCACAGCTCTTCTGCAATGTTTTTCAATGATGGGGATCCTTGTCTCCATCAAAATGGACAATGGTCCTGCTTTTACAGCCAGTGACTTCATGCATCAATGGGGTATTTGCCATCTTACTGGTATCCTGTACAACCCTCAAGGCCAAGCCGTCATTGAACGGGCCCACCGTACACTCAACCTCATTCTTAATAAACAAAACAGGGGGAATAAGCTAAGGGACCCCTATGGACCTAAAGCCATCTTGCCTATATCCCTTTTAACAATTATTTTAATTTGCCTCTACACAGTCAGGAAACATGAGCAGAGCGACATATTTCTGATTCACCCTCACGTATGCCTGAACAAACTGTTGTTTGGGTTAAATGTCTTGATCAATGGCGGCCAAGAACACTTAAGTTCCTAGGCAAGGGATATTGTCTTGTCATTTTAGATGGAACTGAACAGTGGTCCCAATCAGAAGGGTCAGAAGATGGACAGACCTTGCTCCACACCCCTCGACCGGTAACAGCACTAAAACGGAAACTGCAACAGATGACATTAAAAGACAGCAAGAAAATGAAACATCCCCAACGCAATGCACCTTTTCCGACCTGGGCGCAAAAGAAAAATCTGTCAAGACGAGCTGAGGATACTCTGTTGATGACCAACAGTGAGGTAACACCAGAAAAACTGTTGCTGGCCATGTTGGTTGTTTTAACCTGTGCTTCTAGTGTAAGTGGTAATTACACCTATTGGGCTTATATCCCCAACCCGCCTCTTTTACAAGTGGTGGATTGGACAGAATCATCTCCTGTGGTTTTCACAAATGATAGCTTACATTTTCTTGCCCCTGGTCGGATCTATGACCATGAATAAAAGAAGAAGAAGGAAAGACAATTAACACTTACATATCCAGTGCTCCCCATATGTTTCAGTGCCCTCCCTTTGTGTCTCCACCTAGATCCACAATGGTGGGCTTACTCTTTCTCAAATGGCTCTTTCCGTCTTGGAATGTTTGCTACCATGACTTTTGTTCTTAACTGGACAGAGACTACCTACCATGGACAAATAACCAACTTCACCCACTATCTATTTAGGCCTGCTGAGCCTCCTTGCGACAACGTATCTTAGAAGAAAAAATCGTCTGTGCTGGGAATGGACTGGTCCACCTGTAGAGGAAGGTTTGGAAAAGTCTCTGTTCACACCAACATGACTTTTGTTGATTGGGGGCCTCATGGACTCTTTGTGAACTGCTCAAAATCACAAGAAAATAATAACACCTGCCAATGGTATAATGTTTCAGCACCACATTTTAACAGAACACAAACAGGACTCTGGCATCAAAGCAATGAACTTTTGAACTGGTACAATGGAGGTCTTTCAACTCCCAGACCCCGGATAATCAGTCCAGTCCTGGGGCTTGAACACTGGCATCTTTGGAAAATTCCTCTTGCTTGTCCCGGTTTAGCATCTCACATGCTTATGCACATGTTTCCATCCCACAAAATTATACTATTGAGTATAATTATACCAGTTATGTTCGTGCTTGTGTAAATGAGCCCTATCTTTTTGCTACTGGACAATTTAGGAGTAATGGCTCAATTCTGTCGTGTACTGAGTGTTGTTTGTATACTTGTTTAAATCATAGTGTGCCAATTAATGTTACTGAAGACAGTGTTTTTTTAGTCCAGCAAAGGACTGATTTGTGGGTTCCAGTTAAGATTTCTGAACCCTGGCCAGATTCCATGTTGTTGTCTTTTGTTCTGAGAGAATCCCTAAAAAGAAGCAAACACTTTATTGGCTGGATTGTAGCTGCCATAGTGGGTATTATTTCAGTTGTAACTGTTGGTACAGTTTCTGGAAAGGCATTGTATAATTCCATTCAAAATTATGATTTCATTACTGCTTGGAAAAAGGATTCGCATGATCTCTGGGCCCGGCAAGCTCAGATAGATCAACAAATACAAACACGCTTAGATGACCTACAAGCCGCCCTTATGTATGTGGGGGATGATCTGCATACTTTACAGGTACAACTGAAGTCGCGGTGTCACTGGAATTTCACTACTTTCTGTTTGACCAATATGCCATACAATGCCACTGAATATCCTTGAGAACAAATAAAGTTACATCTTTTAGGTTCCAAATCAAACACTAGTCTAGATATAGAGAAAGTGAAGCAACAAATCACGTCTACCTTCAACAGCATTCCCCATGTCATATAACATTGACTTCTATAATACACTATCCACTAGTACTTCCTTTCTAAATCCAAAAAATTGGGTACCCCATACGATGGCTACTTATGTGCCAATCTGTTTATTGTTTGTTATTGTTCTTATAGGATTCTGAACGCCACTGCTGCCCAAAAAGCAGGAGTAACCATAGCTGCAGCAGCCCTTGCTCTTGAGGAAAAAGGGAGGAAATATGGAGGAGCTGGAAGGCTTTAATAAATACTGAGAATGTATTTGCTCCACTCATGATGAAGGTTAGAAGCTGGGATGAGCATAACAAAAGGTTATGAGCGTTCACCAAGTGCCCAAGGCTGGGAACAGATGACGAAGGGTCATACGCCTGGCCTTGAAGTGTTTGGAGGCTTCCTTCTGACCACCTGTTTCTGGGAGCAAGGACTGTTGTTTCATGATAAGACTCCCTTTAGAGTTTCGCCAAAGCTATGTAATGGCTTGGGCAGTGGGAACTGTATTTTACGCTTGAATGCTTTGATGTTTTATCGAGAAAGGTTACGTGCAAGTCTGCTTTACGGTCTGCTCCCTGAGACCATATATCTGCAAAAGCTTGATAATAAAATTTGTCATTCCACTAGAGGCTGTCCCTGAGTGTTCCTTTCAGAGTGTGGTTCTCCAAGCCTTACAAACAATGCTTGGCACATGACAGGAACTTGGGAAATGCTAACCAAATCTTTGAGTCTAGCCTTATGACCAAGTTTGTGCTCAATAGCCTTTGTTGAGAGGGTGACAAGTTGTACTTTAATTCCACAGAGTAGCAGCAAAAATCCTGACTCCTTATCTTTAGATCAACTTTGATCTCCAGGATATTCTAGAATTAACTGAATGGCTAACCATATATAAGGTAGGGGAGTGTTTGTCCAGTAACTCTTCTCCCTCTGAGTTACCCCCATGCAAAACCCCCATTATTTGGGGCTTTATTGCACTCTTTTTCCTGAAATACTAGGATTTGGGGTCCAGACTAACCAAACTGTGTCACCTGCATCTGGGTCTGATACCTAGGTCAGGAAGATCCCCTGGAGAAGGAAATGGCAACCCACTCCAGTATTCTTGCCTGGGAAATCCCATGGACAAAGGAGCCTGGCAGGTTACAGTCCGTGGGGTTGTAAGAGTCAGACACAACTTACCAACTAAACTACCACCACAGAAAAGAGAAGGAAGTTACAGAACGTAAAGTCGGGCCTTAGAACTGCATGCCACAGTCACTGGTCAGGAGGGAGGGGGCAGGGATGTGCATTAAGGAGCTGGCAGCTAGTACCAGGGCTCCACAAAATTGTATGAGGAATGACAACACAACCCTGCACATTATAATCAACACTTGAAACTGACCAATTGAGCTATGCCAGTTGTCTTAAATAAATGCCACCCAAAGTTTCTTCCATCCTAAATATTTAAAGAATTCACTTCTAGGACCATACAATCAGACAAACACTGGATAGCAAAACGGAATTACCAGATTAATAATAATTATGATAACAATAATTGGCAGCTAACCAGAGCTGCAGCATGCAGTTATGCAGACTATGTGCTGCACAATTCAGGGGGCTACACAGCACGACCACCCTAGAGCTAACATTTATTGACCATCTTACCACATGCCAGGCACTAGAGTTGGTAACAGACAGGGAAGCCTGGCATGCTGCAGTCCGTGGGGNAAGGGTGCGCTGACGGAGGGAGGGAGCGAGGAGCCAGGCGGTCAATCGGATCTTTTCAACCCTGACCGAGCTGTGATTAACAAGCGGTTCCCTGAGCCGCCAGACATCTCTTCCTGACGCCATGGACTCGCTGTCGAGGGTGCAGACCATGTTCCGGGCGCGGCTCCAAGCGCCCCTAGATTCCTCCCGGAGCCTTTCCCATTACTCTGCCCAATGGCCCCTGACAGCTCACTGCAGTGGGAGAGAAACGCAGCCCCTTTATGTCACTTTGTTGCAAAATTTGTGACTCGCAAACCATTAACTGACTGATGTTTAGGACACGTCATCCTTGGTGGGCTTGGAGACATGCTTTCCCTTGGATAGTTGCAGAGAAGTAGCTTTGGCCTTGGTCTTCGTGGGGACGACCTGGTCTCTTTATCTCTTTCAGGGGCGTAGAGTTGGGGTGTCCGATGTGATTTTTTTCCAGGATAAACAGTGGGAAGAAGATTCTGGAGGCATAGGTTGGTCTGCTCCGCTCTCAAATCGATCTGCCCACCCCCCTAAAATGGGTGCTGGCTCCTAGGCGGCCCTGAAATGGCAGGAGAGACAGAAAGTGGAGTCGGCAGCTTAGGAGACACACGGGGCTGGCCACATCGTCGGCCCCAACAGAGTCCAGCACCTGCAGAGCCGCTACGTGCAGGGAACACAGTCATCGCTTCTGCGCCCCAGGGAGCCAAGAAAGCAAACAGCCCAAACAAGGAGGGTGGGGAATGGCAACCACAGGGACAGAAGGCGAGGCAGAGCCAAGCGTCCACGTTGCTGACGGAGGAGACGGGGAAGGAGAGTGAATGATGGCGGCAAAGACAGAAGCAGCTTCCAGGACAGTGCAGGCTCGTCGCTGGCGTTAACAAGCAGCCTTTCAGGAGCCAGACTGAAGGATAGCGTGGGCATCGTTTAGACCCAAGTCAGTGGCCCGGGAGACAGAGTAAAAAATTATGAGCGGAGGTCAGGAAGAGTATGGACTCTGGAGTGTGAGCGTGCAACTCTTGGAATTAAACTCCTCGTTTTATGGGCACGAGTGGCCTCAGGAGGACACTTCCGGAGGCCTGACTGCCCGGGGTCAGTAACAAGTCCGGGCTCACCCTGGCTCCGGCCGGAGGACAGCGGAGGCTCTGGGAGGTTTGTGTGAGGATGACCGGCTCTGAGGAGGCTCTGACCTGGTACAGGGATGGCAGCCTTCAGAGTGACGCCGCTGGGCAGCCCTGATCCCGGGTGTGGCTGGCACAGGGCACAGCCCGCGGGTCATCGGCACTGCCCCCTCCGGGGGTCACGCTGTGCTGCCTTTGGGGGTTGAAGGCTGAAGCGCATGTGTACCTGCCCACCGCCCAGTGGTGCCAGATGTGGGGGGCCAGGGAGACCAGTGGACGAGGGAGCCGCGGACCCCCGCCAGCCGTCCAGCCAGCCACGCCACCTCCCGAGCCCTGTAGGAGGCAGCAGCCGCCTTACCTGGGCGTTCTGCTTCCTGGCAGACCAGCAGGGTCTACAGTGGACCCTCCCTCATCACGTCCGGTTTGGTGCAGGGCCGCGGGTGAGAGCAAGCCAGAAGGTGAGACCGGGGAAGGGCGGCCAGTGAGGACCCCCTGAGAGAACAGATGAGGGTCTGAGCTGTGAGACCCCTGGTGAGACCAGGAGAGGCCGGGTGAGGACCCCCTGATGGAATGGATGAGGGTCTGAGCTCCTGACGGGGGCTGGGGGCCCTGTGAGTCGCTGGCATGACTGAGTTGCTGGCGAGAACAGGAAACAGTCCCCGCCCGGCTTCTTGAGGCAAGCCTAGGGTGAGTCTTCACTGATCACAGGTCCCAGGCTCTCCTGCTGGGAACAGCGCAGGATACCAGCTGCTCCAGTGATCCGAGGACCCTGGAGTATAAAACTGCTTCAAGAATGGTCATCACGGTGGGATCTAAACAGTGTGTTGAAAACCCTCAAAATGCTTATCAAGGACAATAAAAATTCATTATAAAAATTAATTAAATGCTACTCTTTCATTAACTAACCCAATTAAAGAACACTAGCATGGGAAAAGAATCAACTTGCTAAGCAGAAATGAAATTAATGTTATTTAATAGTTTCTACTGCCATAGCAATATTATTAAAAATGAAAACAAACTAAAACTATATGCATAAATAATGTCCAGAAAGTCATACACCCAAATGCTGATGTTATTTAATAGTAAGATCAAACTAATAAATATATGATTGGTTTTCTCATCATTAAAAAAATGAGAAAAGAACAAACGTATAGGGAGAAAGAAATTATAATAAAACAGATAAAGAACTTTGAAAATAAATTTAGGAGCCCAAACATGAGAAAAGTTAGAGGTATCTTAAAGAATGACCATCAGGTGAAATTTGTCTGGTGTTTTTCTCATGATTAGACTGGGGCTCTGGGTTTGGGAAAGGCAAAGAGCCATCCTCATCACATCATATCATCCTAACATCATGGTAACATGCTACCAACATGATTTACCACTACTAATGTTGACCAGACATGGAACAAGTGTCAGGTTCAACACTGGGAAAGGAGTTCGACAAGGCTGTACACTGTCAACCTGCTTACTTAACTTCTATGCAGGGTACATCATGCAAAATGCCAGGCTGGATGAAGCACAAGCTGGAATCAATATTGCCAGGAGAAATGTCACAGCCTCAGATTCGCAGATGTTACTACTCTCAAGGCAGAAAGTAAAGAGGAAGCTGACTCAGTCAGGAAAGAATCTGCCTGCAACGCAGGAAGCCCAGGCTTGATCCCTGGGGTGGGGAGATCCCCTGGAGGAGGAAATGGCAACCCACTCCAGTATTCGTGCTTGAGGATATCCCAAGGACAGAGGACCCTGGCGGGCAACAGTCCATGGGGTTGCAAAGAGTCAGACATGCTGAACTGCTGGTGATGAAGAAGAGGAGAGTGGAGAAACGGCTCAAACTCAGCGCTCGGGGGACTTGCCTGGCGATCCAGTGGTCAAGACCCTGAGCTCCCAGTGCAGGGGCCCTGGGTTCAACCCCCGGTCAGGGAACTAGATCCCACATGCAGCATCTGGGAGTCTGCACGACACAGCGAAGACCCCACAGGCAACAGCCAAGACCGGACACAGCTAAATGAACAAACACTTAAAAAAAAACCCTCAGCATTCAGAAAACTAAGGTGATGATTTTTGGTACCCTCACTTCCTGGCAAATAGATGGGGAAAAACTAGAGACAGTGACAGACTTTATTTTCTTGGGCTCCAAAATCACTGTGGATGGTGACTGTAGCCATGATATGACGCTTGCTCCTTGGAAGAAAAGCTATGAAACCTAGACAGCATATTAAAAAGCAGAGACATCACTTCGCTAACAAAGGTCCATACAATCAAAGCTATGGTTTTTCCAGTGGTCATGTATGGATGTGAGAGTTGGACCACAAAGGAGGCTAAGTACCACAGAGCTGATGCTTTTGAACTGTGGTGTTGGAGAAGACTCTTGAGAGTCCCTTGGACTGCAAGGAGATCAAACCAGTCAATCCTAAAGGAAATCAACTCTGAATATTCTTTGGAAGGACTGATGCTGAAGCTGAAGCTCTAATACTTTGCCCATCTGATTGGAAGAGCTGACTTATTGGAAAAGACCCTGATGCTGGAAAAGATTGAGGGCAAGAGGAGAAGGGGACGACAGAGGATGAGATGGTTAGATAGCATCACTGACTCAATGGACTTGAATCTGAGCAAACTCCGGGAGATGGCTGCAGTCCATGGGGTCACAAAAAGTTGGACACAATTAAGCGACTGAACAACAACAGCAACTGACATAAAAACAGACACACAGATCAATGGAACAAAATAGAGAGCCCAGAAATAAGCCCACCTGCATGCAGAGGTCTGGGAAGATCCCCTGGAGAAGGCAGTGGCTACCCACTCCAGTATTCTGGCCTGGAGAATTCCACAAACAGAGGAGACTGGCAGGCTACCGTCACAAAGAGTCAGATGCAACGGACTTGCACTATAAGAGCAATTAATCTACAACAAGGAAAGCAAAAATATGCAATAAGGGAAAGGCAGTATCTTCAATAAATAGTGTTGGAAAAACTGGACTGCTACATGCAAAAGAATCAAGCTGGACTACTCTCTCACGCCATACACAAAAATAAACTCAAAATGGATTAAAGGCAAATCCAAGTCCTAAAGGCACACAGCACAATCAGGAAATACCTTGGCTTGACTGAGAAGCTAATGTAGGTCACGGGTTTTGTTTCAGAGTAAAAGGAAGCAGCATTTCATAAATGGAGCCAGAGCAGCTCGCTACCTCCTGGAAGATCATGAACGCACAGCCACTCTCACCTCTTAATCGAGAGAAAATTCTAAGCAGATTAAGGACTCAAATGTAAAATAAAGTGAAATAAATAAAAGCACCGCAGGAAAATCTGGGAGACTGTGTGCAGTGTCTGAGTAAGGAGTCCTCGCTGAACAACACTGAAAACTCTGAAGTAATTACAAACACGCGGGGCTGTGCACCTGTGTACAGCGCATCTACAGATCGACGCCTAAGACAAAGTCAACAGACAAACGATGAGTTTGGAGAAACAGAAAGCTCTCTACGATGAGAATGACAATCTGAAGCTACTCTCTATGAGATGTGGAGTGCTTACAAATTGATAGGAGAAAAACAAACAATCCAATAAAAAAAAAGGGGGGGAGGGCAAGAATGTGAATTCACTAAAGAGTAAATTCAAATGGGAAACAGCATATAAAGAGTGCTCAAAATCACTAATAGTCAGGGAAATGTAAATTAAAGTATCAGTGATCGATCACTTAAAATTATCAGAACCCGAGCTCCCCATTTGCTAAGCAAAGAGCGGGTCCTCTGGAGCCTCGGGAGGCAGCAGGCCAGCTGAAAGCATGTGTGAAAAGTCCTCTAGGGACGTTGTTAGGGAAACAGNCGTGAGTCTGAGTGAACTCTGGGAGTTGGTGATGGACAGGGAGGCCTGGCATGCTGCGACTCATGGGGTCATAAAGAGTCAGACATGACTGAGCGACTGAACTGAACTGAACTGAGTGACTGAAATCAATGAACTGATGAAGCAGATACTACTCTCATCCTCATTTTATAGAGGAGAAAAAAGAAGGCACAAAAGGTTAATAACTGCCCAAGATCTCACAGCTGATGAATGGCAGAACCAGGCATTTGATTCCAGAGTCCACACTCTTAATTATTACCCCATACTGACTAATTCAGAGTTGTAAGCCCAATTACTTGGAAAAAAAATCTCTTTGGTTTTAAATCTTTCTTATAGATATGTTTATTTTTAAAAGTACCAAGTATTTAGAAGATAGTACTCTTAGAATAATTTTGAAAAGTATTTTACTAAATTATAGTAGCTGTTTCTTCTTTCAGAATGGTGACATGTAGTTTACAGACTGTTTCTAGTCTGTGATCACATCTCACATACCAAAGCTCTCCTCCTTACCTAAAACAAGCAAAAAAATTTTTTTTAAAGAAAAAAAATCAAGTACACAAGATTCCATATATGCATATACTTTAATAACATAGTCACTTTAGCTGTAATCGAACAAAGAAAGGGAGAACAAAAAGAACTTAACATATGATACTTCCACAACTTTGGGTCAAAACAGGCATACATGAAGCTTTAAAACATGTATTGTCTATGTTAACAGAGGCTATAACTGCTAATTTTGATTATGCACATTTTTAAAAACATTATTATCAAAGAGTGTAAAGTTAGACCAAACAATTATGTCAAGAAAAATTGTCTTAAAATTTTAACAAAGTCTTTTAAGAAAGTCTAAAAACCTATTTTCCCACACTGACTCTCAAAACTTTGATTTTTTGTATCAGAATATCAGTTAGCCACTTTAAATTTTACCACACATGAAAAATTATCAAAAATATATTGATGGGTCTATACTAATTGTGACTATTTATATTTACATTAAGCAAATTTTTTTACCAAGTTCTTTATATACAAATTACCATTTGTCCTATGTCAAATATATTTAAAAAGTTAAAAACCACAGAAATGTTATTAGAAATAATGCATTTCAATATGTAACTGCTTTCCATCAATGAGGAATATTTTAATTTAACTGAAAAAGTTTTGAACTCCCCACCAATTTCAGCTGCAACAGTATTCCTTCTGAATGTTTTCTGTGATGTAAGGAAAAAAAAAACCTCGTAAAGCTTGATTGCAAGGAATGATAAAAATCTGATGAGTGTTTACTAACCGTCAAGAAATTTAAACACTAATTAGGTTCACATTAAAAAAACCAGCAACGATTTAAAAAATGTGAACAGTTCAAGATAACGGAAGAAACAAAAGTCTTAACTGGCAAATTCACTGTATGAAATCTTTTCATATAAATTTAAATCATAAAACAGTATTCCAAAACCAATTGAACTGAATACAGGCATGGCTTTTTGACATTTTCAAAAAGGACCAACATTTAAAAAAACTTAAGCTACCTATCAAACTGGAAATAATTTAGATTTCAGATCTATCACAACAGATAAATTTATAAACAATTAAGATACGAGGAAAAGTTCACAAAGGGATATTATTAATATCACTAGGAGTTAAAAGTCACTTTAATTGTTTTAGACTCATGGTCACATAGGAAGGAAATGAAAAGGATGGCTTTTTCTGAGGAAAAATCTCAGCAGAACACCATAAGCTTTTCAGATTTGAAGATCATCAGTTCAGAGGACGTAAAACTCAGTATAGCACTGTGCCCAGTACAGGTGCATCTCTCTTGTCTCAGAATTGATTTTGTAACAATCACTGAAAAATTTATGCCTGGGACTTCCCTTGTGGTCCAGCAGTTAAGACTCCGTGCTCCCAATGTAGGAAGCCGAGGTTTGATCCTTGGCCAGGTATCTAAACCCCACAGCCACAGCTAAGAGTTAGCATGCCACAACTCAAGATCCTGCATGCTGCAACTAAGACCCAGAGCAGTCAAATAAATAAATATTTTTAAAAAATTTATGCCCCAGATTCTCTGGTTTGAAAATAGAGATAAGCTCCATTTCGGAAATTATCTTAATTTATGTTAATTACATACTCTGGCTTAAGCAAGAAATAAAGCTCTAAAATATTTACCTAATTAGTACTTTGTCGCTGGACTTTAGGACCAATACTCTGCATGTCCTCTTCCTGACTAGGACGTTTCCCACTGCCAAGACCAGTGGCTGTGGAGCTTCTTCCTACACATTAGAAAAAAAAACGACGTTTAAGATAGGAAAGGTGAAAAGAACAATATGCTTGAATGCTTCATTCTTACCTTGCTTTAATAGATGAGTTTGCTGACTGTCTCCATGAGCATAATGTAAAATACCACTCCCTTGAGTACAACCTGTTAGTATTTAAAAGACAGTTTTAAAAGATAGTAAAATCACTTAAGTAAATTCCAAGTTGTATGTATTAAGATTACAAATCTAATTTTTAGTATTTGTATTATGTTTTTTAGAACTAATCCACAATGCTTCATAAGAACCAAAAATCATATGCCCAAATCAGGAAAACTTAACCTGCCCTTAAATTTAGGGACACAGAAATGTTGACTATTCAATGGAAAAATCACTGATAATCATTTTGTAAAAAACATTTCTTTACTGGATGACAATGATTAGACACTTGATCATGAAGGCAAAACATAGGGCATCAGTAAGATATACATGCTTTCTTCACCTCCTCCTTTCTCAGCACATATCTAAAACATATGTGCTTGGAGATGAGAGAATTAAGCATCTGTCAGATGACAGCTAAACGGTTCACACAAGGAGGAGACACAGACGAAGGTGCTACCCATCCACCATCTTCCAAGTAAAGTTTCCTAGTTCCTTTAGCTCTCAATGTTCTACTCCTTTTTTTTCTATTGCATGGGGAGGCAAGATCTTAACAATTTATCACTTACTTCATTTATTTTTTTCTCTTTCCACACCCCCAATTAGACTCCAAGCTCAACGTGGCTTTTATGTCTTCTGTTTTTTGAAAGCCTCACAGTATCTAGCTACAAAATGTGTTATAGGCAAATATTTACATAATTGACTTTCAAATTTATTAATCCTACCATAAAACACCATGTGTATAAATTTATGTCTTCTGTTTTTTGAAAGCCTCACAGTATCTAGCTACAAAGTATGTTATAGGCAAATATTTACATAATTAGACTACTTTCAAATTTATTAATCTTACCATAAAACATCATGTGTATAAATTTGTGAAGCTAAATCATTCCAATTTAACTTGCTGACATGATTAGTTTTGCAGATAACTTCATATAATGAATACAGATTTGAACTAAGAAAGAGTATGTACCATCATCCCCCATTAGCTAGTTAACTGGAGTGTTGCTTTCTACCCCTCTGCTGCCTCCTTGTTATCTCAGTGTTTCACAGAACTTCTGTCCCTAAAACTCAAGTGTAGAGAAAAAAGGCAGTCTGTGAACTGCGTAAGAAATGTGACAGAACTTTTGAAATGATTCCTTGTTAAAGTTTATTTTAAATTGTAGGAGACTTTGAGAAAGAACATTTCTGAAGTACACTACCATCAACAGCAATAATTTGAATGAAGGCCAAACACATAATAAAATCTTTTGTTTTATAAACACTACACATGGCATTACATTTACAGGGGAGGCCCAGTGATACAGGAAAGAGTATGAACTTTATTTTAGGACAAGTTAGACTTAGATCTGAGTCTTAGCTCAGCTACTTACTAACTGTGGGATCTCGGTTAAGTTGCCTAACTCTTCTAGGCTTATTTCTCCAATCACAGAATGAGAATCCTATCACCACTGTTCCAGAATATTGTGAGTATGTGGCAAAAATCTCCTCATACACAAAAGTAGGCAGGTAAGATATGAGTGCTTTCATTCCTTTTACCCTAAGCTAACTGTTGATGCTCTCAAAAGTATGCAAAAATATTTCTGAATTCAGAAGAGGGTTCAATTTGTTAAAAGAATTTATTCTTAATATCAAATTTGGAGTATCTGACACTAAAAAAAAAAAAAAAAGACCGGGAGTTGACTGTTATTCAGATCATCAACTCCTATTGCCAAATTCAGACTGAAATTGAAGAAAGTAGGGAAAACCACTAGACCATTCAGGTATGACCTAAATCAAATCCCTTATGATTAAACAGTGGAAGTGACAAGTAGATTCAAGGGATCAGATAGAGTGCCTGCAGAACTATGGACGGAGGTTCATGACATTGTACAGGAGGCAGGGATCAGGACCATCCCCAAGAAAAAGATGCAAAAAGGCAAAATGGTTGTCTGAAGAAGCCTTACAAATAGCTGGGAAAAGAAGAGAAGCAAAAAGGCAAAGGAGAAAAGGAAAGATATATTCATCTCATTACAGAGTTAGAAAGAATAGCAAGGAGAGATAAGAAAGCCTTCCTCAGCTATCAATGCAAAGAAATAAAAGAAAAAAAAATAGACTGGGAAAGACTAGAGATCTTTTCAAGAAAATTAGAAATACCAAGGGAACATTTCATGCAAAGATGGACACAATAAAGGACAGAGATGGTATGGACCTAACAGAAGCAGAAGATAATAGGAAGAGGTGGCAAGAATACACAGAAGAACTATACAAAAAAGATCTTCATGACCCAGATAACCACGATGATGTGCTCACTCACCTAGAGTCAGACATCCTGGAATGTGAAGTCAAGTGGGCCTTAGGAAACAACTTTACGAACAAAGCTGGTGGAGGTGACGGAATTCCAGTTAAGCTATTTCAAATCCTAAAATATGTTGCTGTTAAAATGTGCTGCATTCAATATGCCAGCAAATCTGGAAAACTCAGCAGTGGCCACAGGACTGGAAAAGGTTCGTTTTCATTCCAATCCCAAAGAAAGGCAATGCCAAAGAATGCTCAAACTACTGCACAAATGAACTCATCTCCCACACTAGCAGAATAATGCTCAAAATTCTCCAAGTCAGGCTTCAACAGAATGTGAACCGTGAACTTCCAGATGTTCAAGCTGGTTTTAGAAAAGGCAGAGGAACCAGAGATCAAATTGCCAACATCCGTTGGATCACAGAAAAAGCAAGAGAATTTGAGACAACATCTACTTCTGTTTTACTCATTACACCGAAGCCTTTGACTCTGTGGATCACAACAAACTGTGGAAAATTCTGAAAGAGATGGAAATACCAGATCTGATCTGCCTCCTAAGAAATCTTTATGCAGGTTAAAACTGGACATGGAATAACAGACTGGTTCCAAATCAGGAAAGGAGTATGTCAAGGCTGTATATTGTCACCTGCTTATTTAACTTATGTACTCTGCATATCATGAGAAATGCTAGACTGAATGAAGCACAAGCTAGAATCAAGTTGCTGGGAGAAATATAAATAACCTCAGATATGCAGTGGTACCATCCTTTATGGCAGAAAGAGAAGAAAAAATAAAGAGCCTCTTGATGAAAGTGAAAGGGGAGAGTGAAAAAGTTGGCTTAAAACTCAACATTCAGAAAACTAAGGTCATAGCATCTGGTCCTATCACTTCATGGCAAATAGATGGGGAAACAATGGAAACAGTGAGAGACTTTATTTCTGGCGGGCTCCAAAATCACTGCAGATGGTGACTGCAGCCATGAAATTAAAAGACACTTGCTCTTGGAAGAAAAGCAATGATGAACCTAGATAGCATATTAAAAAGCAGAGACATTACTTTGCAAAAAAGATCCATCTAGTCAAAGCTACGGTTTTTCCAGTAGTCATGGATGGATGTGAGGGTTGGACTATAAAGAAAGCTGAGTGCTGAAGAATTGATGCTTTCGAACTGTGATGTTGGAGAAGATTCTTTAGGGTCCCTTGGACTGCAAGGAGACCAACCAGTCTGTCCTAAAGGAAATCAGTCCTGAATATTCACTGGAAGGACTGATGCTGAAGCTGAAACTCCAATACTTTGGCCACCTGATGCGAAGAATGGACTCATTTGAAGAGACCCTGGGAATGATTGAAGGCAGGAGGAGAAGGGGACAACAAAGGATGAGATGGTTGGATGGCACCACCGACTCATGTAAGCTCCGGAAGTTGGTGATAGACAGGGAAGCCTGGTGGAGAAGGAAATGACAACCCACTCCAGTATTCTTGCCTGGAGAATCCCAGGGACGGGGGAGCCTGGTGGGCTGCCATCTATGGGGTTGCACAGAGTTGGACATGACTGAAGCGACTTAGCAGCAGCAGCAGCAGCAGCAGCAGCAGCAAGGGAGCCTGGCATGCTGCAGTCCATGACTGAGCAACTGAACTGATTTTTGGTTAGAACATTTGAAAATTGAGATGATTCAAATGTCCAATACATTCTGACTTCTTCACATGTACTAAGAATATATGTGTGGCAAATAACTATATATATGTATATCATAAGAACACCATTACAGACCAGGAAAAACTCATGTAAGGAAAAACTCATGTGCAAAAAGACTAGCGTCACTATGCATGTATATGATAAATCTTTGGCCACATTCACAGGGTCTCTGACCCTCTTAATTATCTTGTAGTTAAGATACACTTAAAGAGAATAAAAAATAATGGGCATTCTGAAAATATAACATCTGAGTTTCATTTTCCTTAATATTGCTATCCTCATTCCGTTTGCAAGATCTTTGACCCAAATTCCACTGTATATAACGATATTTTCCATCTCCATTGTTGTTTTTCAGTCACTAAGTCACGTCTGACCCTTTTGCAACCCCATGGACTGCAGCCCCCTAGGCTCCTCTGTCCATGCGATTTCAAGGCACGAACACTGGAGTGAGTTGCCATTTCCAGCTCTAAAATGTCACTAATGGAGTAAGGGGGTGTGTATGTACGTACATGTATGCATATATACAAGGAACCTATTACACAAATTTTAGATAGAATTTTTAAAACATATTATAGTGAGGTACAATAAACAATATATTTTATTATTCATCTCTTTATGTTACTAAGTACAGACATTTTCTTCATTTTCTTTTTACTTACTTGCATTGCTGCTACAACCTGGGATATTTTCTCCCGGAGAATACCCCATGAAGCCTCCATTCCCATTAGGATTAGATGGCACTGAAGCAAGAAGACCTAAAGGGAAAAAATTTCCTATTAAGTTATGATCAAGATGAAATTCAAGGATAGGGACATAAACAGCTGCCAAAGAAACAAATCAAAGGCATTTACTGACATACCGAGTCCTCTGTATCGTGAAAGCTGCTGATAGATCTGTTTCATCCTCTCAATATTCAAACGGCTTGCCTCAGCATGGTTCACCATTGGTTTAGGATAATTAACTCCTATCAAACATTTGGCTACCTTTTGAATACCTTCTGGTGCATTCCAGGGATCATAGATATATTTTGCAGGGAAGCCTCTTAGGACAGGCAAATAACGCCTTTTAGGAAAAGGAAGAAAAATTATTAATAAAATGAACTGTAAGCAAATTACAACATACTATTTATTAGCTATAAATGACCCAAATCAAATAAATATTTAACTGATTTATTACCCTTTTTCTCATCTCTGCTGCCTGTCAGGAGTGGGGAATACCTTAAGCGTTGTTTAAGCATGACAAGCTCTTCCTGGATTAGCTATTCCAAACTGAATAATAATCATCCTTGATTTACCTGATATAGTCTCCATTGGGATCTGTTCTCCTACCAAAACCAACAGGGCAATAGCAGTGAAAAAACTGTTGGAAAAAGGAACTACAAGACAGCCACATCCAACTTCCAGCATTTATGCTCCAATCTGCATCAAGCAGTAATTCTTCAAATACCTTCAGAAGTAACGGTAATCAATTAGTTTGCACACAGATATTTCTCAAAGCAAGCATTTTCCAGGTCTCTGTAGATCAAAAGTCAAGGTAAAGAAAATCTAGCACTGAACTATAAAATTAAACATTCCAAAGTTAGTTTCCTTATCCATGTTCTATCCTATAATGAGTTATTCCAGGGGAAAAAACATATTAGTACTATACAGATTTCTGAATAGAATTTACCATTGTAAGCTTGCCAGTGTTATTGGAAAGGGGAGGGTAAAAGTTATTCAAGTCATTGATTTAAAAGGATAAGTTAGGACATGGGAAGATTTTTTTTTTAAACAGGAAAAAAAAAGTAAACACTTTCAAGAAAGCAAAAATACTACTAAATAAACCACCAAAAAAAAAAAAAAACTTGGAAGTTTGGTACATTGGGCTACATAATGGGAACAATCAAATACAAATGACCTTTAAAATTTAATTAGAATTATGGAATTTAAATTTGGGATTCCTTGATCCAAAGGAAAACATAATTAAATTATTTTAATAAATTCATTAAGTGTGTGCTATGTATCTACCTCATGTACGACTTGGTGGTAGGAAACAAAGATATAAAAAAACATAGGATCAGAAATGGTCTTTGGAAAGGGGAAATTTATGATATAGATAGGAAGGTAAAACATATTTAAGTCCTCTTATATATACCCATAAGATGATGTCACAATTACATAATAATAATGCATCACATTACATAATAAGACTAAAAAGCTATGGTGTTGAAGTGAGGCAAAATGATTTATATTTTAAAATTTATAATATAAAGATGGCTATTTCTAAGACTCTTTGGTGAATCCTTTATGTGACAGAAATGATCACCTATAAATATACATCAATCTGCTAAGTCCAGAGTATTAAATTTTAGAGTTCCTTTGATGGGTAGGCTGATTTAGCCACTGAAATGACTTCAGGTTAACTGACTTCAGGTTAATGCACTCTGATTATGCCCAAAAGTTGCCTCTATAGTTAAGAAATAAATGCTTTTCTATTGAAAAAAAGAAACAAGACTATAAACCAATCTATATAATAGACAACTTTTAGGAACTGTTTTATATATATGTGTGTGTGTGTGTATGTGTGTGTGTGTGTATATAAAAGGTACAGAGTTCTTCAAAATAAAGTCATATTACATTAGTTGGAAGAACACTTACCTTCATTCCTTCTTCCCAACTAATCCACAGGTCACCTCGTGTCAGGAAACAAGCAACTGCATGTCTGGCTAAATGATGAATCCAACCCTCCTGACGAAGCTGTGTCATGATGGCATCAATCCATGGAAAGCCCGTGCGTCCTTCTGCCCATTTTGCTAAAGCCTCAGGATTCTTATCCCATGGAATCTGAACACAAATGGGGTTTCCTTCCATTTTGTCAAAGCGTGGATTATTTGTGGCTGCTGTATAGAAAAATTCACGCCATAATAGTTGCCCATAAAGGGAAAGGGGAGGGGAACTGTTCTTTTTCACCTAAGATTAAAAAGCAAAGAAGTATTATCAGCGATTTTTTTTTGGTAAAAACTATTTTTTAAAAATAAGCTCCAGTTCTAGATAATACCTTTTTGTAGAGATCTGTCAGTTTGAAATAAAAGAGTCGACATGACAAACAACCAAATCGGAGATAAGGACTGAG
The DNA here is from genome assembly GCA_006410875.1 of Neotragus pygmaeus. Classification (NCBI taxonomy): domain Eukaryota; kingdom Metazoa; phylum Chordata; class Mammalia; order Artiodactyla; family Bovidae; genus Neotragus; species Neotragus pygmaeus. The sequence continues at coordinate 1,318,177 of SJYV01030105.1, forward strand.
TCCAGTAGGGCTAGCGAGCAGGGAATTTGCATTCATTCGAGGTCTTTCAAAGTTTGCCACCCAAGCCTGAACAAAACACAGAGAAAATTATGCTAACTGCCTTTCCAATTTTAAAAGACTGTTTGCAATTGAGCTTTTCAAGAATGTTACATAGTCCTCGGGGAATAAAATCTCATTTTTTTCAGCCACAAATGACAGATTTTAATAAAAAATAAGATAAAAGTGAGCATTCTTTTGTTTTAGTCATCCTCATGCAGCAAATTCCTAACAGAAGGTTGAGAGCACCTTTAACCTGTCTTTCTGACATTGAGATAATGTGAAACAGAAGATCTCTATCCTAGCTTTAAAGTCATCAGATACCAGCTTACACAGAAAGCATAGAGGGGTGGTACTGATAGTAGCTAAAGAGGAAATAATCAGAAGAGGAGGAAGAAGTGTATTTAAATGAAGACAGTTGTTAATCTTCAATTACATTTGTGCTATTTTAATTATTTCTCTTAATCCTCCTTTTTCAACAGCCTATTTTTTTGTTTTTAAAAAAGAGTGAATATTTTTAAAATGACAATTTGACAATATAAACATCATCTGTATTATCATACTTTTCTTTCCAAATGCCTTTCCAAACGTGTAAGTGCTTCAGTTTCTCCACCTGGCCACACTGCAGAGGGTAAGCCATCTGTATCAAAGCCTAAAAAAAAAAAAAAAAAGGAAACGGAAAAAAATTCTGACAGCATAAAAATGAAATGACACCCTGGATAGGTCCTCACAGATAGATGATAAATAACATGGTCTCTGTCCTTTGAGACATTTATCTTAAGGTGATAACAGATAGATCATGAATTAATAGCATACATAAATAATACACAGATTAATCACTTTTTAGTTTAAGATTTTCTTTTTTCTCCTTTCTTTTCCTTTTAGTGCAAAATACATGTCAAATTAGAAGTGGAATTTTTCTGAATAGTTTATTAACTCTTAAACTCCACATGTATTACTGCTTACACCTACCTAGCTCTTCCAGAGACGGGACTCCATATTTCTCATCATGGTCATCAGATAGAGGAGTTGTGCACTTTTCTATCACTTCTGAAGTAATTGTCTCTACTGGTATTTCTAGTGGTTCCATTTTGCTGATGAGAGTCTGGAATCTTTTATAGGTAAGAGGTGGCTGACCACCATTTAGTTCTATGATCCTATTACAAAAATTAGTAAAATGCTATTAGTATTTTTAAAAGGACAATATAATTTGATAAACTTTTAAAAGTTGTAAAATAAAATTAAATGAAGATAGTAAAAATGAAAATGAAAAATCACTTCTATTTTCTATTGTACATATTTTTGTTAAATGTCAATATATGTATCTTACATATATCTTTTGTATTTAATTCGGATCACTAATTTCTCAAATAATACTATAAGGAAAGAGCCTTGTCAATGGTAATCTGAATTAGATACAATTTGGGAATAACCCATTATTCTTTTTCACCATAGCCATTTGCACTTAAGACATCAAGGAGAATATTAGCTTCTTATAGGACCAAGAAACTTGTTAAAACAATTAACAAATCTAAAAATCATTCTCTTCATTTTATAAACATCTGCTAGATGTCAAAAATATACAGCATGCAAATATCAAAACTTTTATGACAAAGAAAATTAAGCATCTATAAGTGGAAAAAGCAAGTAGCTAATAAGCCTAAAGGCAAAAACAAAAAAATAATATATATGGAAATGTAAAAATATTTTGCAACACAGCTCAGAGAACCTTCTAAGCATCAATAAAAACTAAACCAGGCCAATATTGTATCAAGGAGTAATTAGCAAGTTTTATTAATTAGGATTCTATATTACTATAGTGATAATTACTTGGTATTTTCTATTGTGAATGTTTTTGTTAAATGTTAATATATGTATCTTACATATATATTTTATATTTAATTCTGATCACTAATTTCTCAATTAAGTAATACTAAAAACAAAGAACCTTGCCAATGGTATTTATAACCAAATTAAATACAATTTGGGAATAACCAATTATTCTTTTTCACTATAGCCATTTGCATACTAGCATTTAGGCTTCATAAAAAATTATTGGTAAAATTATACTCTATCACTTTATGGATCGGAAACTGAAGCCTCAAGAGAATTTAATAGACTAGTCAAGGACACATAACTAATAAACAGCAAATCAAGATTTTCTTAATCCAAATAGAATAAAGTTTTCTCTATACCACATATAATGGTGAATCAATTATATGTATGGAAAGTAACCACCATAAAAACTATGCTTTGCTTTTAGAAATTTTGCTTTGATGTAATTCTTTGAGTTTATACCCAGGATCATAATGAAATCTGTCCACTATAATGATTTACAATGATACTACTGAGGACATTGCTAATTATATAACAGAAGCAAAATAAAAATCTTAGCAAAGATATTTTCTATACGCTACATTTTTATATGATGGATTTATATAGTAAATATTCACATTCAGTCTAACAAACAATCCACTTTTATACATAACATAATTTTATACTGAGCTTTCCACTTTAAGCAACTCCCCTTATCTTGTTTTGTCTCCTTCCTATCAGCTCTCTAAGATTAAGAAATATGGTAAACGAGCAGGCAAGGTTTTTATCAAAGGATATAAGACTTCTGGCTTAATAGGAAGTTAAGTCTCTTGCCTGAATCAAACCACAATTTTTTGTACAACTGGAAAAGTGGAATAAAATAGTTTGTCATGTTACAGAATCAGCTTTATTATTTTGATAAAATGTGAAAACAACTAAAAAAAGTAAAATAAAAGGTACATAAATTATGAGATTTCAGCACTTGTAAGGATGACAGTATGCCAAAGGTTAATGTTAAAAAATCTTATGAATCCTCAAATCTTGCAGCACCTATTAATAAAACTTCCTAAATTTAACCTTGAACACAGAATCTCTGCTGGACAAAGCATCACAAAAGACTGATATTTCATGAAATATACTTTGAGAAATAAGATATCATACCATTGTTCAGAGGACTACATAATATTAATACAATTTGCATATGAACTCAAAATTCAGGCAGACTATAGACACATAAAATAATTTATGACAAGCATATAAAATATACCAAGGCACTTGATGGCTATGTATCATATAAACTATAAAATTAATGTTGCTGAGAGCCCAGAATAGCAAGTTAGTAGAATAGTCAAAGATAATTTTGTGATTCTTTTAATAGTTTTGGAACTGAAATTCTGAGTATTTTTATCTTATGCACTTAGGTCTGTAATTTTGGTGTCTGTCTTTGGGTAAACAAAAATTACAGAAGTTAAAATGCTACAAGTTTGAGTTATTTTAATTTTCCACAATTCTATTATGCATGTCTTTATTTTCACTTTTGAACTTAAGTCCCACAGTACATTGTCTTTGTACTTAATACCACNTTATGCACTTAGGTCTGTAATTTTGGTGTCTGTCTTTGGGTAAACAAAAATTACAGAAGTTAAAATGCTACAAGTTTGAGTTATTTTAATTTTCCACAATTCTATTATGCATGTCTTTATTTTCACTTTTGAACTTAAGTCCCACAGTACATTGTCTTTGTACTTAATACCACTTTAAATGTACACTTCAAAATGGTTAAAATGACAAGTATTATGTTATATGTATTAAAAAATCTTACTTGTCTAGATCATACAATGTGTGTGAAATTCGTACAATTACTTCTACTCCAGCTTCAGTAGCCAGTTTCTTAATAGCTGCATCTCGTTCCTTTCCAAAGGGCTCAGAATCATATTCAATTGAAAGTTTAGTAATGTTCCATTCCTAAAGTAAGAGAAAGGAGCAAAAACATACATAAAATTTAATGATTATTTTTTCTACTATAACAACACAGGCTGGAAAAAAGTGAAAAGCTCCAACTCTACATATCAAATGGTTATACTACTTTAAATATACAGAAAGAAAATGCACAATTTATAAGTTCAAAATTATGTAAATCAGAAATGCATACTCACTAGTTATGGTAGGCATTATACAATCAAGCAATATGCTTAATCTAAGCTTCCTACATTAAATGTGTTTGTATAGCACTTTACTTGTTCAAATAATTTACACTTACTTATCTCATTTGTTACTCAAAATAATCCTGAGAGTTTGGCATTTTGGTTGTTAACTCCATTTTGCAGATAAGATTATTTTGAAAATTCAAGAATTTGTCCAAGTTCAGAGAGAGCCATAATATCTGATTTTATGTCTATTGATTCTGAGACTAGGTTCTTTTTAAAAAAATTGGAGTGTAATTGCTTTATAGTGTTGTGTTATTTTCTGTGGAACAACCACATGAATCAGCTATACTCCCTCCTTCTTGTATCTCCGTTCCACCCACTCCCTTATCCTACCAGTCTAGGTCATCACAGAGTACTGAGCTGAGCTCCCTGTATACAGCACCTTCCCCTTAGCTACTTGTTTTACACATGCTAGTGTATACATGTCAATGCTACTCTCTCAATTCATTCCATTCCCTCCTTCCCACCTTGTGTCCATAAGTCCATTCTCCATGTCTGTGTCTCTATTCCTGCCCTGCAAATAGGTTTATCAGTAACATCTTTCTAGATTAATGCATATATGCATTAATGTATGATATTTGGTTTACTCTTTCTGACTTAACTTCACTCCATGACATTCTAGGTTCATCCCCATCACCACATATGACCCAATTTTGTTCCTTTTTATGGCTGAGCAATATTCCACTGTATATATGTACCACATTTTCTTTATCCATTTATCTGTTGATGGACATTTAGGTTGCTTCCATGTCCTAACTACTATTAATATAAACCTTTGACAGTTAATGTATAAGCTGCTCTGGTGAGGTATTGTTTTACAATGTTTTACTTTTGATTATCAAAAAATGTTAACTGTGGAAAATATAAACACACTTATAACAAGAGCAGATATTGAGTGCCAGGTTCTGTATTAATAAGTCCTGTAAACCTTCTTATAATCACTTTCAATGAAGAGACTGTGACTTAAGGGAATTAAGTGATTTCCCAGGGTGGGGTAGTAAAGTTTCATTGCCTTTTTAATTCTAAAATCTATTCCGATATACCTTACAAAGAAAAAATTCACCTGTCATTCTACCATTATTTAACTGATTATATAGTTACAAGTTGTACTTCTCAAACCTGTGTAGATTCAGTTCAGTTCAGGTCAGTTGCTCAGTGGTGTCCGACTCTTTGCGACCCCATGAATTGCATGCACCACGCCAGGCCTCCCTGTCCATCACCAACTCCCGGAGTTTACCTAAACTCATGCCCATTNTCAGTTCTAATGAGATGGATGAAACTGGAGCCGATTATACAGAGTGAAGTAAGCCAGAAAGAAAATCACTTGGGTCTTGAAAGAAGTTTGGGTGGAGAAGCATTGAAAAGAGTACTTAAACCAGAGGGAAAAATATGACAAAGTCATAGATACTGGTGATAGGTGGGGAAGGACTGGGATTTGTACTGCTGTGAACATAAGGGACAAGGGAAGGAGTGGCCAGAGGCAAAGCTGAATGAAAGAAAGGAAATATTTTATTTCTCAAGCTAAAGAGTTTACATCTCATTCTAGAATCAAAAGGAGTTGGGGGTGTTTAAAACAAAGTTTTTGACCAGAGTATTAATCTAAAATGACAGGTTGTGTTGCTGTGTAAAGATAGCATTTCACAGTTAAGACAATTATGAAGCTATTTTAATAATCCTTGAGAAATGAGGAGAACCTAAATAAATGAGTAGTTATAATAAAGAGAAGTGGTTCTAAAGGGATTAAAAATAACAATTTTGAGTTAGTTGAGTATGATTTAGATGGTTGTTTATTGACCCTGAATTGGATGGATACTGAGTCCTTGATTCTGAGCAGAGGGTACAAGAAGGTGTGTATGTATAAGAGGCAGATTGAGTTCATGTTTCAAAATAGTAAATCAAGAAAATTAAAAAAGAAAAAAACAACCTTAATACAAAACTAAAGGTGCAAGTCTGTAAATCAGCAAAAAGTCAGATTTGAGATGTGGATATCTGAGAGTTAATGGAAGAAAGGGAAAGGAGGGAATGGAAATAAAATTATCTAGGGAATACAAGACAGGCAGGGCAGAAAATATGAATGTGGGAGATCAGGTTACTAATTAGGAGAGATGATACAAGAAATGAACCAGTGAAAGACTAGGAGGAATAGGTGTTAGAAAGAATAAAGAAAAAAAGAATATTTTCTGGAATCCAAGGAAAAGAAGGGACCTAAAGGCAGCAAAGGGTGTAGAGTTCAGGCAGCATACCTACCAAAAAATGCTCATTGCTTTTAGCACTCAGGATATGACTGTGGAAGTAAGTTGTAGCTGAGTGAAGTTTAAAAAGACTGTACAGATACATACCCAGGAACAAAAATGTTGGGTCATATGGTAGCTCTATTTTTAGTTTTTTGAGAAACTTCCATTAAGTTTTCCACAGTGGCTGCACCAATTTGCATTCCTACGAGGTACATGAACCTCTGTGTTCATAGGCAGCATTATTTACAACAGCCAGGATATGAAAGAAAGGCAATGGCACCCCACTCCAGTACTCTTGCCTGGAAAATCACATGGACAGAGGAGCCTGGTAGGCTGCNTACAGCCTTGACGTACTCCTTTTCCTATTTGGAACCAGTCTGTTGTTCCATATCTAGTTCTAACTGTTGTTTCCTGACCTGCATATAGGTTTCTCAACAAGGGCTATTTCCAATAGTGAGTTTTTAAAAAATTGCTATTATAAACCTTTCACTATACACCTTTATACATAAATCTTAAACATTTTTGGGACATTTGTCTCATTTTTTTCTAGAAGTAATTTTTTGAAACACAATTAATGGATACAATAAATTATATTTAAAATTTTGATAGATATTGCCAAAATTTCCACCAGATATCCTGCACAAATTTACACTTTCAATAGCAGTACACCAATATTTTAAAAACCACTAATATAAACACATAGCATACACAGGAAAATAATATCTCATTTAAATTTTTTTCATTTCTTGAAAGTCTTAGAGAATGCATACAAAGTTGTCAATAGTTGTTATCTTTGCAGGGTAGAATTTAGGAATATAAATAATTATTTTTTATTTTACACAATGTTGTATTGTTCATATTTGTTAAATACAATCATGTACTGTTTTTGAAATTTAAAAATTAAATTAAAATGAGAATAGGAAAGAAAGAATATATTTCTTCATTCTATAGCGAGAGGCGGTATAGAGTGGTAGTTAAAAAACACAGATCTAAAGTCAAACTTCTCAAATTAGAAGACTGGTTCAACTATCTGTGCAAATTTCTAAACCTTCCATGCCTGTTTCCTTATCTTAAAATGGGTAGCATGCAAGTAGAGAACTTAGAGAGTACCTAGTATATAACAAACACTATGTGTTTATTAGAGTAAAATGAAAAAAATAACATTTTTATGTTGTTGTGTAAAGATTAAATTGAGAAAAAATTAAATGAGACAATGTATGAANGGGTAGCATGCAAGTAGAGAACTTAGAGAGTACCTAGTATATAACAAACACTATGTGTTTATTAGAGTAAAATGAAAAAAATAACATTTTTATGTTGTTGTGTAAAGATTAAATTGATAAAAAATTAAATGAGACAATGTATGAAAATTATTTGGAAGAGAAAAGATGGTGATGCTGGGAAAGACTGAAACAGGAGAAGAGGGTGACAAAGGATGAGGTGGGTGGATGGCACCACCAACTCAGTGGACATGAGTTTGAGCAAGCTCCAGGAGATAGTGAAAGATGGGGAAGCCTGGTATGCTGCAGTTCATTGGGTCATAGAGTTGGACACGACTTAGCAACTGAGCAACAACAATGTAAATTGTTGAGTACATAGTACATAGTTAAGTCCTCAATGAATGATAGCTGTTATTACTGTTGTTACTAGCTATTTGTATATTTTTTTCTTTATGAATTGCAGCTTATGTTTGCTTACGTTTCTATTGCCATTAATTATCTTATGGATTTATACACTCCTTATTTTTAATGACAAACTTTGTCACATGTCACTTCCTAAATAGTCTGTAATTTAATTCTATAATTTTTCTTGACAATTTTTTAGTTTTTGGTTAGTAAATGTTGGAGCTTCAAACAAGTCAGTAACAGTCCCTCCCCTTTTCCCTTTTTCAAGAGGAAGGGAAATATAAGTCAGAAAACTAAATGTAAAAATATAACCAACACAGTATTCCCAGGCAATTGAAATAAAAACAAAAGTAAACAAATGGGACCTAATCAAACTTATAATCTTTTGCACAGCAAAGGAAATCATAAACAAAACAAAAAGGCAACCTATAGAGTGGGAGAAAATTTTGCAAATTATACAATCGACAAGGGCTTAATATCCAAAATATACAAACAGCTCATATAACTCAATATAAGAAAAAACAAACAATCCAATTAAAAAATTGGCAGAAGACTCAAACAGACATTTCTCCAAAGAAGTAATACAAATGGCCAATAGATACATGAAAAGATGCTCAACATTGTTATTAGAGAAATACAAATCTAAATCTAAACTACAATGAGGTACCATCTTACATTGATTTTGCTGGTTAAAATGGCCATCATTAAAATGTCTACAAATAAATACTGGAAAGTATTTTGTTTTTCAAGTAATCATGTATGGATGTGTGAGTTGGACTATAAAGAAAGCTGAGTACCAAAGAATTGATGCTCTTGGACTATGGTGTTGGAGAAGACTCTTGAGAGTCTCTTAGACAGCAAGGAGATCCAACCAGTCCATCCTGAAGGAAATCAGTCCTGAATAGTCACTGGAAGGACTAATGCTAAGGCTGAAACTCCAATACTTTGACCACCTGACGAGAAGAACTAATTGGAAAAGACGCTAATCCTGGGAAAGACTGAAGGCGGGAGAAGGGGACAACAGAGGATGAGATGGTTGGATGGCATCACCGACTTGATGGACATGAGTTTGAGGAGTTTGAGTAAGCTCTGGGAGTTGGTGAAGGACAGGGAAGCCTGGCATGCTGCAGTCCATGCGGTCACAAAGAGTCGGACACGACTGAGCAACTGAACTGAACTGAACTGGAGAGAATATGGAGAAAAGGGAATCCTCCTACACTGTTGGTGGGAATATAATTTGAGACAGCCACAATGGAAAACAGTATGGAGGTTCCTCAGAAAACTGAAAAGTAGAATTACCATATGATCCAGTGATGCCTCTCCTGGGCATATATCCAGACAAAAGTCTAATGAAAAAAGACAGACCCAATCCCATGTTCACAGCAGCACTATTCACAATAGCCAACACAGATAAACAACCTAAACGCCGATGGATAAATGAATGGATAAAGAAGATGTGGTACATATATACAATGGAATACAACTCAGTCATAAAAACAACAAAATAATGCCATTTGCCCCAATATGGATACTGCTAGAGATTATCATACTAAGTGAAGCAAGTCAGAAAGAGAAAGGCAAACACCATATGTATCACTTATGTGTGGAGTCTAAAATATGATACAAATGAATCTATCTACAAAACACAAACATACCCATGAGCACAGAGAACATACTGTGGTTGCCAAGGCAGAAGAGGTTAAGGGAAGTATGGAGTGGGAGGTTGGGGTTAGCAGATGTAAGCTATTATATACAGAATGGATAAACAATCAGGTCATACCGTATTCAATATCCTATGATAAACCATAATGGAAAAGAATATATAAAAAAGAATGTATATAACTGAATCATTTTATGGTATAGCAGAAATTAATACAACATTGTAAATCATATATATATATATATATTTATATATCACATTACTAGTAAAGCTGAACTGGAAGAAATATATTAGGTTTAAGGACAGGTAAGCTTACAGATTTTTCATCACTGAATTAAACAGATTTAGTTGCCCAAGGCTAAACAGCACATTTCTTTTAGTGTGGGCTGCCCCTATAAAATTTATCACATGGAAGAAGGAAATAGGACATGTACTCTCTGCAACTGAAGAGGTGAAAGGGGATGATCTGACCAATACGCACCTAACTCATTCTATTAAACTCACTAGTGAGATCATTCATTTCTTCCCTGGGGATAAATTAGTGGACATCTCTCCACAAGAAAAATGAAAAGCTAGGGAAGAGAAAGTTCCCCCAATATTAAATTTATTCATTCGTATTCTAAGTATTTATTATAATTCTTAGCTCCTGTTGTAGGTCCCTCCATCCTGGAACTTACTGAAGACTGGCAACACAAAGGGAAATAAATAATTAAATATATATACTACTAGGAAAAAAAGGATGTTATGACAGAGAATATGGGGGTGAGGATAAGCTGGTAAGTTAGTTATCTACTCTTAATTACACTAGCTAGACTTTCAGTTAGTGGTGAAAAGTGAATATTCCTGCCTTGTTCTCTATCTCAGGTGTAAAGCGTGTTTCACCATTAAGTATGCCATTAGCTATGTTTCTGTGGATAGCCTTTACCAAGTTGATATTCAGCAATTTTCTATTGTTAGTTTGCATAAAGGCTTCTAAAAAATTACAAATGGGTGCTAACTACTGTCAAATGTTTTTCTTTATCACTGACATAATAATACCTTTTCCTTTACTAATAGGATATATTAATTTATTATTTTATAATGTTGACCAACTTTGTATTCCTGAAATAAACTCCATTGATCATGATGTAGAATTATTTTAATATATTGTTAAGTTCTCTTTGTTAATATATTAAGGATATTATGGTGGAGAGGGCTGACAGAATGTGGTTCACTGGAGAAGGGAATGGCAAGCCACTTCAGTATTCTTGCCNTCGGACGTGGCTGAAGTGACTTAGCAGCAGTGGCAGTAATAAATGTTGGCAATTTGATCTTTGGTTCCTCTACCTTTTCTATTTATATTCCTTACAATAAATCTCTTCAAACATGTATATGAAGAGATTTATTGTAAGGAATTGGCTCACAAAATTAGAGAGATTGAGAAGTCTCGTGATCTACCAATGACCAGCTCAAGACCTAGGAATGCCTGTGGTGTGATTCAGTCTGAATGCAAAGGCCTCAGAAACAGGAGAGAAGATGATGAGGACGAGGAGCACCAAGGCAGAAAATGGATGTCCCAGCTCAGTAGTCAGGCCTAGAGGGCCAAATTTGTCCTTCCTTCACCTTTTTGATGTACTCAGGCCTTTGATTGACTGGATAATGCCCACCCGCACTGGGGATACAAACTAACTTACCAACTCCACTAATTCAAATGCTAATTTCGTTCAGAAACACCCTCACAGACACACCCAAAAATAACAGTTGCCAAGTGTCTGTGATCCAGTCAAGGTGAAAGTGAAGGTGAAGATGAAAGTTGCTCAGTCCTGTCTGACATTATGGACTATAGTCTGCCAGCCTCCTCTGTCCATCGGATTCTCCAGACAAGAATACTGGAGTTGGTTGTCAATGCCTTCTCCAGAGGATCTTCCCAATCCAGGGATCAAACCCAATCCAGTCAAGTTAACAGGTAAAATTATTCATCACAAATATATTTAAGAATAAGACTATAAACTCTAAGAAATACCATATGATTGCCCTAATTAGATGGTGGATGAGAAGGGAAGAAAAATAAGAGTTACTAAATGAATTTTCTATTTATTCATAAGGAAAATGGAGAATGAGATGTTCACATAAAGATAGACATTGGAAATACAAGATGTATGTTTTTCTAATACTAAAAGAAACATAAAAAATAGATGACAGTGAATATCTAATTACTAAACGTATACAGACTTAACTCACCTACTTAAAAAAAAGTTCAGATAGACTGACAGCAAAATGCAAATTTATATTATATACAAGAAGACCACCTTAAAAAATGTTTCACAGAGGCTAAAAGTCAAAAGATAGAAAAAGAGCAATAGCAAAAACCAAAAAAAACAGAGATAACAACTCGATATCAGACAAAGTATAATTCAGATTAAAAGCTATTAAATGAGAACAGAATATATATTTTGTTATATCTTCACAGTAAAGGTAAAAGAGTTATGACTTTCTAAACACCATATAATATACCAACAACTTTCATAAAGCAAAACCTACAGAAGAGGCATTATGCACACTAGTAATAGACTTTAATTGTCTTCATCCAAGGCAAGTCAAAGGCAAAAAAAAAATATTATGTGAAGATCTAGACAGACCACGTTTATGTCTATATAATTTATTGAGACATATATCCCAATATTAAGGAATATAATGTCTTGGCAGTTGTATATGAAACTGTCTTAAAGGTTAAAAATCATTTAGGTCATAAAGAATACCTCAACAAACATACAAACAGTTGAAGAGCAGACAGTATTCTCTGACCACAATGCATTGAATCAAAACAAAATTAAACTAAAATAGAAGTTTTACTTGCAGTAAATGGCCTTAATAAAATACTTAGGATAGAAGACAATAACTATGCAATTTTTACAAAAAATGTTTGAAATGTGTATGCATTGTTTTCTGAAATGATCTAATTATACTATACTAATTGCCTTTATTAGGTATTGAAAAGAAACACCAGACTATAAAACAGTTGGAATGTATATAGATTAACCAAATAATGGGCACCCATATCTCCACAGTCATATCTGGTTTAAGATCTAGGCATTTACAGGACTTTTGAAGCCACCTGTGTGTGACTTTTGCCTCTTCTATATCCTTCTGTCACAATCTTAACTGTGAGTTCTGTGCATCTTACTACCACTTTCCTCTATTCGTGCTTTACTTTTTATTTTTTTTTTAATTAATTTATTTATTTATTTTTAAATTTAACTTTACAATACTCTATTGGGTTTGCCATACATCGACATGAATCCACCACAGGTACACACAAGCTCCCAATCCCGAATCTCCCTCCCACCTCCCACCCCCCAACGTCTCTCTGGATCATCCCCGTACACCAGCCCCAAG
>SJYV01030108.1:0-10090 GCA_006410875.1 Neotragus pygmaeus
CATAATCATCCAAAGAAAAGATTTCAGCATTATGTTTCTAGATACCCAACGGCATTTTTTTTTTTTTTTGCATATGGTGAACTAGGAGAAAATACAGTTGTGACCTCAGCATGTGCCATAATTCTTGGTTTATCCATTCTCAAAGGTACAGAAATAACTACACATATTCATTCATGAGTTACAAAACTGCTTCCCTAATTCAAGTCATCAGAACTGAACTTATTTGAACTCTTTTTCATTAGAAGTCCTGTCCAAGAACAGCTCAAATGTCATATGCCTTGTTCATTCCAAGTTTTCTCCTCTGAATCTTCTCACCATATCATGAGTTCTGTATATATGTCTATCCTCCTTTCCTTGTCCATTAGCTCTTGGAGGAGATCAACCATGCCATCTCTGTTATTTCTCTGTTGCTTATACAGTCTTCCACTGTGTACATTCACTCATTTTTAAACATATTCTTAGTGTGCTCTTCCTAGTACTGGGCAGTGATCTAAATAGTTCAGTTCAGTTCAGTCACTCAGTCGTGCCCAACTTTTTGCAAACTATAGTTAGTGGCACAAACCCAACATGCAGGACTAAAGTGAGTTAAGGACGTTTTTTACACTTTTACATTTTATGAACCATTTTCAAAGGGCTGTAAAATCAAATAAGAAGCAGTAAAGACCATATGCGGCCAAGCAAAACTTAAATATTTGTTTTCTGGACCTTTAAAAAGGAAAAGGTAGCATGTAGAAACATGTTAGAGATACATTAATGAGGAAAGCAGATCAAAAATCCCTACTTTCAAGGAGACTAAATTCTATTTATAGATCTAAATATTTTACCCAGAATAGGAACCTGTCTTTGTTATCTTCACAATGCTTATATATAGTATACCCAGGTGGCACAGTGGTAAAGAGTCCACCTGCCAATGCGGGAGACGCAGGTTCAATCCCTGGGTTGGGAAGATCCTTTGGAGGAGGAAATGGCAACCCACTCCAGTGTTCTTGCCTGGACAATCCCATGGACAGAGGATCCTGGCAGGCTATAGTCCATAGGTTTGCAAAGGGTTGGACACAACTGAATGATGGAGCACACACACAGAGTGAATATTTGTGAACTGAATGAATGAGGAATACATGAAATCTGTCCTCCAGTACCACATAATCTATACAGGTATTCTATAAAATGGGATTAAAATATTTTTAAAAATCTTTATATTAATATTATGTTCCTAGAGTTGTTAGATTAAAAAATTGAAATAGTGCTTACTTGTCAAAAACATTTTATTCTGGTACTTAATAAAATGGTCTTCTATCTTAGTGTAACTTCTATGGCTGATGAGATGCTGATTATGGAACCTCCTTATGGGAGCTAATCATATCTGATTCTGAAAGCTTTCTAAAATGGTGGCTGTTTCACAAGAGATCATTTTATATACATGACAGTTCAAACCAAGAGTTTGTCTTCCAGGGAGTCTTCATCCTTCCCAGCAAGCAGTGTTGGAGAATGGGAATTCAGATAAAAGCACTTTACTTCCCATTACAAAAGACAACCTTTTGCTGAGACTCAGAGCTGACTAAGATTATGGCCACTTTTTATAAAGCCAGGCCATAAGGGAAACTCACTCAGTCATGTCCAACTCTTCGCCACTCCGTGAACTGTAGCCCCAGGTTCCTCTGTCCGTGGGATTCTCCAGGCAAGAATGCTGGAGTGGGTTGCCATTTCCTACTCCAAGGGATCTTCCTGACTCAGGGATTGAACCTGCATCTTCTGCGTCTTCTGCTCCTGCATTTCCAGATGGATTCTGGGAAAGAGGATCGTATATTGTCATTGTGTTGCCCAACCCCTAAATGGCAAAGTGTCCCACTTACTGTCACCTCTCCATCCCAGAACTCCAGTCTAACCAGTTATCTGCTGTAACACCTTCCTATCCCTATCCCGAATGGTCACTGCCACCAAGTGTTTTCCTATACCCTCCTTTATCTTTTAACATTCAAAATCAGAAGTGAACGATGTACTGATGTACAAAGAAAAGTCACATAGCTTTGTCTTTAAATCTTTATTCCCATTGTCCTTTTCATCTGTTCAGTCCTCATTCCCAGTATCCTGCACACTTCCTCTTAGAGACAGCATTACTGTGAATCTAAATACTTTGCGTTTTTAAGGAACTGCTCATTCCTCACTCCTTGCACAGATTTAGAACTGACAAAATGAGAGTTTAAAATGCAGTAATGGAGACCCTTAATTATAAATGAAGGAATTTGAAGCATGCTACTGTATGTACTGATTTACTTTCAGTTTCTTGACCTTTATCAAGACGAATGAGATTACATCTCTAGCATAGAGAATGGATAAAATTAATAGACCTTCCTAATTAGCATTGTTGGGAATTCTGTAAAGCAGAGATGCGCCCTCGAACCTGCGTGTGTGTGCTGTCTCTTTAATTGTGCCTACTGTTCCCTACCACCAGCCCACCCCCATCCTCACCTGTCTTCAGTTCATATATCTGAAGTCATTGTATTATGGATTCGCAAACATAGAAAACCATGCATTTGTTTTCCAAATGCAGATAGCTCCTACCCAGCAGAGTTTATATTTTATAGAGCTTATACTTCCCTTTAAAGGGCGTTAGAATACTGGGTAAGGATAGAACAGCAACGTTTATTAAATCTAGTTTGGGCACAGAACTTGTTTCTGGGCAAAGTAGTCTTTAAACATGATACCAGTTTAAATCTAACTGTTGCCCTTATGTAGCAAAACAGAGAAGGGACTTATTCTGGAAAGGTTTCAGATCATTGAACTTCCGAGTGATCATGCTCACACATATAAAATAACCCATTAGGCCATGAAGATATTCAATCAGTAGTATTTATTCAGAAAATATCATGAGCTTAGTGTTTGTGGGAAGTATAAAAGTAGAAAGCGTAGTCCATTTCCTTGGGGAATCAGACTTGGCAGAATCAAACAATTATACACAACAATAAACATGTACTAAAATGGTGTTCCTATATATTTTGGTATATACTAGATTTTCCAAAATAATCTCAATTCATTATCATATCATGTGTTCATATTGTTAGTGCAGAAAAAAAAAAAGAGTTGGGGAGCCTTTATGGTAATAAGACCTCAGGGAAGGACAAGATTGCTGCAGCTGGAAATATTCCAAGAAGGCCTCACAGAGGAGGCAGGGCAGTTGGTTAATCTTAGAAATACTGTATTATATTATCTCTTTTCAGATACTTTTCTTATGAAGTTGTGCCGTTTCTCTTTGAATTTCTTAGGAGAGTTTTTTGTTTGTTTGTTTTCCTTTTCACTCATTCATAACAACATAGAATTGGGAGTAATTTCACTTCTTTTGGATTAATTTCTATGTTGTTTCGACCCAGCTTCTACCATAGTCCCCATTCAAACACATTTATTTCACTGTACTAGTTCACAGTAATATGAAATAAATTATTGCTGAGTATTTGAACTCAGTAAACTGAGGTTGAGCCCATTCATTGTGGTCCACAGCAAGTCTAATTCTGTTCTCATTTTATAAACATTTGATCCAGAGTTTGAAAGAAAAACAATTACTTAAAAGTCCTGAACAGTCTTCTATCTTGATTCTTGTTTTTTTCTTATCAGTGAAATAAAAAGGAGCAATTCATACCATCTCACCAATCTCACAAACCAGGACAATGACATATAGTTTATGTGTCTTTCACCTGTAAGTTGAGATTCTCTGACAGCCCAGAAAGGGAGGGAGATAAAGGGCATCTTTCTAGATAAAATCATGATAGTTTACCCTAGGTTTTAGAAAGATTATATGCTAGGATGTTTTTTAGAGCGGAGAGAACAATAGCATTTTTATAAATTTTTACTAAAACATACTGCTTATAAAAATGTGAGCAGCTGAAACTTTGGTCAGACACATTCTTAGTTTTTTAGAAAGCTATAGCTTTTTGATTTTTCAGAACTCTATTCATGAGCATCATCTGCACATTTCTCTAGCCCTGTTTTTATTGAAGGAAACCCTACAAGCAAAAATGTAATTTTTCTAAGGTGGTACATATGGCATATGCCAGAAGTAGCAAAATAATGTTATATAGAGCCAAATGCTGATACTCATCAGACCCCAGAATAGGAATCTGTTCCAGGATAAGCAAGATGTTGGCCTTAGAAGGAGAACTCTGGAGATAGAACAGCTCAGGTGCAAAATCGGGTTGCTCTAAAAAGTGAATGGCATTCTACTCTTGGGCCAGTTCCTGCCAGTGAAGGCCCTGGGAATGCAATTTCTTATGGCAAATCTAATGAGCAGAAGTCTTGGGACCAGAAAGCCATGAAGCTCTTCCTGAACTTTAAATGTATGTGAAGACCTGCTCACCGCCATGGAACCTGGCATGGATTCTAAGTGCCCAGGAGGCAACTTTATTTTATTCTATTCTGCCTTATTTGGGGTTGACAGAACTGGCAGTATGAGATAATCCTGTGTAAGCAGTGAGTTCTTGATGTTGATACTTATTTATCCTAGGGATCTAAAGTCAGTAACTTCTGTGTGTGTAGCTCTGAAGCTGTAGGAGATAATGGAATAGCATAGGCCTATGTTTAAAAAATCAGAATGGGGAAGAATTCCCAGAACAGCTTGACAATTCATTAATCCCCGCTGAAAAACAGGTTGTAGTTTTTTTTTTAATTCCTTCTAATTATTTTTAAGTCCTTATGTATAGTGATATATAAAAATATTTATTTTTATTTGTTTTTTCTTAGTAGTGTACGCTTCATCTGGCTGGTTTCTCAAGCTGTGGATTTTACCTTGAATTAGAAAACTCTGATGATAAAGAATCTGCTGTAATGCTGGAGATCTGGGTTCGATCCTTGGGTCGGGAACATCCCCTGGAGAAGAGAATGGCTACCCAGTCTTTTATTCTTGCCTGGAGAACCCCATGGACAGAGGAGCCTGGTGAGCTACAGTCCATGGGATCACAAAGAGTCAGACGTGACTGGGCTACTAACACTTTGCACTTTCACTTTGAATCATTAGGAGATGTGTATTAAGGCATCAGTAAGTGCAGCTTCAGCCCTTAAATGAACTAGGACACTTCCACACGAGAAAAGAGAGGACTTGGCAAGAACCTTTTGTAATGTCATCCTCCAGGACCCGTCCTGCCCTGGCTGTTCTTAAACTCTCTTCTCTAAGTGAGCATAACAGAGGCAGATCTTTTATTGCCTCCACTTCTAGAGGCAGGAAGGCTACAGCCTTGAGAATCCAGAAAGAAAGTTTGCCCCACTCTCAGGATTCCCAATGTCAGATCAGTTTCTAATCTTCCTGAATAGTCATACCTCAAAGGTAATTTTGGATCGAAAATGGCTCTCCAAATCTACATAAATAATTTCTGGATTACTTGCTATTTAAATTAGGCATGCCACTGTTCCTCTCCATTAGCCTAGATAATTGAGAGTTGGCTGTGTATTACCTGATACCTATAAAAATAATTGAACATTCTGAATTGCAGTACATTTTAATGGCTGCAGTTTCAGATGTACAAAGCCAGGCCAGGCTACTTCATTCTTGCCCATAGTGGTATACAGATGTGCCTCTTTTAAGCAAACTCAATAAACGAAGATATCATTTTATAGAAGTGATAGCTCAGAGGGCGATTATTTTTCCCCTTAAAGGATCCCTTACCTTAGAAAGAGATTTACTGTGGGGTTACTTTGGTTAGTCATTGATAGCATTTAAAACGTCTCTGTTTTAAAGAAAAAAATCAAATTTGTGAATAACTTGTCAAGACCAGCTTGACAAGCAGGGTTTCTGAAAGCGCAATACGGCGAGAGAATGGGAAACAAGACACAAGTTTGCAGTGAAAAGCGAGGATGAGGGGACGAACACGGCTCCACGGTGAAAGTGCCGAAACTGAGCCCAAGCCAGCTTTATTACACTCTCAGCCGGGAAGGAGAGAACATGCCGGGAGCTAAGCTGTAACTCCTGGGGCCTTTAAGCCAAAGAACAAAATGATCATTAACCATTGAGTAAGAAACAGTAATCCATAACAAATCATACCTAAGACTGATATTCTTATCTATAGATTTTCCTCCAGATACGTAAAACATGTGACTCTTGAGACGCCAGTTGGGAAACAGTCTGGGGTCGGTTTTCCGACCCCAGGATCATATCTTGTTTTGAAGATTATGAACTCTTCCGTCTGGACTTGTTCCAAGAGTCTCATGCCTTATAGCATCCAGTGTATCAATAATTACAAATTTCTTTTGCAGCCCTACCCCGGGCCTGCTGTTCTTTTATTCTTCCTGTCTCCTACAATAACTTGCCTGCAGGAATAGGTTAGAAGATAATTACTGTCACATAGTATTCACCAGCTATGTGTTCTGT
The DNA here is from genome assembly GCA_006410875.1 of Neotragus pygmaeus. Taxonomy (NCBI): domain Eukaryota; kingdom Metazoa; phylum Chordata; class Mammalia; order Artiodactyla; family Bovidae; genus Neotragus; species Neotragus pygmaeus. The sequence goes on from SJYV01030108.1 coordinate 6,353, forward strand.
CTTTTCTTTAAAAAGGCTTAGATGCCTTTAAAGTGGTTTTTAAAGGTTTAAAGTAATAGCTTCCATGTATAGCCTTCCATGAACCTAAGACGATGAAGTACATTTGTGAGTGTGATTGATAAGGGTTAGTCACTCAGTCGCATTCAACTCTCTGTGACCCCATGGACTGTAACCTGCCAGGCTCCTCTGTCCGTGGAATTCTGCAGGCCCTTGAGTGGGTGGCCATTTCCTTCTACAGGGGATCTTTCCAACCCAGGGATCGAACCCGGGTCTCCTGCAATGTAGGCAGATGCTTTACCATCTGAGCCACCAGAGAAGCCCCCAGTTGATAAGGATGCTTGTAATTTTCAACAGAGGTTCCTGTTTCAATGGTGGCCCAGGTATCTGTCGATCTTTGTCAAATAGCTTATTTGTTATTCATTTTTCTGCAGCCCCTTAAATTGCTTTTCTTCTTTCCCCACATTTGTCCTCACCCTGTCCCCGATGTTCTATTCCAAAAGTGAATTCACCGCCTCAGTCTGAATAACAAAATTGGTATTTAGTTTTTGCTTTAATCTTAGCTATCCTTAGACCTCCTTTTCTTCTCAGTCTGTTCCAGTTGAAATAAAAGGATTTTTGATGTATGTAGAAACTTTTTTTTTTAAAGGAAACTGTTAGAATTGTACAACTTCAAAGAGTTTCCAGATGTCGCATTTTCAAAAATGTTTATCTTGTTTTTCTTTAAACTTTCCTGCTGGTCTGTGTACTCCCATTGATGACTGAAGGTATTGAATTTACATTCTAGATTGATCTCAGGGTTCTTCATCTATTAAAGAGTTAACAATTACACCTTTTCCTGAAAATAACTGTGCTTTTATGGAATTAGCTACTCAGAGCTGATTTATTTCTAATGACTTTTTTTCAGACCATGATTTTACAATGTTCTCTATTTTCCATATACAGAAATGTTTTCCCCCTTTAGATAGAACAGGGCTTCCCTGGTGGCTCAGATGATAAAGAATCTGCCTGCAATGCGGGAGACCTGGCTTTGATCCCTGGGTCTGGAAGATCCCCTGTAGAAGGAAATGTCAACCCACTCCAGTATTCTTGCCTGGGAAATCCCATGGACAGAGGAGCCTGGCGGGCTTCAGTCCATGGGGTCACAAAGAGTCAGACACAGCTGAGTGGCTAACACATTTTCAGACAGAAGATGGATTGCATTCTAACCAAATAGACACCTTTGGTTCATTTTTGCCACGTTATTAACCTGGATTTAAATACCCTTGGGCTAGTTATTTAACCTTCTTCTTTACATTTCAGTTGGCCTTCAGGCCTGCCTTCTTTCCTTCTTCTTTCCCTTTTTTTCTGTATGCATTCATTTATTTATTCCTCATCTACTTCCTGCAATGATTTCAGATAATTCATAACAAAAGTCATTTAAAATATGATTAAAAGTTAGAAGGGAAAATTTAGACAGCTTTTACAGATACTGAAATTAAGAATGGTTATTATTATTGAGCATTAACTTTAGCTTCAAGCTTCCTAGAAACCAAGCCAGAAAGAAAAACATGGTCTATTTTATAGCTCCCATGAAAAAACAAAGACAGTTTAAAATGATAGACAAAGAATGACATTGTCTCCGATAGCAGTTTGAGATACAAAGGAGAGAGAGAGAGATGATTTTGTATCATCTAAAATAGAGATGGCATGCCATCTAAAATAGAGATGGAGCCGATTATACAGAGTGAAGTAAGCCAGAAAGAAAAACACCAATACGGTATACTAACACATATATATGGAATTTAGAAAGATGGTAACAATAACCCTGTATGCGAGACAGCAAAAGAGACAGAGATGTATAGAACAGTCTTTTGGACTCTGTGGGAGAGGAAGAGGGTGGGATCATTTGGGAGAATGGCATTGAAACATGTATAATAAACATGTATAATATCATATAAGAAATGAATCACCAGTCTAAGTTCGATGCAGGATACAGGATGCTTGGGGCTGGTGCACTGGGATGACCCAGAGAGATGGTATGGAGAGGGACGAGGGAGGGGGGTTCAGGATTGGGAACACGTGTACACCCGTGGCGGATTCATGTTGATGTATGGCAAAACCAATACAGTATTGTAAAATAAAGTAAAATTTAAAAAAATGAATAAATTAGAGATGGTACCAAATGTTCTTCATGGTCGTTTGCTTCATCAGCAAGCCACTTCCTTATTTCTTCTAACTGTGTTTACTTATAAAGCACAATTAAATATCATTGCATTTGTGGAATACCTTTGCAATATTTTATAGAAAACAACATTTATTCTGAAATGAGCCCTCTTCCACCTCCTCACTCCGAGCCTTTCTCCATATATATCCATTCTTTGCTTTTCCTCATCCCCTAAAGTATGTGACTGCTGATAGTTCTGGGACTGGAAAAAAATTCATTTATTTCTAAGTTGTCTGTGCTTAGTCACTGGTTTTGTCTGACTCTTGTGACCCTATGGACCATAGCCTACCAGAGCCCTCTGTTCATGGGATTTTCCTACTCCAGGGGATCTTCCGAACCCAGGGATCAAACCTGCATCTCTTGCATCTTCTGAATTGGCAGGCGGATTCTTTACCACTTACTTCTAAATTACAAAATCTTAATTTTACTAGGTAGCATGTAGCAAGTATATACCAACTTTGTGCCTCTCCCATTTTTAAAATTATAAACCATTTCAAGTTTACAGGCACTGTGAACTCTAGAACTGTTTAACTGAACGGACCTTGTAGAAGGAGTTTGTGATTAATAACCATTTACATATCTGCCAATGGAAGTTAGCATCTGTGTCCAAAATCATAGCAATTTAAAGATGGACATGATCTGAAAGTGCACTTAGCAACTCACTCCTTTTATATAAGGGTTAAGGACTTGTATAGGTTCACATCTCTCACGAATAGAAAAGTGGATGCTAGAGCTCACACCCTCTGATGACTATTCAACATAGAATTACAGATTAGATATGCATTCAGATTGCTATGACATCCTCACATGTGACAAACCTGAGCCTCATATAATCTTTTCCCTCTCTACACAGAACTTATATTTCCTGATTATCATGTAGACTCTCAGTTTTTAGCTTTCATAATGAAATTGTTTATCTAACAGATTAATGAATCTTTGATCCATCCATTCTGTCAACAAATACTTCTGAACTATATAGTTTCTAATTGCAGGTCCATTCAGTTGAAAGCCATGACCATTCTTATTAGCACTTTAATTAGCCTAATTCTGTATTTCAGAGAGGCAAAACAAGGAACTGAGTTTAACTGATAATTGAGGTACAAGAGGCCTTTTAGGCACATGGAACCCTAACTTTTGCCCTTATATTACTATTCTGTATGCTCTTGTTTTTACTAGGAGTGGGAGGATCGTCACCACATTACCACAAACAGTAAATCTGTTTCTCTCCTGTCCATGATTACACCTTTCTCTTTTTAATGGACTAGGTAAAGATGTTGATGTTCACTCCTTGAGGGCCTCCCTAGTGGACCATCTGTTCCCCTGCAGCAGTCCTGAGCTCAACGTGCAGTGCAGTTCAAGAAAGAGAACCTGGTGATCGCCCGCAAAGAATGGAAAGCCTTCTTAACCCTTTATAGAGCCAGTTCAGGCAGGGCTGGTTTGCTTTGTTATTTATGGCAGTGCGGTCCCCTTTCAGGCCTTTGGAGATCCCAGAAAATGGACAGCTAGTTGAAGAAAACCTGAGTCTCACAGGACTT
>SJYV01030112.1:0-16705 GCA_006410875.1 Neotragus pygmaeus
AGTGCTGAGGTCCGGGCTGTGTTCTGCAGTTGGCTAGCGACGAGTTCCAAGCTATGTGCCATGGTCGCCCTGCATAGATTTTTGGGCTGTGTGCCGCAGTGGCCCTTCACTGAGGCTCGGGCTGTGTGCCACGGTAGCCATACACTGAGGTCCATGCTGTGTGCCCCAGTCGCCCTGCGCTGAGGTCCGGTCAGTGTGCCGTGGTCGCCCTGAGCCGAGGTCAGACCTGTGTGCCACAGTCACACTGCTACAAGATCCTGGGTGTGTGCCGCAGTGAACATCTGCCGACATCTGTGCTGTGTTCGAGGGTTTCCTTGACTTATGGTCCGAGATGTGTGCCATGGTTGCCCTTCACTGAGGTTCAGGATGTGTGCCGCAGTCGCCCTGCATCGAAGTCCAGCCTGTGTGCTGCGATCATCCTGTGCCGAAGTCCGGGCTGTGTTCTGCAGTCAGCTATTGACGAGTTCCATGCTATGTGCCGTGTTCGCCCTTCACTAATGTTCGGGCTGTGTGCCGCGGTTGCCCTGTGCCAAGTTCCAGGCTCTGTGCTGCGGTCTCCTTCGGTCGAGGTCTGTGCTATGTGCCAGGGTTGCCCTGCATCAAGTTCCGTGATGTGTGCTGTGGTTGCCCTTCAATGAGGTTTGGGCTGTGTGCCTCGGTCACCCTTGACTGAGGTTCAGGCTGTGTGAAGCAGTCGCCCAGCTCGATGTCCATGATATGTGCCACGGTCGCCCTGTGCCTGAGTCTGGCCTGTGTTGCACGGTGGCCCTGTGCCGAAATCCGGGCTGTGTTCCGCAGTCGGCTAGAAACGATTTACTGGCTGTGTGCCACGGTCACCCTTCACTGTGTTTCGGGCAGTGTGCCACGGTCGCCCTTTGCGAAGTTCCGGGCTGTGTGCCATGTTCTCCCTGCACCGAGGTCTGGCCTCTTTGCTGTGGTCGCCCTGTAGAGACGTCAGGGCTGTGTTCCGTGTTCGACTAGGTATGAATTATGGGCTCTGTGCCGCAGGCTCCCTGTACAGGTTTCTGGGATGTGTTGTGTGGTCGCCCTGCGCCGAAGTCCGGGCTGTTTTCCGCGGTCGGCTGGAGACAAGTTCTGGGCTGTGTGCTGCAGTCGCCCTTCACTGAGGTTCAGGCTGTGTTACGTGGTTACCCTGTGCAGAGATCCGGCCTGTGTGCCGCGGTCGCCCTGTGCCGAGGTCCATGCAGTGTTCCGCGGTTGGCTAGCGAAGAGTTCTGAGCTCTGTGCCACGGTTGCCCTGAACAGATTTCCGGGCTGGTGCTGCGCTCAGCCTTCACTGAGGTTAGGGCTGTGTGCCGTGGGCAACCTGCACCGAGGTCTGGGCTGTGTGCTGCAGTAGCCTTGCTCCGAGGTCTGGGCTGTGTTTCGCAGTCCCCCTGCCCTGGTGTCCGGGCTGTGTGCTGCGGTCGCCAACTCCTGAGGTCCGTGATGTGTGCCAGGGTCACCCTGTGCCGAGGGCCATGCTGTGTGCCTCGGTCGCTCTTCACTGAGGTTCGTGCTGCATGCCGCATTCGACCTGAGTCGAGATCCGGGATTTTTGCCCCATTCGCCCTGAGCCGAAATCCGGCCTGTGTTCCGGGGTCGCCCTGCCCCAAGGTCCACCCTGTGTGCCATCGTCGCCCTTCGCCGAGGTCCGGCCTGTGTGCTGCTGTCGCCCTGCACTGAGGTCCGGCCTGTGTGCAACCTTGACCCTGCACCGAGGTCGAGGTTGTGTTCCGCTGTCGGCTAGTGACGAGTTCTGTGCTGTGTGATGCAATCGCCCTTCACTCAGTTTCAGACTGTGTGCCTCGGTCACCCTTTGCTGAGGTACGGGCTGTGTGCCGTGGTCGCCCTGCGCCGGGGTCCTGGCTGTGTTTCGCAGTCGACTAGTGATGATTTCCAGGCTCTGTGAGGCTGTCGCCATGCACAGATTTCTGGGCTGTGTGCTGCGGTCGCCCTTCCCTGAGGTTCGGGCTGTGTGCCATGGTCGCCCTGCGCCGAGGTCAGGGCTGTGTGCCACGGTCCCCTGTGCTGAGGTCCACGCTGTGTGCCTTGGTCACCCTGCGCTGAGGTCCGGCCTGTGTGCCTTGGTAGCCTTGAATCGAGTTCCGGGCTGTGTGCCGTGGTAGCCTTCTGCAGAGGTCCATGCTGTGTGCCGCGGTCGCCCTGTTCCGAGGTCCGGGCTGTGTACCATGGTCGCCATCTCCCCAGGTCCAAACTGTGTGCCGCGGTCACCCTTTGCCCAGGAATGGCCTGTGTTCTGCCCTCAGCTTGCGACCTGTTTCTGTCTCTCTGCCACGGTTCCTCTTTGCCAAGATCCGGGCTGTGTGCCTCGGTAGCCTTCTCCAGGGGTCCGGGCTGTGTTCCATGGTCCCCCTGCGCTGAGGTCCAGGATGTGAGCTGCGATCGCCCTGAGCTGATGTCCGGCCTGTGTTTCGCAGATGCCCTGCGCCGAAGTCCGTCCTGTGTGCCACGGTCGCCCTGCACCAAGGTCCGGCCAGTGTGCTGCGGTCACCCTGTGCCGAGGTCCGGCCTATGTGTCGCTGTCGCCCTGCCCTGAGGTCCGGCCTGAGTGTCACGGGCACCCTGCTCCGAGGTCCGGACTGTGTTCCGCGGTCGGATAGCAACGAGTTCCATGCTGTCTGATGTGGTCGCCCTTCACTGAGTTTCGGGCTGTGTGCCGCGGTCACTCTGCGACGAAGTCCAGGTTGTATTCCGCGGTTGGCTAGCGACGAGTTACTGGCTGTTTGCCATGGTAGCCCTTCACCTGTGTCGATTCCGGGATGTGTGCTGCGGTTGCCCTTCACTGAAGTTCGGGCTGTGTGCCGCAGTCACCCCTCACTGAGTTTCAGGCTGTGTACAGCAGTCACCCTGCTCGATGTCCTAGATGTGTGTCACGGTCGACCGGTGCCTCAGTCCGGATGTGTTCCGCGGTCGCTCTGTGCCGACTTCCGGGCTGTGTTCTGCGGTGGGCTAGCGACGAGTTACTGACTGTGTGCCACAGTTGCCCTTCATTGTGTTTCGGGCAGTGTGCCACGGTCGCCCTTCGCCAAGGTCCGAGCTGTGTGTCGCGGTCGCCCTGTCCTGAGGTCCGGGCTGTGTGCCACAGTCCCTGCGCTGAGGTGCATGCTGTGTGCCATGGGCGCCCTGCACCGAGGTATGGCCTGTGTGCCGCGGTATCCTTGAACCGAGTTCCGGTCTGTGTTCTGCCCTCGGTTTGCAACCTGATCCCGGCTCCTTGCCGTGGTTTCTCTTTGCCAAGTTCCTGGCTGTGTGCTGCCGTAGCCTGCTCCAGAGGTCTGGGTTGTGATCCACGGTCACCCTGAGCCGAGGTCCGGCCTGTTTTCCTCGGTCGCCCTGAACCAATGTCCAGCCTGTGTGCCACAGTCGCCCTGCACCAAGTTCCGGCCTGAGTGCCACGGTCACCCTGCTACAAGGTCCGGACTGTGTTACACAGTTGGCTAGCGACGAGTTCCAGGTTGTGTGACACAGTCACCCTTCAATGAGTTTCGGGCTGTGTGCTGTGGTAGACTTGTCCTGAGGTCCGGGCTGTGTGCTGCAGTCTCCCTTCACTGAGGATGGGGTTGTGTTACACCATTGCACTGCACTGATGTTTGGGCTGTGTCCCATGTTAGCCTTGCGCCGTGGTCTGGGCTGTGTGCCGTGGTAGCCTTGCGCCGATATCTGGGCTGTGTTCCAGGGTCGGCTGGCAATGAGTTCCGGACTGTGTCCTGCAGTCGCCCTTCACTGAGGTTTGGGCTGTGTTCTGCGGTCGCCCTGTGCCGAGGTCCGGCCTGTGTGGCGCAGTCGCCCTGTGCCGAGGTCCGTGCTGTGTTCCGCCGTTGGCTAGTGACGAGTTCTGAGCTCTGTGCCACGATCGCCCTGCACAGATTTCCAGGCTGTGTGCCACGGTCAGCCTTCACTGAAGTTCAGCCTGTGTGCTGTGGGCAACCTGTGATGAGGTGCGGCCTGTGTGCTGCGGTAGACTTGCTCCAAGGTCCGGGCTGTGTTTCACAGTCACCCTGTGCTGGTGTCCAGGCTGTGTGCTGTGGTCGCCAACTCCTGAGGTCCGTGACGTGTGCCAAGGTCGCCCTGTGCGGAGGGCCATGCTGTGTGCCTCGGTTGCTCTTCACTGAGGTTCAGGCTGTGTGCTGTGGTCGCCCTGAGCCGAGGTCTGGGCTTTTTGTCCCGGTCACCCTGAGCAGAAATCCGGCCTGTGTTCTGCCGTCGCCCTGCCCCAAGGAATGGCCAGTGTGCCACAGTCGCCCTGTGCCAAAGTCCGGCCTGTGTGCTTCTGTCACCCTGCGCTGAGTTCTGGCCTGTGTGCAACTTTCACCCTGCGCCAAGGTCGGGGCTATGTTCCGCGGTAGGCTAGTGAAGATTTCTTCCTGTGTTACGTGGTCTCCCTTCACTCAGTTTCAGGCTGTGTGCCTCGGTCGCCCTTTGCCGAGGTCCGGGCTGTGTGCCGTGGTCACCCTGCGCTGAGGTCGTGGCTTTGTTTCACAGTCAACTAGCGACGAGTTCCAGGCTCTCTGCCGCTGTCGCCCTGCACAGATATCTGGGCTCTGTGCTGCGGTCGCCCTTCACTGAGGTTCGGACTGTGTGCCACGGTTGCCTTGCGCCAAGGTCCGGGCTGTTTTCTGTGGTGGGCTGGCGACGAATTCCGGGCTGTGTGACACAGTCGCCCTTCACTGATGTTCGGGCTGTGTGCCGTGGTCGCCCTGCACCGAGGTCTGGGCTGTGTGCCGCGCTCACCCTGCACTGAGGTCCGACCTGTGTATCACGGTCGCCAAGTGCGGAGGTCTGGGCTGTGTTCCACGGTTGTCTAGTGACGAGTTCTGGGCTGTGTTCCACGGCCACCCTTCACTGAGTTTCGGGCTGTGTGCCGCAGTCGCCCTGAGCCGAGGTCCATGCTCAGTGCCGCGGTCACCCTGCGCCGAGATCCGGCCTGTGTGCCGTGGTCGCCCTGTGCCGATGTCCGGGCTGTGTTCCACCATCGGCTGGAGATGAGTTCCATCCTGTTTGCCATGGTCAATCTGCGCCGAGGTCCGGGCTGTGTTCCGGGGTCGGCTAGCAACAAGTTCCCAGCTCTGTACCCCGGTCGCCCTGCACAGATTTCCGGGCTGTGTGCCGCAGCCTCACTTCATTGAGGTTCGGGCTGTGTGCTGCAGTCGCCCTGTGCCAAGGTCTGGTCTGTGTGCCATGGTAGCCTTGAACTGAGGTCCGGGCTGTGTGCTGCAGTTTCCCTGCACCAAAGTCCAGTCTGTGTGCCACGGTAGCCATCTTCTGAGGTCTGTGCTGTGTGCCAGGGTTGCCCTGCACCAAGGTCCATGCTGTGTGCCTCAGTCGCTCTTCACTGTGGTTTGGGCTGTTTGCCGCAGTTGCCCTGTGACGAGTCCAGTCTGTGTTCCGCCCTTGGCTTGCAACGTGTTCTGGGCTCTGTGCCTCATTCTCTCTGTGCCGAGGTAGCCTTCTGCAGAGGTCCGGGCTGTGTTCCGCGGTTGGCTGGTGACAATTTCTGAGCTGTGTTCCACAGTCGCCCTTCACTGAATTTGGGGCTGTATCCCACCGTAACCCTGCGCTGAGGTCTGGGTTGTTTGCCGCAGTCGCCCTGTGCTGTGGTATGACCTGTGTGCCGCGGTTGCCCCGCTCAGAGGTCCAGCATGTGTGCCGCGGTGGCCCAGTGCCGAATTCCGGCCTGTGTGCCACAGTCGCCCAGTGCCAAGGTCCGAGCTGTGTTCCACAGTTGGCTAATGACGAGTTCCAAGCTCTGTGCCCTGGTCGCCCTGCATAGATTTTTAGGCTGTGTGCCTGGGTGGCCCTTCACTGAGGTTCGGGCTGTGTGTCGCGTTCGCCCTATGCCGAGGTCCATGCTGTGTGCCGCGGTCACCCTGCACCCAGGTCTGGTCTGTGTGCCGCAGTCGCCCTGTGCCGAGGTCCGGGATGTGTTCCGCCATCGGCTGGAGATGAGTTTCATCCTGTTTGCCATGGTCGCCCTACGCCGAGGTTAGGGCTGTATTCCACGGTCGGCTAGCAATGAGTTCTGACCTCTGTACCCCAGTCGCCCTGCACAGATTTCCGGGCTGTGTGCCGTGGTCTCCCTTCACTGAGGTTCGGGCTGTGTGTAGCGGTAGCCCTGTGCTGAAGAAGATGTGTATAAGAGACAGGTGTGCCGTGGTAGCCTNAGTTCTGACCTCTGTACCCCAGTCGCCCTGCACAGATTTCCGGGCTGTGTGCCGTGGTCTCCCTTCACTGAGGTTCGGGCTGTGTGTAGCGGTAGCCCTGTGCTGAAGACTGGTCTGTGTGCCACGGTAGCCTTGAACCGAGTTCCAGGCTGTGTGCCGTGGTAGCCTTGTGCCGAGGACCGGGCTGTGTGCTGCGGTCACCCTTCATTGAGGGCCAGGCTATGTGCTTTGTTGCACTGTGGCGAGGTTCTGGATGTGTGCCATGTTACCCTTGCGCCAAGGTATTTGGGCTGTGTTCCATGGTAGCCTTGCACCGAGGTCCGGCCTGTGTGCCACGGTCACCCTGTGCCAAAATCTAGGATGTGTTCCGCTGTCGGCTAGAGACGAGTTCCATCCTGTTTGCCATGGTCGCCCTGTGCCGATGTCCGTGCTGTCTTCTGCTTTTGGCTAGCGACAAGTTCTGAGCTCTTTAACCTGGTCGCCCTGCACATGTTTCCGTGCTGTGTGCTGTGCTTGCCCCGCGCAGATGTCTGGCCTGTGTGCCACGGTCGCCCAGTGTGGAGGTCCGGGCTGTGTTCAACGGTTGGCTAGCAACGAGTTCCAAGCTCTGTGCCACGGTGGGCCTGCACAGATTTTTGGGCCGTGTGCCTCGTTCTCCCTTCACTGAGGTTTAGGCTGTGTTCAGCGGTCACCCTGATCCCAGGTCCGGTCTGTGAGCCACAGTAGCCTTGACCGAGTTACAGGCTGTGTGCCGCAGTAGCCTTGCACTGAGGTAGGGCTGTGTGCTCCAGTTGCCCTGCACTGATGTCCGGTCTGTGTGCCACGGTCGCCATGTCCCGAGGTTGGTGCTGTGTGCCAGGTTCACCCTGCGCCGAGGTCCGTGCTGTGTGCCTTGGTCGCTCTTCACTGTGGTTCGGGCTGTGTGTCACTGTCGCACTGCACCGAGTCCAGGCTGTTTTCCGCCCTCAGCTTGTGACGAGTTCTGGGCTTTGTGCTGCATTCCCTCTGTGCCGAGGTCCGGGCTGTGTGCCACAGTCACCCTGTTCCAAGGTCCAGGCTGTGTGCTGAGGTAGCCTTCTGCAGAGGTCCGGGCTGTGTGTCACGGTCACCCTGTTCCGAGATCCGGGATGTGTGCTGAGCTCGCCATCTCCCCAGGTCCAGGCGGTGTGCCGCAGTTGCCCTGTGCTGAGGTCCGGCCTGTGTTCCACCCTCGGCTTGCAATATGTTCCCATCTCTGTGCTGTGGTTCCTCTTTGCCAAAGTCCGGGCTGTGTGCCACGGTAGCCTTCTCAAGATGTCCGGGCTGTTTGCCACGGTCGCCTATGCTGAGGTCCGGGCTGTATGCCGTGGTCACCCTGAGTCGATGTCTGGCCTGTGTTCCACAGTCGCCCTGCACTGAGGTCCGGCCTGTGTGCCACAGTGGCTCTGTGCCAGGGTCTGGCCTGTGTGCCGCGTTCACCCTGCGCTGATGTCCGGCCTCTGTGCCATGGTCACCGTGCTCCGAGGTCTGGCCTAAATGCCGCTGTCACCCTCCGCTGAGGTCTGGCCTGAGTGCCACGGTCACCCTGCTCTGTGGTCCTGGCGGTGTTTTGCGGTTGGCTAGCGACGAATTCCCAGCTGTGTGACGCGGTCGCCCTTCACTGAGTTTCGGGCTGAGTGCCTCGGTCACCGTGCACAAGGTCCGGCCTGTGTGCCACGGTAGCCCTTTGCCAGGTCCAACCTGTGTGCCGCAGTCACCCTGTGCCGAGGTCTGGTCTGTGTTTTGCCGTCGGCTGGAGACGAGTTCCGTCCTGTTTGCCATGGTCGCCCTACGCCGAAGTCCGGGCTTTTTTCCGCGGTCGGCTAGTGATGAGTTCAGAGCTCTGTACCCCAGTCACCCTGCACAGATTTCCAGGCTGTGTTCCGTGGTCTCCCTTCACTGAAGGTGGGGCTGTGTGCCGTGGTTGCCATGTGCCAAGGTCCGGTCTGTGTGCCACGGTAGCCTTTAACCGAGTTCTGGGATGTGTGCCGCAGTAGCCTTGTTCCGAGGACCGGGCTGTGTGCTGCGGTCGCCCTATATTGAGGACAGGGCTATGTGCCATGGTCGCACTTCGCCAAGGTTCGGGCTGTGTGCCATGTAAGCCTTGTGCCGAGTTTCGGCCTGTGTGCCATCGTAGCTGTGCACTGAGGTCCGGGCTGTGTGCCACAGTTGCCCTGAGCCGATGTCCAGTCTGTGTGCCAAGGTCGCCATCTCCCAAAGTCGGTGCTGTGGGCCAGGGTCGCCCTGCAATGAGGTCCGTGCTGTTAGCCTCGGTCGATCTTCACTGTGGTTCGGGCTATGTCCTGCGGTCTCCCTGAACCAAGGTCCAGGCTGCGTTCCGCCCTCAGCTTGCAATGAGTTCTGGCCTCTGTGCCGTGTTTCCTCTGTGCCGAGGTCCGGGGTGTGTGCCACCGCCGCCCTGTTCTCAGGTCTGGGCTGTGTGCCGAGGTAGTCTTCTGCAGAGGTCCGTGCTGTGTGCCGCAGTTGCCCTGTTCCGAGGTCCGGGCTGTGTGCCATGGTCGCCATTTTCCCAGGTCTGAGCTGTGTGCCGTGGTCGCCCTGTGCCAAGGTCCAGCTTGTGCTTTGCCCTCGGCTTGCAACCTGTCCCCGGCTCTGTGCCGCGGTCCCTCTTTGCCAAGGTCCGGGCTGTGTGTCACAGTAGCCTTTTCCAGAGGTCCAGGCGGTGTGCTGCGGTCCCCCTGTGCTGAAGTCCTGGCTGTGTGCAGCGGTGTCCTCAGCCAATGTCTGGCCTGTGTTCCGCATTTGCCCTGGACCGAGGTCCAGCCTGTGTGCCACAGTCGCTCTGAGCTGATATCCGGCCTGTGTTCCACAGTCTCCCTGCACCGAAGTCCGGCCCAAGTGCCACTGTCGCCCTGTGCTGAGGTCCGGCCTGAGGGCCACGGTCACCCTGCTCCGAGGTCCAAACTGTGTTACGAGGTCGGCTAGCGACGAGTTCCAGGATGTGTGACGCGGTCGCCCTTCACTGAGTTTCGGGCTGTGTGCCACAGTAGCCTTCTCCAGAGGTCCAGGCTATGTGCCATGGTCACCCTGTGCTGAGTTTTGGGCTGTGTTCCCCGGTCGGCTAGTCAGGAGTTCCGAGCTCTGTACCCGAGTCGCCCTGCACAGATTTCCGGGCTGTGTGCCCCGGTCTCCCTTCACTGAGGTTCGGGCTTTGTGCCACGGTCGCCCTGTGCCGAGTCCCGGTCTGTGTGTGACAGTAGCCTTGAACCAATGTCCGTGCCGTGTGCCGCGGTAGCCTTGTGCCGAAGTCCAGGCTGTGTGCTGTGGTCGCCTTGCCCCAAAGTCCGGGCTGTGTTCTGCGGTTGTCTAGCAACGAGTTCCGGGTTCTGTGCTGTGGTTGCCCTCCACAGATTTCCGGGCTCTGTGCCACCATCGCCGTTGACTGTGGTTCGGGCTGTGTGCTGCGATCCCCCTGCACCAAGGTCTGGGCTGTGTGCCACGGTCGCCCCGCGTCAGGGCCAGGCTGTGTGCCGCAGTCGCCCTGCGCCCAGGTCCGGGCTGTGTTCCGCGGTCGGCTAGTGATGAGTTCTTGGCTCTGTGCCGCGGTCACACTGCGACGATGTCCTGGGTGTGTGCCGCAGTCGCAATCTGCCGACGTCCATGCTGTTTGCCAGGGTCGCCTTTCACCGAGGTCCGGGACGTGTTCCTTGCTTGCCCTTCACTGATGTTTGGGATGTGTGCCGCGGTCGCCCTGCGCCGGTGTCCAGGATGTGTGCCGTGGTCGCCCTGCACCAAGGTCCGACCTTTGTGCCGAGGTCGCAGTGCGCTGAAATCCGGGCAGTGTCCCGTGGTCAGCTAGTGACTAGTTCCGGGCTGTGTGCCACGGTCACCCTTCACTGAGGTTTGGGCTGTGTGCCGCTGTCCCCTTGCTCGATGTCCAGGCTGTGTGCCATTGTCACCCTGCGCCAAGTTCGGGGCTGTGTGCTGTGTCTGCCCTGTGGCAAGGACCGGCCTGTTTGCCATAGTCACCCTGCGCCGAGGTCCGGGCTCTGTTCCGCCGTCAGCTAGCGATTAATTCCGGGCTCTGTGCCGCAGTCGCCCTGCACAGATTTCTGGGCTGTGTGCTGCGGTCACACTTCACAGAGGTTCGGGCTCTGTGCCGTGGTTGCCCTGTGCTGATGTTCGGGCTGTGTGCCATGGTCGCCCTGCACCGAGGTCCGGGCTGTGTTCCGTGCTCAGCTCACGACGATTTCCGAGCTTTGCGCCATAGTCGCCCTTCACTGAATTTCAGGCTGTGTGCTGCCTTTGCACTGCTCCGAGGTTCGGGCTGGGTGCCATGTTAGCCTTGCACTGAGGTCAGGGTTGTGTGCCACGGTAGCATTGTGTCAAGTTCCCGGGCTGTGGGCCACAGTTGCCCTGTGCCGATGTCCAGTCTGTGTGCCATGGTCGCCATCTCCCGAGGTCAATGCTGTGTGCCAGGATAGCCTTGCACTTAGGTCCGTGCTGTGTGCCTTGGTCGTTCTTCACTGTGGTTCGGGCTGTGTGCAGCGGTCGCCATGTGCCGAGGTCCAGTCTGTGTTTCGCCCGTGGCTTGTGACGAATTCCGGGCTCTGTGTCGTGTTTCCTCTTTTCCGAGGTCCAGGCTGTGTGCCACGATCGCCCTGTTCCAAGCTCAGGGCTGTGTGCTGAGGTAACCTTCTGCAGAGGTCCGGGCTGTGTGCTGCGGTCACCCTGTTCCGACATCCGGGCTGTGTGCCGCAGTCGCCATCTCCCCAGGTCTGGGCTGTGTGCTGCGGTCGCCCTGCGGCTAGGTCCAGGCTGTGTTCCACGGTTGGCTGGCGACGATTTCCGAGCTGTGTGCCACAGTCGCCCTTCACTGACTTTCAGGCTGTGTGCCGCCGTGGCCCTGCGCCGAGGTCCGGGTTGTGTGCCGCAGTCGCCCTGCTCCATGGTATGGCCTGTGTGCCGCGATCGCCCTTCACTGAAGTTTAGGCTGTGTGCAGCAGTTGCCCTGAGCCGAGGTCCATACTGTGTGTTGCGGTCACACTGCCCGAGTTCCAGCCTGTGTGCCACAGACACCCTGGGCCGAGGTCCAGGCTGTTCTCCGACTTCGGCTGGAGACGAGTCCCGTCTTGTTTGTCATGGTTGCCATGGGTCGAGGTCCGGGCTGTGTTCCACAGTTGGCTAGCGATGATTTCCGAGCTCTGTACCCCAGTCGCCCCGCACAGATTTCCGGTCTGTGTGCCACGGTCTCCCTTCACTGTGGTTCAAGCTTTGTGCCATGGTTCCCCTGTGCTGAGTTCCAGTCTGTGTGCCACGGTAGGCTTGAACCGATTTCTGGGCTGTGTGCTGTGGTAGCCTTGTACCGAGGTCTGGGCTGTGTGCTGCGGTCGCCCATCTCTGAGGATTGGGCTGTGTTTCACGGTCGCACTGTGCCAAGTTTCGGGCTGTGTGCCATGTTAGCCTTGCGCCGAGGTCCAGTATGTGTGCCGAGGTAGCCTTTTGCAGAGATCCAGACTTTGTGCCGCGGTCGCCCTGTTCGGAGGTCCGGGCTGTGTGCCGCAGTCGCCATCTCCCCAGGTCCGGGCTGTGTGCCATGTTCGCCTTATTCCCAGTTCCGGCCTGTGTTCTGCCCTCAGCTTGCGACCTGTTCTGGGCTCTGTGCCGCAGTTCCTTTTTGCCAAAGTCCGGGCTGTGTGCCCTGGTAGCCTTCTTCAGAGTTCCGGGCTGTGTTCCATGGTCTCCCTGCACTGAGGTCCGTGCTGTGAGCCACGGTCACCCTGAGGCGATGTCCGGCCTGTGTTCCACAGACGCCCTGAGCCGAGGACCGGCCTGTGTGCCGCGGTTGCCCTGGGCCAAGGTCCGGCCTGTGTGTCACAGTCACCCTGCACCGAGGTCTGGTTTATGTGTCGCTGTCGCCCAGCACTGAGGTCCGGCCTGAGTGTCACGGTCAACCTGCTGCGAGGTCCGGACTGTGTTCCACGGTCGGATAGAAACGATTTCCAGGCTGTGTGATGTGGTCGCCCTTCACTGAGTTTTGGGCTGTGTGCTGCGGTTGCCCAGCGCCGAAGTACGCACTGTGTTCTGTGGTCGGCTAGTGACGAGTTCCATGCTGTGTGCCGCAGTCGCCCTTCACTGTGTTTCTGGGGGTGTGCCACAGTCGCCCTTTGCCAAGTCCGGGCTGTGTGCCGTATTCGCCCTGTGCCGAGGTCCAGCGTGTTTGCTGTGGTCGCCCTGCACTGAGGTCCGGGCTGTGTTCCGTGGTCAGCTAGTGACGAGTTATGGGCTCTGTGACGCGGGTTCCCTGTACAGATTTATGGGCTGTGTTCTGCGGTCGCCCTGCGCCGAGGTCCGGGCTGTGTTCCACGGTCGGCTGGAGACGAGTTCCGGGTTGTGTGCTGCAGTTGCCCTTCACTGAGGTTCGGGCTGTGTTCCGCGGTTGCCCTGCGCAGAGATCTGGCCTGTGTGCCATGGTCGCCCAGTGCTGAGCTCCGTGCTGTGTTCCGCGGTTAGCTAGCGACGAGTCCTCAGCTCTGTGACACGGTTGTCCTGCACAGATTTCTGGGCTGTGTGCTGCCGTCAGCCTTCACTGAGGTTCAGGCTTTGTGCCGTGGGCAACCTGCCCTGAGGTCCGGGCTGTGTGCTGTGGTAGCCTTGCTCCAAGGTCCGGGCTGTGTTTCACAGTCAACCTGCGCTGGTGTCTGGGCTGTGTGCCAAGGCTGCCCTGTCCCATGGTCCGGGCTGAGTGCCACGGTCCCCTGCACTGAAGTCCACGCTGTGTGCCATGGTCGCCCTGCCACGAGGTCCAGCCTGTGTGCCTCAGTATCCTTGAACCGAGTTCTTGGCTGTGTGCCGCGGTAGCCTTGTGCCGAGGTCCGGTCTGTGTGCTGCGGTCGCCCTTCACTGAGGGTCGGGCTCTGTGCTGCGGTCCCCCTGCACTGAGGTTCGCTCTGTGTGCCATGTTAGCCTTGCACCGATATCCGGGCTGTGTGCTCTGGTAGCCTTGTGCCGAGGTCAGGGCTGTGTTCCGCATTTGCCTGGTCCTGATGTCCGGTCTCTGTGCCACGGTAATCATCTCCCGAGGTCGGTGCTGTGTGCCAGGGTCGACTTGTGCCGAGGTCCGTGCTGTGTGCCTTGGTCGCTCGTCACTGTGGTTTGGGCTGTGTGCCGCAGTCGCCCTGCGCCGAGGTTGAGGCTGTGTTCCCCCCTCAGCTTGCAATGAGTTCCGGGCTCTGTGCCGTGTTCCCTCTGTGCCGAGGTCCAGGCTGTGTGCCACAGTCGCTGACCCGTAAAGCAGGTCCAGTTATTCGTGGGTCCCCGAGAAGGAGCTACCTGAAGGAATCATGGGGGAGAGAGAGAAAGGAGACCAAGCGGCGAAGAATGACAGAGTCAATCTGGCTTATGTCAAGGTCTCATTTACTAGCCGAAAACGAGCAGTATTTATAGTCAAAGGTTACATAAGGTAGTGACGAAAAATGGTTACATCAAGGTGGAGAATCGAAACTTACAATTACACAAAGAAATGAAACTTACCCCCCACCCATCATTCCAGTCCTAGAGTTTTCTTTTGGTACATAGCAGTTACTTATTTTCCCAGGGGAACATTGTGACCTGGCTTAGGAACATTGTGACCTGGCTTTCTTAAAGCCCCCTGTAGGCATAATGGTTCCAGGAAGCTGCTGGTTTCACGATGATTTATGTTGGCTATTTGTTCGGGCTTGTCCATGCTTGTCCAGGTAATATCGGCCTCATGGCTCCTCACAGTTCCCCCTTCTTTTATATTTTAGAGGAGGATCATGAGCAGATTACATCTTTTTCCCATGGTCGACTGTGCCTGTCTTAGGTTGCCCTTTTCTAAGGGTCTTACCCGTCATTGGCTAGCCAGCCGCCTGGGATAAGGGGTGAGTCCCCTGTCTTAGGCTACGTAGGCTGCCTCCACTCCCAGCACCATATATTTCTTTTAGGTGTGCCTCTGGGTAATGGGCCTACAATATTCCCGTCATTGGGGTATCTCACCGCACCTTTTGACATTTTAGTTTTATAAAAGACGATGGAGCCGCAAGGGAGGCTTTGGAAGAGATTCAGAGTCGTCAGGGCGGGAGTCCTCTTTATCCGTGGATGCTATCCGATGGTAATGGACATTTATGATGCTCCGAGTAGCAGCATCGACACGCTCTTTAATAAAGTCAGTCAGCTTCCGGAAAGCCCAAGGACCAAAGGTTAACAGGAGTAAAATTCCCACTAAAGGTCCTAGTAGAGAGGGCAGCAAAGTAGTCATCCAGGGGGAGGTAGAAAACCAATTTTTATACCAGGCTTCATCTTTCTCTCTTTGCTTTTTTCTTTCCTCTAAATTTTTTCTAACAATATCCAAACTGTTTTGAACCATCCCAGTTTTATCCTTGTAAAAACAACATTCCTCTCTAAGCGCAGCACAGAGTCCCCCCTCTTTCAAAAACAACAAATCTAATCCTCTTCTATTCTGTAGCACAACCTCTGATAGGGACTGGACAGAGTCTTTTAGGTCTTGTAGCCCTGTTTGCAGATGAAGAATATCACGGTCAATGGCTGCGCTGAGTGCATGATATTGCTGTTGGGAAGTTATCATGGAGGCTATGCCAGTGTCTGCCCCAGTGGCAGCGAGCCCGAGAATGACTGCAATGGTCAAGGCTGTCAAGGGTTCTCGTCGGATTCTAGAAGATTGCACTATATCAAGGGTAGGGCGAATGGATAAACGAGGAACCGACCGTACAAGCACACAGGAATCCCAAGCTTGAAGCATATAATCTACAACAATAACTTTTGTTAAGCCCTGAACACAAGCAAAATAGGTGCCCTCTGGAGCGCCCAAGTAAAGGAAGGAAGCATTAACAAGCAAGGAAGCATTATAAAGATCTTTAAATTGCCAGGGTAGTTTTAGGCGGGATGGGTGAATACATAGACCCGTTCCTACATAAGTTGTAAGGGGAACGTGAGTGACATTGTTTTCAAAAAGAGGCAAATGAGAAGTTTCATTGGTAATAATGGGGGAGCCAAAAACAGCGACTCCCTCGTAAAAGGGTGGCAAAGAGGAAACACATATCCAACAATCATCTTTTAAGGTGGCATTGGAAGCATCAAGCAATTGAGCAGTAGCATTAACTAATGACAGGATGATATCAGTAGTTGAAGGGGGAGGGGCGGGAAGAACAGCTTGAAAAATCATAGCTGGACTTTGCCTCTGTGTTGAGGGTGAGAAAGTGGAACTCGGGTTGATTTTGGTGTGTTTTTTTTTCAACCGAGGGGCGTTGGTGAGGAACTTCTTTTAACAATTGAAGTTTAAAAGTAAGGCAGGGATATCGACCAGTTGCATAAAGACAAAGACCCCATTCAAACCCCCTCTCCTTCTAGGTCTGTCTTTTGTCCTGGTCTGTGAAAGAGATCACAATGGGGTTATACCAAGATTTACACACCTCGTTTGAGTTAGGTGCGCCCGAGGGTGGGTCAAGTCTCTTTATTGTGATGTAATCTCATGAAGAGGTGGGTTTCCAGTAGACGTTACCCGTAGTTTCGCAACCCCAGTTGGCACAATAATAAGCGGGGCTATGACCACAGTGATCAGCTTTCTGGNGGGATTGGGGGCAGGAGGAGAAGGGGACGACAGAGGATGAGATGGCTGGATGGCATCACCAACTCAAGGTACATTAGTCTGAGTGAACTCCAGGAGTTGGTGATAGACAGGGCGGCCTGGTGTGCTGTGATTCATGGGGTCGCAAAGAGTCAGACATGACTGAGCAACTGAACTGAACTGAGAGGAGCTCATAGCTAGTTTTATCGTGTTACATGTACAAGTAACACTATAATAAAAAGAATGCAGTCAACAACTGGACATCTGCATGAATTTTTTCTTCAGTTCAGTTCAGCTCATTCACTCAGTCACATCAGACTCTTTGCGACCCCATGGACCCAGCACANTAGTTTTATCGTGTTACATGTACAAGTAACACTATAATAAAAAGAATGCAGTCAACAACTGGACATCTGCGTGAATTTTTTCTTCAGTTCAGTTCAGCTCATTCACTCAGTCACATCAGACTCTTTGCGACCCCATGGACCCAGCACACCAGACCTCCCTGTCCATCACCAACTCCCAGAGCTTGCTCAAACTCATGTCCATTTAGTTGGTGATGCCATCCAACCATCTCATCCTCTGTTGTCCCCTTCTTATCCCATCTTTAATCTTTCCCAACATCAGGGTCTTTTCCAATAAGTCAGTTTTTTGAAACAGGTGGCCAAAGTATTGGACCTTCCACGTCAGCATCAGTCCTTCCAATGAATATTCAGGATTGGTTTCCTTTAGTATTGTCTGGTTTGATCTCCTTGTAGTTCATGGAACTCTCAAGTGTCTTCTTTAACACCATAGTTCAAAAGCATAAATTCTTCGGCACTCAGAATTCTTTATGGTACAGCTCTCACATCCATTCATGAATACTGGGAAAACCATAATACTGGAAAAACAATAGAAACTGTGACAGACTTTATTTTCTTGGGCTCCAAAATCACTG
>SJYV01030118.1:0-19186 GCA_006410875.1 Neotragus pygmaeus
GAATGGTCTAGTGGTTTTCCCCACTTTCTTCAATTTCAGTCTGAATTTGGCTATAAGGAGTTCATGATCCAATATAAGCAAATAAATATATGATACATAAAAGTTGTACTAAAGGCTCTGAAGAAGTCTAAGCCAGAACTAAAAATTATTTCATAGCACAGATAAGAAGTATCTTTTTAGCTAAGGTGGTCAGGCAACTCTTCTCTGATGTTGAGACATTTGACCAGATATGTGAATTAAGTAATAGAGTAAGCCATGCAGAAGCCCGGAGGTAGCAGGTTCTTGAAAAATTATGTGGTGAATGTAAACACCCTGCATAGGAGTGTTATTGGTATATTCAAAGAACAGCAAGGAAGACTGTGTGGCTAGAACAGAGTGAGAGAGAAAAGTGGTTTCAAATGAGGTCAGAGATATATGAAAGTCCCAGATCATATGAAAGCCTTGTAGGTCATTGCTGTGACTTTAGCTTTTCTTTAAAGTGGCATGGGAAGCCATTGAAAGGTTTTAAACAAAGAAGTAACCTAATATGACATAGTATTAAAGACTTCCTTAGAAGCTGTGTAAGAAACAAACTAATGAAGCTTGTGGTCACATGATGTGTCTCTACGATAGCCCAGTACCTTACAGCACAGGACCCCACCTGAGGATAGGTTTTGAAAAGTGTATATCCATTCAAAGCTCCCTATGATAATCTAGGTTCTCTCGGATCAACCAGATCTTAAGGTCATGCAGGACCAAGAGCAGTCCAGCATTATTTGGAGGTGGTAAATTTAGGATCACGAAAGCCAGAAGTTACATGCAAGCTGCATGAGAAGGTGGTCCATATTTCTAAAACATTCACTACTCTTATAACAATCCCACTCCCTAACTCCATACCTATGATCAGATGGGGGAGGTACCTTATGATTAGCTCATTCAGAAAGGAAAGAGAGGAGCTTAATTAATGGTTGGACCAGCTTAGTATATGGGTGGGAGCATAAACTCTATCTGCACCAGAGCTATACCCAAGGGTGGCTTCAAAAGACAGCCATGAAAGAAAATCCTCATAATGTGCAGAATTTCATGTGGTGTACCAAATTATTCACTTCATGAGAAAGAGAAGTGGCCTAGTATTAGAATATACATAGATTCATGGGCATTAGAAAAGAGCTTGGTTGATTGATCTGCTGCTACTCCTGCTAAGTGGCATCAGTCGTGTCCGACTCTGTGCGACCCCATAGACGGCAGCCCACCAGGCTCCTCCGTCACTGGGATTCTCCAGGCAAGAACACTGGAGTGGGTTGCCATGTTCTTCTCCAATAATGAAAGTTAAAAGTGAAAGTCAAGTCGCTCAGTCATGTCCGACCCTTAACGACCCCATGAACTGCAGCCCACCAGGCTCCTTGTCCATGAGATTTTCCAGGCAAGAGTACTGGAGTGGGGTGCCATGATCAAGGACCTAGAATTAAAAATATTAAAAGATCAACAACAAGAAGGTCAGTAAAAGAAGCATAGTGGATATACCTTTGGGAAGATATTTATTTTACACTTTAACACCTGCCAGAGAGCACCCAGTGGATAGAGGAACCTAGCAGGCTACAGTCCATGGGGTTGCAAAGAGTGGGACATGATTGAGTGACTAACACTACTCATGTCATGTCATGTCATAGAAAGCATGCAACATCAAAGAAGCGCTAAATAACAAAAGAAAAAACATGACTAAACTACTCCAGTCTAACACAATAGGCTCATGATTGGAGAAACCCAGATTGCAATTATGGAGGTTAAGTATGGGTTAAATATTGAGTAGTCTCATTAACCAAGGTTAATCTAGTTACTGTTGCTTCTGAATGTATAACCAGCAAACAATGGAAAAATGATAAATTTGAGTCACTACTATGGCAGTTTCCCTCAAGGAGACCAATCACCCTCTTGATGGCAAAGAGATTACACTGGGTGTCCTCCACCCTGTAAGGAACACTAATTCTTTTTTTTTAATATAAGTTTATTTATTTTAATTGGAGGTTAATTACTTTACAATATCATATTGGTTTTTCTATACATCAACATGAATCTGCCACAGGTATACACATCCTGAACCCCCCTCCCTCCTTCCTCCACATACCATCCCTCTGGGTCGTCTCAGTGCACCATCCCCAAGCATCCAGTATCATGCATTGAACCTGGATTAGCGCCATTAAAAAGAATACATTTGAACCAGTTCTAATGAGGTGGATGATACTGGAGCCTATTATACAGAGTGAAGTAAGCCAGAAAGAAAAACACCAATACAGTATACTAACGTATATATATGGAGTTTAGAAAGATGGTAGCGATAGCCCTGTATGTGAGACAGCAAAAGAGACACAGATATACAGAACAGTTTTTTGGAACACTAATTCTTAATCAGTACAGTTGACATGTATCCTAAGACTGGACTTGCCTTTCTTATCTTAGTAAGGATGACAACCTGAGAACTCACAGAGTGTTTTTCTACACCAACAGGGTACCACAAGATATTTTGGCAAATCAAGGGACAGATTTTCCAAAAAAGAAGGTTCAGTAGTGAGTCCATGTTCATAGTTTCCACTGATCCTAGAACATATTGCACAATTTAAATGCTACTGGCTTGTAGGGTGATGGAGTAGCTCTTAATGAATCAATTGAAATACCAGCTTGAGATCATTTCTTTTGAGGATGAGATACCATCCTCCAGGATATGCTATATAACCTAAATCAATGACCATTATATGGTACTAAGCCCTCAAATGGTATATGCCTCTGAGAACCAATGGTGAAACTAAGAACTGTCTTGCTTACCATTACTCAGTGACCCATTTGGGCAATATGTACTTCTTATCTCCACAATTTCAGACTCATTTTCTTTCTTTTTTTTTCCTGTAAAAATTACCACAAACAGAGCAGCCTGGAACAATACAAATTGTTATCTCATAGTTTTGTAGCTAAGAAGTCTTGTTTGGTTTTCTTTGCCTAGAGTCTCACAAAGCTGAAATTATGGTGTCAGTCAACATGTGGTCTTACCTGAAGGTTCTGGGTAGAATCCACAACTGAGTTTCCCAGGTTGCTGGACAAATTCTGTTCTCTATGGTTATAGAGTTGAAATCCTTATCTCATTGCTGGATATCAGCTAGAAATCTCTTTCATCTCCTTAAAAGTGAAGTGAAGTGGATCAGTCATGTCCGAATCTTTGCCACCCCATGGACTGTAGCCTACCAGGCTCCTCTGTCCATGGGATTTTCCAGGCAATAGCCCTGGAGTGGATTTCCGTTTCCTTCTCGGTTGTCCATATTCCTTGTCATGTTACCTCCTCCATCTGAAAACCATCAACAGCACAGTCCTTCTCATGCTTCAAATCTCTGACTTCTGCTTTTTCCACCTAAAGAATATTGTCTGCCTCTAACAGTTGATGTGATTTTTTTTTGTGCCCAATTGGTTATCCAGGATAATTTTTCTATTTAAGAGTAACTGATCAGTAACTTTACATCTGCAATGTCCCACTTGTCATGTTATATAACATAGTCACAGATAATAGGGATTAGGGCATGGACATTTTTAGGCATCTAGCGGCCCTGGTTCCCAAGGACATAGTAAAACCTCACTGAACTTTAAGTTACACCTGCCCTCCACCTACTTTCAGCTCCTTGCATCAAGAAGCTAAGAGGCAAGAAAATTAGTTACCACATTGACAGGGGAATTCAACCTTCATTATCTGAAGGAGGTAAGGCTCCTGTTATTAATGGGGGCAGGAAAGAATACATTTAGGCACCTTGTTGATCCACTGCTTCCTTGTATTCCCTGATAATTTTGATAATGAATGGACAAGGGCAGAAGTCACAGACTGAGAAAAGCATAGTGGCAGAAAAACTCAGATCTCTATGGGATGAGGATGTATTAGTTTCCCAGGCTGCCATGACAAAATATAGACTGGTTGGCTAAAACAACATAGAGATGTATTTCTCATAGTTCTGAAGATTAGATGTCCATATCAAGGTCTGGCAGAGCACAGCTTCTGATGAGACCTCTCTTCTTGGCTTATAGATAGCTACTTTGTCCTCATGCGGCCTTTCTTGGCAAAAGCAAATGGAGAGACAGTGATTTCTCTGTCTTTCTCTTCTTATAAGACCACCAATACTATCAGATTAGGGCCCCATTCTATAACCTCATTTCACCTTAAATACCTACTAAAGGCCTAGAGAAGGAAATGGCAACCCACAAACTTTCTTGCCTGGGAAATCCCATGGACAGAGGAGCCTGGTGGCTCCTAGCTTTTTGTGCACAAAAAGTTGGACACAACTGAGCATGCATGTACTTCCCAAAGGCTTTAATTTCCAAATACACAATACCACTCCCCCCATACATGTTGTGATTTAGGGCTTTAAAATATGAATTTAGGGGGAATAAAATTCAATTCATAGTAGGTGTTGTGAGTCATCTAACCTGTTGTGCCTTCTGGACAAGCAGGAAACTAACTGAGTGAGGGTGCTCTAGAAAAGACAGAAGACAAGGGATATAAGGAGTGTCAGTTGTTGTCTCAAGAGAGCTATAGCAACAAGAGCTCATACCACTAATTTTCATTTTTTTTTTAAAGAGCCTGTGGTGATATTTTCTCTGATTCTACTTCTACACTAAATATGTAGTTTTGTGTTTTTTTCCTAACACCAAAGTGATTTCTCTGACACTACTTGGGTGTGCAACAACTCAATTTAGTTCTGACAATGACATTTGAAGTTAGCAAAGACCCCACAGGTTAAGGGCTCAATACTACATGACTGCCCTTACTTCAGATGTCATTCACAAGTCTCAGGGGCAACCCATATTTCTAACTGACTGGTTACAAATTCTATGTTCCCACAACTGTTTCTTAATGTTTAATCATTTACTAGACCAACTTGCAGAACTCAGGAGAACACTTCACTAATGTTTATCAGCTAGTTTATCATAAAGATTGCATACAGCTTGGGAAGAGCCAAATGGAAGAAATGTGTAAGACAAAGTATGGCAGGAGAGGGCACAGAACTTGTACACCCTCTCCAGGTGAGCCATTTCCCAGGACTTCCATGCATTCAGCAATTCAGAAGATCTATGAATCTCATTGTTCAAGAACTGTGATAGAACTCAATCTCCAGCCTCTCCTCACCTCTCCAGATTTCAGGGCATTGACCTGAAAGTTCCAACCCTCTAATTCCATGTTTGGTCTTTCTGATGGTCAGCTCCCAGAGTAAAGCTGTCTAGGGTCCCTACCCAGAGTTATCTCATTAGCATAAACTGAGGTGTTGTCTGTGGTTGAAAGGGGCTCATTATGAATAACAAAGATTCTCCTGTCATTAAGGAAATTCTGAATTTGAGGAGGTCTGTAACAGGAACTAGAGAAAAAGACCATGAATATTATACCAATAAAAACAAGTCGAATCCTGGAGGAGCTTTTCCCAGATGGGCAAAAATCATATGAAACAAATGAATCTCAGCAGCACTGGACAAACTGTAGTTGATTCTCTGATGAGCTTTTGGATCCTTTCCTACCCATCCTCTTAGGTGCCAGAAGTATTGTTACTGAAGGTCCACAGTAGAGTCTCTCTCTAAGGCTTGTCCCCAGTCAAGAAGAACTATCTTACCTGGGTTATAGCTCCTCCCCGGGGAGGGCAACCTGCATACACACACCGTTTTATTCAGGTTCCAGCATCCTCACCCCTTTTGTCTCCACTGAAGACAACTCTGAAGGACATCCTGGTTATACAGCTGCCCGTAGAGTCAGCCGGGCTTCCCTGGTGGCTCAGACATTCAATCCTTAGTTTGAGAAGATCCTCTGGAGAAGGAAATGGCAACCCACTCCAGTACTCTTGCTGGAAAATTCCATGGACTGAGGAGCCTGGTAGGCTCCAGTCCATGTGGTCACAAAGAGTCGAATACGACTGAGCGACTTCACTTTTTTTTCACTTATAGAATCAGCTGATACCTTATGGGGAATCTATGTTACAGTTTAGTTTCTCCCCATGCCCAATTCTGTTTTTCTCACAACCTTCCAAGTGTCATTCCTAGGAGCACTCCCCAAATGTGCACACACATATCTGT
This sequence comes from Neotragus pygmaeus, assembly GCA_006410875.1. NCBI lineage: Eukaryota > Metazoa > Chordata > Mammalia > Artiodactyla > Bovidae > Neotragus > Neotragus pygmaeus. The sequence goes on from SJYV01030118.1 coordinate 6,070, forward strand.
CTTATAGTCTGTTTACTGAGAAGCCCAGGAAGCACCAATCAGAAAACAGAGAAATGAGACAGGGAAGAGAAGAAAGTCAATGCAGAGTACATTCATTAGTGGGTTACTCTGATGTGCAGCTGAGGCCCATGCAGCTGAAGGAGAATTCCAAGAAACTGTAGAACATGCCTTAATGCTGTCCTGTCCAAGAAGTGAGGAAACAGGGGTATTTATCCACTCATTCATATCAGTTATTGATTAAAGGCTGCTCTTGGGGATGCTAATTTCCTGGGGTAGCCTGCTGAAGTTAAAAGTGGAACACCTCCCAACCCCACCCCTTGGCCAGAGAAAGTCCTTAAGTAGAAAGTCATATGCATTACAGTCAAAAGACATAGGGAAGAAATTTGAGTCCTGGGGAATTCTGACACTTAATATATCTGGAAGGTAAGGATGATCCAGCAAAGTATGCCAAGAAAGAGTAGTCAATAAGTAAGGAGATATAAAGAAGGAAAAAATGTTTTGTTTTGTTTTTTTCCTTCTGCCCTTCTAGGCTGTTGGCTGGTCTCAGTAACAAAAGACAAATTAACAAAAGAAAAATAGACAAGTTTATTAATATACATACATCATATATAGAGGAGAAATTCAGGGATGAGTAATTTAAAGGGATAGTTAGGACTTGGGTTGATATTGCATCTTAACAAAAGAAATGGGTTTTAGAGAAGTGACAAGACAAAGGTAAAATAACTTGACTCCCTAAGGGAGGCAAATACATGGGAAACTAATGATAGATAAAGTAGTTAGTAAAGTTGGTCTGTAGATTCCCCTGGTGTTTTCTCTAGGATAACAATTTAAAGTTTTCTCCAGTGATTAAATTTTGTCCTCCTTAGTAGAGAGCAGAGGAGGAACACCTTTGTAAATTTGTGTCCTCCTTTGAGGCAAATACGGGAAGGATGGTGAGATTTTCCTGTATCTGCTTTTCCTCAGTTATCATCAGCTCAAAATAATCTTTATGCCAAAGAGGCATATTTTATGGTGGCAAAAGAGAAGATTTTCCCATAAGTCAAGAGGAAGTAATCAAATTATGTTAAATGCAGCTCATAGGTGAGTAATATGAGAACTGAGAATTAAGTGTAAGATTTTGGAACATGGAGATCATCAGTAAACTTGTCAAGAGCTACTTCAGAGGAGTGGTGGAGATAAAAACTTGACTGGAGTGAGTTCAAGAGAGAATAGAAGAGGATGAAGTAGAGTCATTGAGGATTGGCAATTTGAAAGTAGTTGTGTTAAAGGGGAAGCAAAAAAAAAAGTAGTAGAAGCTTGAAAAGATATAGCATCAAGAGAAATTGTGTCAAGGTGGGAAATACTGCCACATATACACATACTATTGGGAATGATACTGCAATAATGAAAAAATGGATGAAACAAGTAAGGAAAGGTGTACCTGCATAGTTGAGTGAATAAGGAGGAATGAAATTGAGTGTACAAGTAAAGGGGCTATACTCTATATACGTTCACTGCATTTACATCTTTTTCATGATATACCCGATAATGAAATCCAAAAAATTAAAACCACCTTTACTTGATTTTACTTTGAATTATTGATAAGATTTTGTTCCCTAGTTCAGAATGTCAGACTTGGCCTTGTCCCACTTTTTTTAGCCTTAATTTCCCCACAACTGTACTGATTGCCACTTACAGCCTACAGTAGAGGACCAATCTTGTCTTTAATAGATAGGAAATAAAGATTTTCTAGCCCATCACTTAGCTGTGAGTGATCTTTCCACCAGTGCAGCCTAAACCTGATGCCTCTGCTCAGAAAACAGCCTTCTATTGTTTCTTTTCTGGTGGAAAACTAGTTCTGCTGCTAGCCACTCAATCGAGCTGCAAGGTTCTATAGTGAAGAAGGATACATTATTCTAAAAAGCTGGCAAACTGCGGAGAAGGTGGTCCTAGAGAGGCCAACCCCAAAGACTCTGCTCATCCAGGACAATTTTTAAGGGGGAAAAGGGGGAAATAATCTCAATTAATCATTAAGGCAGGAGATCACATATGTCAGCACTTTTTTCATGGTGTTCAGGCCTGCTGACTTCTTCCAATCTTCCTTGAGATGCTGTCTTGCTTGCATGGTCTGCCTGCAAATGGCTTTTCTCTTACACACATGGTCTAGCTGCAAATTTACTAAGGGGAAACTAGAGGTAGAGAGTGAATCATTCTTTAGCTACTTAACTTTTCTTATTCCTTCTAATCCATGAAAGGAATCAACAAGTTAGGTAAGGTGTTGTGTATATTTCAAAAAGCAGAAATCAAGAGCTAAGTTAAATGTCTCCTAATGATCTTATTTTTATGAACAAACAGAAAAGGAGCAAAGGAGCTGCTCACACTTTGAGTTCCTGTTTTGTTAATATGCTGAAAACTTAGATCTCTGTAGGACTCAGGAACTCTTTTTCTTACCAATAATGTCGTCCTTGGGATTTGCCTGCTTCCTCTGAATCTTAGTTTGGTAGGTAGAATCCTTGCCCATTCTGGCAGATTTCCTGGAATGCTGCCCGCCTCCTAATTTCTTTGATCTTCCAGTAAAATTCACATCAAAGTCTTTTGATCATCTGTTGATATATCTAATCTTCTTATGTTTGAATCCCTCTCCCATTCTCTTGCTCTTTCTCTGGGTTACTGAGTCTTTCTCTGGGAACGTGTGTGTGTGCTCAGTTGCTCAGTCATGTCCAAATCTTTGCCACTTTATTTTGTAGCTACAGCTCTGCTTGGAAGTCTGGCAGAAGCTGAAGCTGACTCAGTTATCTGAAGATCTAGGCATCCCACAATCTGTCCTAAGAAACTGTAGTTACTTGAGCCATGCTTAGCTATGTGTGAAAAATTACATGAGATTATTGTGAGGCGTTAATAAAATATGTTAAATGGCATATCTTAATATTAATGAGAAAAATAAGTCTAAAACTATCAATCAAATGCTACTATCATTTTCATTTTTCTGCCAAAAGAGTTGAATGTAGTGTTACTGAGTCCAAGCTCAGTCCAAGCTCTGCTAACTGCAATGTAAGTCAATAAATCTAAGACAATGTGTTGGGATAAGGAAGGGAATTTATTGGGGAGCTGATTGACTGAGAAGATGGCAGGTTGGTTCCTCAAAATAACCATCCTATTGGGGCCTGGATGTTAGATTATTTTATGGATTAGAGATGGGGAGAGGTGAGAAAAACAAAGTAAAAAGACCATTTAATTGCTGCAAATATCTCTTAGAATAGCAAGCCTCAGGTAAGGGGATGTGTTAGTTTCACTTCCTTATAGTCATTTCATGGGTGATGTGAAATGGAACATCTGTTATGTCAACAAACAAAAATGTCACATCTATCTATGATTCTGGCCTCCCCAAATGTGAATTTCTGGGCCTCGCAGGTAAGCAACAGCTGAGGGGCCAAGTGCTATGCCACATGCCACACAAAGGATTCAATAATGTCAGTTCTTCACAGGTGGGTGGGGTCAAGTTATCTCCCTGAGGCAGGGCATTATGTATGCCTATAATAACAAAAGCAGCAAGATAAGGGTTAAAGTCACAGAAGCAGATTCAGTGTAAATTCAAAATTAACCCTTCCTGGTTACAATTGTTGAGTTCAGTCCCTCAGTTGTGTCCAACTCTTTGCGACCCCATGGACTGCAGTACACTAGGCTTCCCTGTCCATCACTCAGAGCTTACTCAAACTCATGTCCATTGAGTCGGTGATGCCATCCAACCATCTCATCCTCTGTCATCCCCTTCTCCTCCCGCCTTCAATCTTTCCCAGCATCAGAGTCTTTCCAAGTATGTCAACTCTTCACATCAGGTGCCCAAAGTACTGGAGTTTCCGCTTCAGCATCAGACCTTCCAATGAATATTCAGGACTGATTTCCTCTAGGATGAACTGGTTGAATCTCCTTGCTGTCCAAGGGACTCAAGAGTCTTTTCCAACACCACAGTCAAAAGCAACAATTCTTTGGGACTCAGCTTTCTTTCTAGTCCAACACTAACATCTGTACATGACTACTGGAAAAACCAAAGCTTTGACTAGACGGACCTTAGTTGGCAAAGTAACATCTCTGCTTTTTAATGTGCTGTCTAGGTTGGTCATAACTTTCCTTCCAAGGAGTAAGTGTCTTTTAATTTCATGGCTGCAGTCACCATCTGCAGTGATTTTCAAGCCCCCCAAAATAAATTCTGTCAACACTGTTTCCATTGTTTCCCCATCTATTTGCCATGAATTCATGAAACCAGATGCCAAGATTTTAGTTTTCTGAATGTTAAGGGTTTTTTTTGTCTATTTTTTAAATATAAATTTATTTATTTTACTTGGAAGTTAATTACTTTACAATATTGCATTGGTTTTGCCATACATCAACATGAATCCACCACAAGTATACACGTGTTCCCCATCCTGAACCCCCATCCCTCTTCCCTCCACTTACCATTCCTCTTAGAAAGATGGTAATGAATGTTAAGTTTTAAGCCAACGTTTTCTCTCTCCTCTTTCACTTTCATCAAAAGACTCTTTAGTTCTTGACTTTCTGCCAAAAGTGTGGTGTCATCTGCATATCTACAGTTATTGATATTTCTCCTGGAAATCTTGATTCCAACTTGTGTTTCATCCAGTCCTGGTTACAGCAGCCCAAACTATTCCTGTGTCATGAATCTGTTGGCTTTGTTCATGCATATGGAATATAATCAGTAATCTATATCACCTTGTTCACATGGAAATAAACAGCAGCTGAGAAGTTAAGTAAACAGTCCCAGTTGTGTTTGGCTTTCCATGAATCTCCTCTCCTCCTGCCCTTTAACTGGGTTACATTTAAATTTGCCTCGTTCACTAGGATTCCAGTTAAAAACACAGAATACTATGCTTCTTGAACTTGACCATCATATTGAATAGTTCGAGTTCTTATATTTTATACTCTTTAAATCACAAAGCAGTATCATTCATTTGCTTGTAAATCTTTTACATTACTTCAGATTGACTACATTCAAAATAGAAAAAATAGAAACGCCTTTCTTTCTTTTTTTTTTTCCCCAAATTGAGACATTCCTTTTTTGTTCAGCAACACTACTTTCATTTAACAATTAAAGTGAATGAACCGAGACTAGGAACAATTGAGCAAAGTTGCTGCTATGCTCAAGATATTTTAAAAGTTTATATACAGCAATAAAGGTCTTAACAATGAAAAAAGTATGCAAATGTGATTCATCTTCTTAAATAGGAAGCAGAAAGTCAGCATATCAGCATACAAAGATCTTGCCTGTAGCAAGTCATCTACATTGTTAATTACCAAGCTTATTCTGAAAACTGAACCATGATATCAATAAGATCAATGAGCTTGCTGCTGCTAAGTCACTTCAGTCGTGTCCGACTCTGTGTGACCCCATAGATGGCAGCCCATCAGGCTCCTCCATCCCTGGGATTCTCCAGGCAAGAACGCTTGAATGGGTTGCCATTTCCTTCTCCTATCAGCGAATTTAGTGGGCTGTTAAATACTCAGCAAATACCTCTTTACCTTAAATATAATCTTTGGGATTAATTTGAATAGTTTACCAAAACATACAGTTAAGTGTAAATCTATTGTACTGGGAAACAGTAGGGTAAAACAATAAATTGCATTTTCTACCTTACTTTTTAAATCCACAAACAATTAGAAAACACACCTTCTCACTTATTAAACAACAAACTAGTTCTCAAAACATAAATATTCAAATTCTGTCTTTTGAAAATGACCAAGGATTTTGAAGGGAATCAAAAATATGCCACCCTAAAATGTGCCACTTTGGGAAATGGATTATTTTGAAAAACAGCAGGTGCAGTAAAAGCCCTCTTCCCTTCCTTATCTGATTAAAAGAAGGGTATAAATTCCCCACAAGAAACCCAGCCCCACTGTATCACAAAAAGGAGAGCAACTCATTACCAAAAATGGGGACTGATGCCAAGATAAATGTTTTTAAGCATTGCTTACTAAAATAACCATTATCTCTGTCAGTTGCTCCATGATTTCCTAGTCATTTTCCCACAGTTTATCACCACTAGAAGCTCAAATCTCCTTTTCCTTGTCTAGTCACTTGTGCACAATTTATTGCCCTTTGTTAAAATGGTATATAAGCTCTTGAGTGTAACCATATCTTTGGGCTTTTAATTCTTTTCTGTGAAACCCTCAGACACATAAAAATATTAACATCAATAAAAATTGTATACCTTTTATTCTGTTAATCTGTCTTTCATCAGTTTGATTGGCAGGCCTGAACCATTTATCCTAAGAGGATAGAGGGAAGGTTTTTCCTCTCCTACAATCTACAATAACATTTCATCTTCATATAAGAAAGGAGGATAGGTAACATTGTCAGTGTTCAGTCATCTTTAGTTACATAAAAAGTGAAACTTTGTCAAAGGAAATTGCTAGAACCATTACTTATTCCCTGCTCTCTTGAAAACTTTTAGTTGATAATAGAGCCATTATATGGCACTGAATCCTACAACTCTTTTCAAAGTACTTATAATTATACATACATTCTTAATACAGTATCTACTCATGTACTGTTCTGTTAATAAATATTTATTGAGCTCCTATTTGATGCTGCTTGTTGAATAACAGATACAGTACTTGTTCTTGTGAAACAACTTATCACAAGACGATGTAACAGAGTTCTATGGTATCGAGTGAAAAACCAATCTGGACTTGGGGAAGGAGAGACCTTATTCAAAAGGATTATTGGAGGAGGGATAACAAGTACTATTGCAATAGGGAGTGGAGGGCAATTATAGTAAGGAGTCCTATCTGAATGCTGCAAATGTCTCAAAGGTCAAGCAGAAAAGGGCTTTTCTTTAGGGAGAGGAGAACAAAACTAGAAAGAAGAGAAAAGAAAAAGAAAAAAAAAAGAAAAGTAAAAAAAAAAGTGAGTGTGGAGGAGCAGGAAGAATTGGTGAAAGTGGTATAGTCAGGTGGTAGATCATGACAAAGACTCTCTTAATCAAACCTTTGTCAGGCTCTTCTGAGCTCCCTTCTCAGGTAGGCTTCAACCTTGGGCTATGAGAGCTGCAGACTCTCTGCACAAAGGATTTCAGGTGCCTCTCACACTAAGAGACTGTAACAAACACTAGCATTATTTCTAACAGCACCCCTAGGATCATGACCTCAACCCCCTTAAGTTCCAGACTGAGAAAAGCTCACTGGTGTGAAAAATATGCACTATTTGTTCCAAACAAAACCTGACTACAGCCCCACCCACACTTTCCCTTAGAAGCATTCACTTTAAAAACTTATTTTTATAAATCCTCCTTCTCTTCCTTTGAGTTATATATGTATTTCCTTAAAACTAAGAGTGTTTTTCTCAAGGACCTGAGAGCCTCTCCTTTGAAAGTAATCATCAGGAAGCCTAGAGCCCCTGTCTCCTGTCTTTGTGGGAGGGTGGGAGTCTAACTTTGATAAGTACCACTTAGCAGGCACAGGTGGCCTAATCATATTAAAATGATCAATGTCCTTACCTGCTTCTTACAGTTTTTCATTTCCCTGACTCTGCTCAAGCACCCCACACATTTCCCTTTCCTAATTTCTTATTATCTCTTTGAAATGATCAGTCACTTCTGCACAGATCAGAATTGAGCTCAGGTTGCACTGGAGTCTCTCCCCTACTATATTCATTTCAGTTCAGTTGCTCAGTCATGTCTGACTCTTTGCAACCCCATGAGCCACAGCACACCAGGCCTCCCTGTACATCACCAACCCCCAGAGTTTATCCAAACTCATGTCCATTGAGTCTGTGATGCCATCCAACCATCTCATCCTCTGTTGTCCCCTTCTCCTCCTGCCCTCAATCTTTCTCAACATCAGGGTCTTTTCAAATGAGTCAGTTCTTCACATCAGGTGGCCAAAATATTGGAGTTTCAGCTTCAACATTAGTCCTTCCAATGAACACCCAAGACTGATTTCCTTTAGGTTGGACTGGTTGGATCTTCTTGCAGTCCAAGGGACTACTATGGTGGGACTATTAAATAAAATCTGTCTTCACTGACTTTAACTACTGTCTGACTTTGTTTTTCTTTAGTAATCGGAGACCATTTTATCCTGAAGTCAGCCTAGTCTCATGAGGGGTCACTAAGAGGGGATTATTTGCCAGCTTGGACTTAGAGTGAGTCAAAGTTGAGGAGCCTGTGAAGGATAGAAGCTTAACTAAAGTTTGACCAAGTTAGATGAATGGTCATTTTGTTTCAGTTTATTAGTGGGGACAAGCAGTTCAGCTAAACATTTATGAGAATTTTTTAAAAAATGGAACTTTAAGAGCTTCTGTTTTGGGCTACATAAATGACAAAGAGATCTGTGAGTCTTATGTAAGTCATATAGAAAGGATGGCCCTTTGCAATAAACCAATTCGCAAAAGGGTGAGGGGATTTCTTAATTGTTGCTGTTTTCCAGAAGCACAGGGTTCAGATACTATTCATTACTATCAGTGGCAAGACACTTCAGGACACCAATCTTTTTTCATGGGTTAGAAAGAACTACACAGTCTAGTTAAACATAAGTTCCTTGCTGAGTGATGGGTTAGAATAAGGCAGATAAATGGTGCTTGGGTAGAAACTATTAGCCTGTAAGGATACAAATAAATGCCTGTGTGAGAAATTTCACAGGCTTCCCAGGTGGTACTAGTGGTAGAGAACCCACCTGCCAATGCAGGAGACATGAGACTGGTTCCATAGTTTGAGAAGATCCCCTGGATGAGGGCATGGCAACCCACTCCAGTATTCTTGCCTGGGGAATCCCCAAGGACAAAGAAGCCTGGAGAGCTACAGTCCATAGGGTCTCAAACTGAAACGACTTAGCATGCATGCATAAGTAATTTCAGGTTGATCCTTCTTGTAACAAAAGGAGTACAAAAAGAGTTCAGTTCAATTCAGTCACACTAGGACCACGGCCTTGTCTAACTCAATGAAACCAAGCCATGCCTGCGAGGCAACCCAAGACGGGCAGGTCACGGTGGAGAGGGCTGACAGAACGTGGTCCACTGGAGAAGGGAATGGCAAGCCACTTCAATATTCTTGCCTTGAGAACCCACGAACAAAAAGAGAGAACTGAGTAATGTCACGACAATGGCGAATTTCATCTGAGCCCTGTGCTCCTGGAAAACAGGGAAGGTTAAGTTACCCCATCCTTCCTTTTCCAGGAAATGGTTTACTACAAAGAACCACCTTTTGCTATGTGACTTAGATAAGACTCACTGACTGTCATTTACATATTATGAGGAGAGACACGGACCTTCCAAATTCTTATACCTTGCCTCATAATTAATTTGTTGAACTGTTTTGTCCCCATTGATGTATGGGAACAATACGCCTATTAACCAAATTTTGGTTAAGATTGTGTTCTTCTCCCAAGTCCCTGTAACTCATCTGCAGCCTGAGCTGAAACACAGCCTTCTCAGCCTTCTGAGAACAGGCTGACCTCAGGATAAAATATTCTGTGATCTACTTACTATCCCATAGCACCACTCTTTCAGCTAACTTCACCACACTCAGTTCCTTCTAGCTGTTTTTTTCCTATGCATATATATATATAAAAAGGTTCTTGCTTAATACTTGAGACTTGCAGATCTTATGTAGTAGTTCCCTCTGTTGCAATAGCTCCTTTGTCTCTTGTTATAGTGCTTTTGAATAAAATTTCTCCTTCAGTTCAGTCGCTCAGTCGTGTCCGACTCTTTGCGACCCCATGAATCGCAGCATGCCAGGCCTCCCTGTCCATCACCAGCTCCCGGAGTTCATTCAGACTCACATGCATCGAGTCTGTGATGCCATCCAGCCAGCTCATCCTTGGTTTTTGACAGTGGGGATAGTGGCAGGCAGGAGACAGATCACTGAGCCTTGCTATCCCAAGACGATGGCAAAGCACTGAAAGTTTTAAAAAAGAAAGTGATAAGATCAGATTTGCATAATGAAAATCTTTCAGGCCTAAGGGAGGCCACTTGTATGGTTGATGGGGCTTTCACTGAAGAGAGAGAGAGAGAAGATTGGGGCAGGAGGTGATACACTCATTTTGAATGTGGTGAAATTGTGGTGACCTGGAGACATTCAATTAGAGCAAGAGACGTGATTCTGAAGCCTAGGGGAGAGATATGTATCAGAGAACTAAAGGTACATACAATATTATCAAAGCCCTGGGGTAATATGCTCTTCAGTTTCAAACTATAACGTATAGGTCTCTTCTCTTTTAGTCTTGGCTTTCCCTAGATCATCAAACCAATTTTAACAGCTATTTTTCTCTTTGTTCTTCCTTCTTTAAGATATATGTACATGGATGTATAAACTACAAAAGTAAACTCCACATCAATAAAAAACTATGTGAATATTTATTATTCCTCTCAAGCCATATAGATTAACTTACTATTGTTGTTCAGTCACTAAATCATGTCCAGCTCTTTACAAGCCTGTGGACTACAGCACACCAGGCTTACCTATCTTTCACTATCTCCCAGCAGTTGATCTAACTCATGTCCATCGAGTCAGTGATTCTTCATTTAGCACATTTAAGTAGGTGTTAATTGCTTTCTCATAATGAAATGGAATAAGTACCAAATTCTGTTTGAAACATTTACCATACAAGTGTCTAACACAGGATCAGCAACTTCTTTAGTCTTAAGTATAACAGGTTGGGTAGAAGAACTAAGAAGTGTCTAAGAGGTTTACTTCCCTGGTGGCTCAGAGGTTAAAGCGTCTGCCTGCAATGCGGGAGACCTGGGTTTGGTACCTGGGTTGGGAAGTTCCCCTGGAGAAGGAAATGGCAACCCATTCCAGTATTCTTGCCTGGAGAATCCCAAGGACAGAGGAGCCTGGTCGGCTACAGTTCACAGGATCGCAAAGAGTCGGACACCACTGAACGACTTCACTCACTCACTCAAGAGCTTTACTACATGCAATGATAGAAGTCATGAGGCAAAAGAAAGCCAAAAAGATGAGAAAGAGACATTAAGAAAAAAAGTAACAGTGTAGAAGATAAAAGAAAAAAAAGAAAGAAAGGTCTAAAAGCAGAAATAATTAAAGCACTCACAATGAAGAGTCTTAAAGGATAAGGTGGTTGGTGATAACAATATTCTTGTCAAGGGATTCCCAGTGATTTTCAATACTAAAAGTTTAATTTTAGAACAATTTAGTTAATATTGGAAAATAACTTTGTTATGGTAAACCAAGTTGACAGTACAGTTACTGTTTATCCTAGATCTTTATCATTCTGTGGCTACAAAATAAGGTTAAGTTTACCTTAAGGGAAAAATAATGAAATCTCCAACCAGTTTGCTGAAATATTGAAGTTGAATCTGGCCTCTGTACCCTGATATCAAATTAAATCTCAAAGGCAGATTTTTGTGTAAAGCAGAAAAGTATAGCTTTATTGCTTTGCCAGGCAAAGGGGGACACAGTAGGCTAAAATTGTGGGCCCTGACCTAGAAGGGATAGTGAAGAATTTTATAGTAATGCTTCAAAACAGCTCATGGATGTTCTTCTGATTGGTTGGTGGTGAGGTAAATGGGAGTCAGCATTACCAACCCATCTACAGTCTATGCGCTTATGGTTGCCATACTGTTAACTTCTCCCAAGGAGTGGGGGTTTCAGTATCTGCAAAGCAGCTCAAAAATACTCTGTTTATCACTTGAGGGAGAACCAGGACCCTGTCCCAAGCCTGCACTTTTGTTTCTTTTGAGTGCTCCTCCCTTGTCTCCCTTCTTTAATTAGCAACTGTCTGAACCTTCTCCTTGGAACTCAAGGAAGGTCATGGAGGCTGAATAAAAACTATTTTCTGTAATCAAGAAATGGGTCACAGAGAAAGGCTTTTATGCCCAGGAGTTCCACAGAGTCCTGCTTGCTCTCAGTCTGTGTGTGTGTTTGTGCGTGCGTGTGTGCATACACAAATGTGATTGCATGTGTGTTCAGTCACCCAGTCGCGTCCTTCTCAAACACTTCCCCAGTGATTTTAGGAGTTTCCATAAACAAATCTATCAGCTTTAATCTCTCCCTTTCTCTGTGATCCACTGTCAACATCCTATGCCCATTAGTACACTTGATATAGCCCCTCCACAGCCACTGCCTATCATGAAAGTCCTATTATGTGCCAAGACAGCAGCTTCCTCATCCTCCCAATATTTGCAATGAGCCACACAAAACTTCAGGTGCTGAGAGCATCTTTTCATTCTCAAATCTCTGCCATAGCAAGAATTGTACCTAAGCTCTTTTAAACAAGTTTGTCTTCTAGTTCTCTCTCTAACCTTTTAATTATTCAATATACTATGCGTCCAACACTGTATCAGATGTCAGAGATACAATGGTCAAGAAGACATTGCAGTCTTTGGCTTTTGTGGAGACTATAGTCTAGTGATGATCTTAACCCAAATAATGAAGGCTTAAGTGCCTTATGGAAATTGCTTTCAAGTTCTCATCACTACTCTGTCAGTTAAAGTCTATTTCAATTCTCACTTTATAGTCTTAAAGTCATTAAATTGCTCACTCAGAGTCACAAAGCTAGTGAAGGCAAAACTGATAGTTAAGTCCTGGCCTGACCATGAAGCCCATGCTCTTGACTCCTAATCAGTTCAGTTCAGTTCAGTCGCTCATTCCTGTCTGACTCTTTGCGATCCCATGAATCGCAGCACGCCAGGCCTCCCTGTCCATCACCAACTCCGGACTTCACTCAGACTCATGTCCATCGAGTTGGTGATGCCATCCAGCCATCTCATCCTCTGTCATCCCCTTCTCCTCCTGCCCCCAATCCTTCCTAGCATCAGAGTCTTTTCCAATGAGTCAGCTCTTCACATGAGGTGGCCAAAGTACTGGAGTTTCAGCTTCAGCATCATTCCTTTCAAAGAAATCCAAGGGCTAATCTCCTTTAGGATGGAGTGGTTGGATCTCCTTGTAGTCCAAGGGACTCTCAAGAGTCTTCTCCAACACCACAGTTCAAAAGCATCAATTCTTCAGCACTCAGCTTTCTTCACAGTCCAACATTTGCATCCATATATGACCACTGGAAAAACCATAGCCTTGACTAGACAGACCTTTGTTGGCAAAGTAATATCTCTGCCTTTGAATATGCTATCTAGGTTGGTCATAACTTTTCTTCCAAGGAGTAAGCATCTTCT
>SJYV01030120.1:0-54904 GCA_006410875.1 Neotragus pygmaeus
CAGACACCAAGTTGGATAAGGCTGTGCTTTATTACATGCATAATTACAAATCTGTGCTAAGTGAAAAATGTATAAAGCAATGGCGACCTGGGTTTAAGCCACACAGAGAAAGGGCTGGACAATCCCATTAACCCTTCTGCCAAAGTCCATTCCATTGCCTGTAACATGATTGTTTCCATTTCTTACAATTTGCATAGCACTTACTTGTCAAAGTACTTTCCTTTCATTGTCTCAGTTTATCCTCACAACAACCCTGTGAGGTAGGTAGGGCAATTAACACTATCCCCATTTTGCAGATGGGAACACTGAGGCACAAAGCGGTTAAGATCTCGAGGCTAGTTAGTAGAAGCATAGGGATTAGAAACTAGGTCTCTTAACTCCCCAGCTCACATCTTTCCTTTAAAACTATGTTGCTATGCTTGACCAGGGAGCAGAATGAAGTGTGCAGTAAGCCATAGCTTTGGTACAGGCTGTGCCTATGAACAGGGACCAACATCTCTAAAAGTTACAATAAAGCTAAGAAAGTGTGACTAAAGCATTGGCAGCACTCAGATAAATAATTGCTCTGAACAGCTCAGCACCAAGCTTCCTATGGAAACTCAGGCTCTATTAGCTTTGGTTGATTCTAGTGTCTGGACATACCTAGGCTACTGCTGATGTCTATACACATTAGCTTCATTTGAACTTTTACCAACTCTCAGGAACTAAAATTTTGAGTCAGACAGGTTTTCTTTGGCTACTGCAGTTGAAGCCAGCTCTACAAATGAGCTCACTAGAGATATTCGTAGAATGGTCCTTGGGCTGGAACCAGCCCCCCTGGTAATCCTTGCCTCACTGGCTCACCCGACAGCTGGTATTTTTCCAACAGCCAGAAATGACTGGACAAAGGGTAAGAAGAGGAGGCTGGCCTTGGTCAAATGAAAAAGAATCACCATCATTACATCAATGGCATCCTTAGGTAACATGACCAGGGTGCTGTTCATCAGGCTTAACTCCTTTCTGGCCTGTACCTGGTTAACAGCATAGCTTCAAAAGACAGTTTAAAAGAACAAAATATTAAACACACTATATTTTTTTTACCCAAAATGAAATCAATTTATAATCACTACATAGTCCCAAGGGACCAAATATATAATAAAAAAGTAAATATTTATTAAAATCTGAGGAGTAAAAAGGCAGGACAAGGGGAAAGAGAGAGAATAAGGTATAAAGTAAAATGGAGGAGGAGGAGCACTGCTGAAGGACCATATAGGTGAGGTACAGTCAGAAAGATAATGAGGCTAAACATCCCCACCCTGACAAAATCCACCCAGGCCACTCCTTCACCTTCATTCTGCCAAGAGGCATTTCACTCATCAAGTTCTAGATTGCCTCTGACTTTCAACAGATTTGGACTAGTAGTAGATGAGAATAACGTTTAGCAATGAATGTTTCACATGTCTGCATCGAGATGCTAAAGCCCCGGACACTGCCAGCAGGTATCACTGGCTTTAGCCCCTAAAGCAGAGCAAAGCCCTGTTGGGTCCATCAATTCAGAAGTCATTCTCTGCTCTCAGAATGATCCTCTCCCTCTTCCAAGGTCCATATTCACAACAATACACTTGTAACACATGATAAAATTTTGAATTAAGGGCATGGCAGGGAGACAGGAGACAGAAACAGAGAGACAGGGGCAGCAGGAGAGAGGAGGAGAGGCAGAGATCATTTATTTAAACCCTCACATTTTATACTACCACACACCTTTTCCCCTTAAAAGGCTGAACTTTAGGCAAGGCATTCATTCAATGAGTGTGCACACAGAGGCTGAAGACCTTTTGGCAGGAACTTAAGAGGTAGGAATTTATGACTGCGGGATTGAACTGGATGACCTGATAGGTTCCATCCAAGAAATGCAAACTCCACACATCACAGACTTTCCTTCTTTCTTGGGTGATTTGGCAAAATAAGATTACATGGTAGAAAACCAATTTTGCTCCCTATGTCACTTCAAAACTTTGCCCAGATGCAGATGTTTAGAAATGAGATTGTGACCAGCAAACATTTGGGGAGTGACCTGAAGTTGCTAACACCTACTAGTCCAAGAAAGTCTCCCCTTGGGGCAAGCAATCAAAATTGAGGCAGAGCACAGTTGAGTGGTTGCCACAGGTCTACTACACCAATTTCAGTTCAAATTTACAAAGCNGAAATGAGATTGTGACCAGCAAACATTTGGGGAGTGACCTGAAGTTGCTAACACCTACTAGTCCAAGAAAGTCTCCCCTTGGGGCAAGCAATCAAAATTGAGGCAGAGCACAGTTGAGTGGTTGCCACAGGTCTACTACACCAATTTCAGTTCAAATTTACAAAGCTCCCTGAGCTCTGAGACACCGTCACTTTTTTCTTTTTAATATACAATAAGCGTATACCAAGGAGGCTAATGACATATATTTTTAAAGTATTTTGCTATCAAAATTCAAGATAATCTACCAAAAGCTTATCATTTAGGCAATGGCAGGAGATGCGGCCCTCCTCCATGAGCAGATGTCTGGTCTTGGGTCAGCCCTCTCCATAAAAGTAGACTGCCTCCAACCAAATGCTGCTTTGAGCCTCTATGTTGCTTGGAAAACTTGCTCTTTCAGTGACTACTAACTATTCTCCCCTTGAGGCACATAATCAAGCAGTTTAATAAATGTCAGGGTGTTTGGCTTGGGGCATGGAATGACCTTCCTCCCACCATCTTACAAGAACTCATATATTTTCTTACTAGGGTTTTTCCACTACCATAACTTTCCACCCTCTCTCCAAAGGGAATCCAGGTAATTCTAGAGGTGGTTTAAAAAAAACCAAGATTGTAGAACACTTAAGTTCAGACCACATATTTAGACATCTTTTACTCACCATTCTACCTCCCCTTTACTTTCTAAACTCTTAATTTTCCTCAGGGTTTTCAAGAGCTCAATACTCTATGTACCACCATGAAAGACACTCTCCTGCTTTCTCTGAACAGATGAGTGGCCTACATATGGTTCTGATCTGATGAAAGGAAAACAATTCCTCACAATACAATGTGGTCCATCACCAGTAATTATTTTAGCAATATAAAACACACTGGCCATTTCAAATTTTCAATAACTGTCTTGACTATCATTTATTAAATATTCAACCGCAAAAACTGCACTCCTTATGATTTAAAAAAAAAAAAAAAACCAAAAGATATCATGGGGTATACTCACCACCTAACTAAACAAACCAAGGTCAGGACCCAACCAGGACAAGTGATTCAAATACTTAAAACATACAGTGGTGATTACTTTCCCTGTTGGACTCTATTGCATGTTGCCTTTAAAAACTTATTTGCTCCTCCCCTCCACCTGAATAGGTTCATAAATTCATAGTTAAGAATTACTTCACAGTCTTAGACCACACAAAGTCCCCATTAATTTATCATTCTTGTGGTCAAGCACAATTGAAGACTTGATAGAGAAAATGATGCTGTTCTCTGCTCTTTCTTGTAAAGGGTTCAGATTCAGTCTCTGGTGCCCAAACAACTTAACTCCTTTGCAGTTCAAGCAGCAAACAGATTGACTGCTCTGCCAGCTGGCACATCCAAAGCACTGCCAATGTCAGATTGTCCACCATAGGATATGGGCTCCGTGGATGATACCACCTCTACTCTAGCTGGCCTGAGCCAGAAGGACCCTGGAGCCAGAAAAGAGAAGAGTGTCTGAACTAACAGAAATGATCTTAAAAGTGGCCGTGACTTTGCATGTTCAGTCAGTTCCCTGCTTCTGCCAATGGTATATCTAAACACACCTCAGCTTTATTCCAGTTTCTTTAATTCTTTACATTGAAGATCTGAAGATACAAAATATAACTGTTAGATTTTTAAAAATCTAGACTCTCAAAAAAAAAATCTAGACACTCACTCCTTTCATGGCTGGACACCTACAGATATTTTGCTTTGGAAAACCCTCTCTCGAAGTGCTTATTGGCATTCTTTTATAAATCCTTCCCTTATGTTGGGAAATTTTCTCTCAATACCAGAACAGATTGGTCTCCCAGTCTTTTGCCACTGAGGTATTCGACCATTTCTGGCTACTAACAGACCTCCCTATATCAGCTCTGTTGGTTTAATGATGTCTAACTGCTGAATTGGCAGTGGCAGAAAGAACATTTTCCTTTGCCTCAAGATAAGAAATTCTGAATGTTAAGATGCTGAGCTAGCAGTCTAGCAGGGAGCGCTACCACAATTAGCCAAACTTTGAGCCAAACCATAGGACTGGACATATAATGGATATCATAAACTACAGGAACTTTTAGCATATAGTCACAAGGATTCCTGAGAAGCTGAGGTTAATGAATGAGATTTACTAGGAGTGAGGTATCAAAGGGATGTTTTTCTCTGGAGGGCCAATCAGTGCTTAGTATCTAGAAAGTATACCTTGGCACAGTATTATCTGATTTCTTGAATTTATTCTCTGAAGTAGCACCTGAACACTGGCTCATCTGTTTCAAATCAAAAACAGAGCCTAGAAGAAACACAAAGACAAACTTACATACCCTCCATATCACTGCTGCCCTAAGAAATGTAACCAAACCTTTGACTGTTACCAAATACCAGAAACATTAACATTTCCTGTTTTGCAAACTTTAGTTGGACGGCTGATAAGAAAAGATAGGTAGTGAACCAGAAGTACACACAAAAAACTTTGATTTCTGCACAGTAGAAGTGGTGGTAGGGCAAATAGCCACATCTCTTTTGAGGGAATCAGTGGCAAAGAAGGGACAAATGACTTACTTGTCCCTTGTGAAGTTACTGAGTCATGACTATAATATAATAAAACCTAGGGAGGGTCTTGTCTTTTTTATCAAAATCCTAGAGTGTTCTATTTAAAGGAAAAGCTCTGGTGACTGCCTTGATACTTTAAAGCTAAAAATCAAAATAAGCCTTGGCTCCCTAGTTCTGGGCAATAAAAGAATTTCATATTTTGGAAACATAAGATCTAGGGGTAAAAAATCCTAGACTCAAGAGATCGGCAACTTTTAAAATGAGGTACACTGAGGTGCTTGAACAGAGGAGACAGAGGGTAGGAAAGGCTCTGCTGAATGACTGCTGATTCTAAGCTGGAAGGATGGTGGGAAGCACTGGGAACAGACTTGGAAAATGGTAAAGGTTCAGCTCTTTCCCCTAGCATTTGAGTCTCACTGCTGTGGGCGTCAGCATGGGAATGGAGGCATGGCAGTAGCTACTGGACTACAGAGCAAAGCAAATGGCTGTGTGTTGCCTCTCTGGTCCATGGGCTGTAAGCTTCTGGAGGCTGGGTTTACAATTTAACTAGCTCCAGGAGTTATCTTTTTGTAATAGGAATGATTACTGGGCACAGTGCTCAATCCGAAAGAGAGGACTCAGGACTAAGGCATGGAAAAGGGAGAAGAATGGAGGGGAAACAACAGCATGTGGGTAAAAATGTAGAAAACGTAGTTGGAATGATGGTGGTGGTTCTGTAACCCCACCGGGTGTCCCTAGATGTTTTCTACTGCAGTAAAGGTGGTAGGAAATTGAGACAGGCACCTTTTCAATTGGATACAAGCACCTTAGGTGTCACCAGGCCTTGTCTACACCCCTGGGTCTCGGGATGGTTCTGCATTTTATTTAGAAGTCTAAGAAGCCTCAAGGGAGTCAGAGCTGCCTATCCTGTTCCAATGCCTTGAATATATCTGAAAGTACTCCCAAGCCTAAATTCACCATCATGGGGAAAACACTGGCCTGTTAAATGTACTTAACACTGGGAAGAGGCATGAGTGCCCAGTCATTTTAGTACTGGTGGTTGTTACGAAGGAATGCATGAAAACACAGATACAGCTCGGGATCTTCCCTGGTTCACCAGTATGCAGTCTAGATTTGGTTCCCTTTACTGTTCTTCTATATTCCAGAAGCCAAAAGCACCGTCACTCATGGAGGTGGCATCTGGGTAAGAGGATTAGTTGGGACCTCACAAAAATGTGAAAGACCTAGTCACTGACTTTGCTTAGAACTTTACTAATCATTTCAAGGAAGCTGGAGAAATCATTCCTTGTTACTAACAAATTCATGGCCAAGTCTTTGTCTACTAGCTAACAAAGACCATCTGGAAAAATGAGCCTATTTGCAGACAAGGAGAAAATTCTATAACTTATCTTTGTGCACGTCAAAAGAGTACCAGGAACAAGCAAGCTATAAAAGTTAATCTCTTTAAATTCACTTAGAGGAGATTAACCAAAGCAGCATTGTCTTATAATCAGACATTAAAATTAACATATACATAAACACACAAAACTAATAATGCTAAATACTGTAACAGGAACAAGATAATATTTGAACTGAATTCACAGTCTGGAAAATACCATTACTATTTTCCTTCTGGCTTTCCTTCCTGTGGCTGGAAAAGCAAAGCCCCTTAGTTTACACTTCATTTTCCACCAATGACAGTTAAGAGTCCAAAAAAGTGACTTTTTCATGAGCTTCCTGCAGGCTATAGGTCAGGACATTTGGAATTTTTCTTGCATAGTTTTCAGTGATTGCATATTGGCTAACAATTATGTCTTAAATCAAAAAAAAATCTTTAATAAAAAGAAAGAAAAGAATTAAATCATAGCAATCTTGTTTACTCTTTCATGAAATCTTCCTAATGCAATATCACAGAAGCCTAATAGAATTTTCTCCTAAAGAGAAGAATAATTTCCAGAGATTACGTAGTGCAACTGGTTAATTTGCAGGAAAGAGACAACACACTGATATAACTTCACCACCCAAATGTAGGAAATGTGTTTTGGGTACCCAGTTAATAAAATATATCCATGGTCTGCAATGTCCTTCCTGTTTTATATCCAGTACAACCCTGTGATTCTAGTTGAAGAGAATGGAATCAGGATCTTGGTTCGCCATCTGTGCTATATGCTTTAGCACATCCTTTTTGGTAATGATCCCAAGCAATCGTCTAAAAGATAAAATAAGACAACAAACAAAAATCAATCTGTAGCTAAAATAAAATTCACAAAGGTGACACTTTTCCTCCTCAGTCGTTTTCAACTTTGTCTTTGAACACAACTTGCACTTAGAGAAAGATAACAGGACTAGATTACATATACCAGGTAAATACACCAATCCATAGGTCCCTTTAAGCATTACTTCCTCTAGGTGTTAAGTCCTGCTATTTTCTGTGTATATTACTCTCCATATATACAAGTCTTAACTTTCATAACCCAGTTCAAATATCCCTTTTCCAGAACACCTTTCCTGATCCTACGAGCCAGAACTAACTGTGTCCTCCTAGGAACAGTATGTTCTGTGCACATCTCTTCTGTAGTATGTGTCCAGTTTGCTCTGTTACCAGCTTCCCTATAACACTGCATACTCCCTGAGGGCAGAGGGTGGTCTCTTTGATTTCTGTCTCTCCCCAGAATCTAGTGGAATATGTTCTTACATGAAGTTCAGATTTAGTTAAGATTGAATGAACCAGTTAGGGAAAGTCCCCTTACTGATTTCAATTCTGCAAGACATCTGTTACATTATTCAGAAATTCTAGAGGGTGAAATTCTTATATAATCACTAAGATCCCCTGGAGAAGGAAATGACAACCCATTCCAGTACTCTTGCCTGGAGAATCCCATGGAGGGAGGAGCCTGGTGGGCTACAGTCCATGGGGTCACAAAGAGTCGGACACGACTGAGCGACTTCACTTTCACTTTTCAGATTAACATTACCATGTTCACACACACACACACACACACACACACACACACAAACCCACCCTTCTCCTCAACCTGCTTTTTTTTTCCCCAATAAAAATAACATGACTTCCTTTACTTGATAAGAAATATCTCAGAAAGAAAGAGCCTTAGCCATGGGAGTCAGAAGACTTGTTTAAAGCCTACCTCAACTAGACATCAACTGGGGCGTCCTTGTGCAAGTCTTTCAACCTCACTGGAACTTGGTTTTCTCACCAGTAAATAACAACGAAGGTATTGTAAGGATGAAATAACATACATATACTACCTGCTGCTGCTGCTGCTAAATCGCTTCAGTCATATCTGACTCTGTGTGACCCCATAGACGGCAGCCCACCAGGCTCCCCCATCCCTGGGCTGGAGTGGGTTGCCATTTTCTTCTCCAATGCATGAAAGTGAAAAGTAAAAGTGAAGTTGCTCTGTCGTGTCCGACTCTTTGTGACCCCATGGACTGCAGCCTACCAGGCTCCTCTGTCCATAGGATTTTCCAGGCAAGAGTACTGGAGTGGGGTGCCATTGCCTTCTCTGACATATACTACCTAGTACCATTTAAATTTCAGTGCTGCCTGTTCATAAGAACACAGTTATTCCCTTTGTAGGGGAGGAACTGAGTTATTTATGATATGCAACCAGCAGTTCACATCTCTCAAACCCACTATCTTCCCCAAACATCTTCTCTATTATGACAATGAGAGAAACATATCCATCTTCATCTCAGAGTTTCCTAAAGGTCTGTAAGTGCTACTACTGTTCATGTGAGTTGGGCTCTTCTTTCTTTAATCTCTCTGCATTCTCTTTTCCTCCAACCCAATCTGATTTCACCAAAGAGCTCTCACCCATTGTGTGTAACCAGGCACTGCCGCAGTCCCAGCTTGCGGAAGATATCCACTACAATCTCCATGGGCGTAAGGTCAGTCACAGTGAAGGGGCTAAGATCCAGGATGTTCCGAAGCTTGAGGGTAGGTGGGGTGTATGGTGGCACTGGAGGAGAATGCTCAGTGAAATAAATGATGGAAGTGCTTACAACTCCATCCTGTTTTTTTCGAGCATTTTCTATTTGAAAAAAGTAGGGAGAAAAAGGTTAAAAAAAAGGACTAATTCTATCCTTCTGGCCCCTAACTGGTCCCCTCTCCCTTCTGTCTTCCCCATTTCATGCATGCATGCTTATTTATTGTATAGNAGGTGACACTTTTCCTCCTCAGTCGTTTTCAACTTTGTCTTTGAACACAACTTGCACTTAGAGAAAGATAACAGGACTAGATTACATATACCAGGTAAATACACCAATCCATAGGTCCCTTTAAGCATTACTTCCTCTAGGTGTTAAGTCCTGCTATTTTCTGTGTATATTACTCTCCATATATACAAGTCTTAACTTTCATAACCCAGTTCAAATATCCCTTTTCCAGAACACCTTTCCTGATCCTACGAGCCAGAACTAACTGTGTCCTCCTAGGAACAGTATGTTCTGTGCACATCTCTTCTGTAGTATGTGTCCAGTTTGCTCTGTTACCAGCTTCCCTATAACACTGCATACTCCCTGAGGGCAGAGGGTGGTCTCTTTGATTTCTGTCTCTCCCCAGAATCTAGTGGAATATGTTCTTACATGAAGTTCAGATTTAGTTAAGATTGAATGAACCAGTTAGGGAAAGTCCCCTTACTGATTTCAATTCTGCAAGACATCTGTTACATTATTCAGAAATTCTAGAGGGTGAAATTCTTATATAATCACTAAGATCCCCTGGAGAAGGAAATGACAACCCATTCCAGTACTCTTGCCTGGAGAATCCCATGGAGGGAGGAGCCTGGTGGGCTACAGTCCATGGGGTCACAAAGAGTCGGACACGACTGAGCGACTTCACTTTCACTTTTCAGATTAACATTACCATGTTCACACACACACACACACACACACACACACACACAAACCCACCCTTCTCCTCAACCTGCTTTTTTTTTCCCCAATAAAAATAACATGACTTCCTTTACTTGATAAGAAATATCTCAGAAAGAAAGAGCCTTAGCCATGGGAGTCAGAAGACTTGTTTAAAGCCTACCTCAACTAGACATCAACTGGGGCGTCCTTGTGCAAGTCTTTCAACCTCACTGGAACTTGGTTTTCTCACCAGTAAATAACAACGAAGGTATTGTAAGGATGAAATAACATACATATACTACCTGCTGCTGCTGCTGCTAAATCGCTTCAGTCATATCTGACTCTGTGTGACCCCATAGACGGCAGCCCACCAGGCTCCCCCATCCCTGGGCTGGAGTGGGTTGCCATTTTCTTCTCCAATGCATGAAAGTGAAAAGTAAAAGTGAAGTTGCTCTGTCGTGTCCGACTCTTTGTGACCCCATGGACTGCAGCCTACCAGGCTCCTCTGTCCATAGGATTTTCCAGGCAAGAGTACTGGAGTGGGGTGCCATTGCCTTCTCTGACATATACTACCTAGTACCATTTAAATTTCAGTGCTGCCTGTTCATAAGAACACAGTTATTCCCTTTGTAGGGGAGGAACTGAGTTATTTATGATATGCAACCAGCAGTTCACATCTCTCAAACCCACTATCTTCCCCAAACATCTTCTCTATTATGACAATGAGAGAAACATATCCATCTTCATCTCAGAGTTTCCTAAAGGTCTGTAAGTGCTACTACTGTTCATGTGAGTTGGGCTCTTCTTTCTTTAATCTCTCTGCATTCTCTTTTCCTCCAACCCAATCTGATTTCACCAAAGAGCTCTCACCCATTGTGTGTAACCAGGCACTGCCGCAGTCCCAGCTTGCGGAAGATATCCACTACAATCTCCATGGGCGTAAGGTCAGTCACAGTGAAGGGGCTAAGATCCAGGATGTTCCGAAGCTTGAGGGTAGGTGGGGTGTATGGTGGCACTGGAGGAGAATGCTCAGTGAAATAAATGATGGAAGTGCTTACAACTCCATCCTGTTTTTTTCGAGCATTTTCTATTTGAAAAAAGTAGGGAGAAAAAGGTTAAAAAAAAGGACTAATTCTATCCTTCTGGCCCCTAACTGGTCCCCTCTCCCTTCTGTCTTCCCCATTTCATGCATGCATGCTTATTTATTGTATAGTTGATATACAATGTTGTGTTATTTTGAGGTGTACAGCAAAATGATTTTGTTATATGGGCTTCCCTGGTGGCTCAAATGGTAAAGAATCCACCCACAATGTGGAAAACCTGGGTTCAATCCCTGAGTTGGGAAGCTCCCCTGGAGAAGGGAATGGCTACCCACTCCAGCATTCTGGCCTGGAGAATTCGACGGACAGAGGAGACAGGCTAGAGTCCATGTGGTTGCAAAGAGTCGGACATGATTGAGCAACTTTCACATATACACACACATATAAACATATATATAAGTTGTTTGTCAGATTCTTTTCCATTACAGGTTATTATAATATACTGAGTATAGTTCCCTGTGTGATACANGACAGGCTAGAGTCCATGTGGTTGCAAAGAGTCGGACATGATTGAGCAACTTTCACATATACACACACATATAAACATATATATAAGTTGTTTGTCAGATTCTTTTCCATTACAGGTTATTATAATATACTGAGTATAGTTCCCTGTGTGATACAGCAGGTCCTTGTTGGTCATCTATTTTATATATAGTAGTGTGTGTCTGTTAATCCAAATCTCTTAATTTATCCCTCCCCTCCCCTCATGCATATTTATTTATTATTTCTATAGTGGACCTCCTTGTCCCCTTTATGAAATCCTTACCAATTGAAATAATGAGGTCTCTACGGAGGACAAAACCTACAAGTCTTTGGGACTCCCGGGACACCACCACTGGGAAGCCACTGTAAGTTGTTTCACTGATTATGGTCTCTACATCTTCCACGGTCATACTGTCCTGAGTAAGGACAGTCAACAAAGGNTGTCTCTTATACACATCTCTACAAGTCTTTGGGACTCCCGGGACACCACCACTGGGAAGCCACTGTAAGTTGTTTCACTGATTATGGTCTCTACATCTTCCACGGTCATACTGTCCTGAGTAAGGACAGTCAACAAAGGATCATTTCTCCGGGGTTTCATCACATCCATTGCCAGGGTCTTATGAGCAAACTCTTCTTTGGCTTCAAGAAAGGGGTACCCATTGAGACGGATGTGGGCATCATAGATGCCCTCCCGCCCAAGAGCATCTGCCACCCACTTGCTTGTCATAGCTGCAGCCATCAGAGGCACAATGTATTCCAAGCCACCAGTTAGTTCAAACATTATGACAACAAGAGAAACAGTCATCCGAGTCACCCCACCTGCAAAAATAGACAACAGGCTACTTAGTGAAGGCAGGAAAAGTATAGCATTCATTACAGTTATGGACCTTTCACAGGCCCCATCCAGAAAAAGTTACTTACCAGAAACATCACTAAAAGGAGGCCCTTGCCTAAAACTGCATAGACTCCTGCAACTGCATGCAAACAAGTTTACAATGGACATGAGTTACACTTCTCAAAATAACCTCTACAAAAGATACCTCCTTCACTCTTTTTTCATTTGTTTATTGCTTCCCACCAACTCCCAATCATAAAAGTAATTGCATAAGATGTCTATGATTTGTATAAAACCATAGACGTGAGAGGTTCTCTGGGACATGCAGGCCCACTGTAGAATAATTGGAAACTATATATATCTTTAAAGTATATAAAGGAAAGTCTTACTCGTAAGCTCACTTCCTAGAAATATGCTGAGTAAAAATTTCAAGTGACTTTTTTTCAAAAACATATGTTTTTATATAGATGAATTTGTTTTATATGTTTAAATTCCCCACCACGCCTTTTCTCCTAACTTTATGTTAGGAATACTTTGCATATTACTACAAATTTATTTAAATTGTATTTAAAAATCTTAAACATATTAGCATCACATTCAGTGGCTCTATGATATAGCATTATATGGATGTATAATTTATTTAACCAGTCCCTGTTGATTCCAGTTATTTGCTATTACACATAATACCATGATGAACATTCTTGTGCAGGTATTTTTTGTCCAAATTTCTGGTTTCTTCCTCAATATGACAGAATTTGAGAGAATTCCTCTCAAAGGGGAGGAGTGGAGATATATGGTAAAGAATGCCTTCTTAAAGCACTTGAAAATGGCAAACCCAACAAGAAATGGATAGTTTTTTTTTTTTAACCTACAGTCAGTTATGTATAGTATAATTCATCTTTACAATGCCACCTGGGTAGCAATTTCTTTGAAATCAATGCAAACAATACTCACCCAAGCAGGCTGCAGCCCCAACCATCGCATAAAGGCCAGGGGTGATGCAATCTGCTCCTTGACTGCACCAGCTATTGAAGATGGCCCAGTCATGGTGGTAATAAGCCAGCTGTTCCATCCCAACTCCCAAAAGCCGACCTGCTATAGCACCAACAGCCATGCTAGGGATAAAGAGACCAGAAGGAATCTGCAAAGAGAAAGCAACAGATGGTCAGTGAGAAGTGATGTAATTACGTGGCATGTGATAAGGGCTAGAGGACTGACCCTCTGCAAAGCGAACAGGCCAATGACAATCTAACTATGCACTATGCTAGCAAGTGGCTGCAAAGATCTGTGTAACACTACAGGGACTAGAGGTTCTCTGGGACGTGCAGGCAAGTACAACTGCAAAGATGCTTACCCTGATTCGGGGTCCATCAGGCAAGAGCCTGAACTCTCCAGACCAACACAGAACTGGAGGTAGAAATTAAGCCTTTCCCAAAGAAAAAGGAAAATAGATGGAGTTTCTCATATATGCAGACAGTTTACCCAATTTTGAATTCTTATNAAAGATGCTTACCCTGATTCGGGGTCCATCAGGCAAGAGCCTGAACTCTCCAGACCAACACAGAACTGGAGGTAGAAATTAAGCCTTTCCCAAAGAAAAAGGAAAATAGATGGAGTTTCTCATATATGCAGACAGTTTACCCAATTTTGAATTCTTATCAACAGCAATTACCCTTTATTGACTATCTACAATGCTCTATGTTGGATGCTCTACAGACTGGATTTTGTGGGTTCTTTACAACCATCCCAAGAGGCGAATGCTATTATCCTCAATTCACAAGAGATCTAAGGTACAGAGAGGTTAAGAACTCATCCAAGGCCAAGATTTAGTAAATGTTGGTGATGGGGTTTAAATGCAATGCTTCTAATCACTCTCATGTATTGAATCTTGACCCACTGCCCACACAAAAAGGATGGCATATGAGGTTTCAGTTTAACAGTATAAAAGAAAGAATAAATAAGTTTTTTAATGAGGTAGTGACTATGGTTGCATGACTATCCCAAAAAGGAACCCCCATCTGTCTCCTGACTTTTTTTTTTGAACTCCTTGACTGTAATTGGGGCTTCTTTGGTGGCTCAGTCAGTAAAGAACCCACCTGCAATGCAGGAGACAAGGGTTCAATCCCTGGGTGAGGAAGATCCCCTAGAGAAGGAAATGGCAACCCACTCTGTTATTCTTGCCTAGGAAATTTCATAGACAGAGGAGCCTGGTGGGCTACAGTCTATGGGGTTGCAAGAGTCAGACATGACTTAGGGACTAAATCACCACCACCAGGATACAATAATGCATTCTCAATTTTCTGTGCTAAGAGAGGGAAAATGATGACTGGGATAACCCAAACAGCAGATTATTTTAAAATAGCTTTGATTCTAGAATATATTTGAATTGGGGTGGGTCTGATGGTCTGCAAATTCACTTTTAAATGAAAGAATGAAGCCATGAGGTGCAAAGTAACTCAAGAAGCACTGCAAATCTGTTCAACATGTTGAGGATGGATATGAATTCAGAGATTACTGTACTCCCTAAACTGCATTGTTGGCCCTTATTTTCTGTTTTGAATCTATTTCTCTAGACAATAGAGCAAATACATTGGTAGTTGAGTGCTGAAGAAAAGAAGGGCTTCCCTGGTGGCTACAGATAAAGAATCTGCCTGAAATGGAGGAGACCCAGGTTCAATCCCCGGGTCAGGAATATCCCCGGGTCTGGAAGATCCCCTGGACAAGGGAATGGCAACCCACTCCGGTATTGTTGCCTGGACACATAAAAACCAAGGAAGATGAGAAAAATACAGATTTTCCTTCTTGATTTCTTCTGACACATGGAAATTATAATGAGTACTGAAAATAAAAGATACTGGGCTGATGTCAGATTTTGATAATCTAAATATTAATTTAGGGTCACCTATTAAGTTCTTGGTAACTGGACACTGTTAACAACTGTAAAAAATACATTTAGCTATATATTGGGTTGAACCATATGAAAGTGCTATTTCAGTGGTTAAAATGGTCGGCAACTTCATTTGGTTGAATCACCTACTTTGCTTTATTGGTAAACACCAAAGCCACTTTATAAGGACCAAAAATGTGTTGGTCAGATATTGTTTTGATACAAAATGCACTGGGATAAATACCTCACCATCCTTTTTGAGTGGCAAAATATGTTTTCCACAGAAAAAGAGAAAACATTTCTACTTTTAAAATCTCATCACTGAGGTTTGCATTTGGCCTAAAACTAGGCTTGGGCAATTTTAGATAATCATACAATTGTCTAAGAAGTTATGAGGATATTGAGGATATGTGTGGGTAAAAGGGGCCTGGGGTGGGTTAGTGGATAACGCTGGGTGAAGCTGGACATAATCCATGAACTACGAGAATTTTATGGTATCTTGGCTTTGCCCTGAAAACCTACAGACACACAAATATCCAGGAAGGACCAAAAGAATCTCCTCACCTTCATGCCAAAGGTGAATATAGTGATGACAATTTTCAGTATGAGTGTCAAGGCCAGCTGCCACATTGCACTGTAGACTCCCACACCAGCTGGTCTGTCGGGCAGCTCACCCGCCTTGCTTGTGTTGAAACGGTTCTTATAATCACAGAGTTTGGAGGAGTCCAGGAGGCCACAGTCATTGAACAGCTCAGAGATGAGCTCACTTGTGCTCACTCGGGTATACTCATTGGGGAAAGCCAGGATGGCGGTGATGGCTGTCACGACAAGAACCTCTACAACAGGATACTTGCCCAACTGGGTAGTCTTCCGCTTCCGACACCAGGCAATGTTAGTGCGGATAAAAAGAGCTCCCCATAGACCACCAAATATGCCCAGCAGAATGAAGGGCACAAGCTCAAAGAGATGCCATGGGGTGTGAAACTCCACATAAAATAGAACCAGGCGGCTGTTCCCAAATGGATTGATGGAGCGTAGAGTGAATGCTGCCACTAAAGCAGCGAAAAATGAACGCCACAGTGTCTTGAGGGGAAAGTAGTAGCTGACCTATAGGAGAAAAAGCGAGAAAATCAACTCAAGTCAATATGCAGGAACTATTTGGGGTGAAAAATTGTGCTGNTAGAGTGAATGCTGCCACTAAAGCAGCGAAAAATGAACGCCACAGTGTCTTGAGGGGAAAGTAGTAGCTGACCTATAGGAGAAAAAGCGAGAAAATCAACTCAAGTCAATATGCAGGAACTATTTGGGGTGAAAAATTGTGCTGTGGCAATTCAAGCTAAGGATGAAAATGGCCTGGAAATTTCCAGTCCCGTGACAAAGCACTAGAGTTGGGCAGAGCAATTCAGGACTGCAGTATACACAGACAATGGCCAGAATTCCTGGCACAAAATCACAAGTGTGGCTCTACAGACAGATAAAATCAGTTACCTCTTCTAGGCTGAATAATACTCCACCAATAGGTGCCCCAAAGGCTACAGATACACCAGCAGCAGCAGCGGCTGACAAGACCTATGATTCAAAGCTCAAAATTAGTGATAGGATAAGGCCACTTTCCTACCTTCAGTCACATTTTAAAAGGAATATTGGTGGCTACCAAACGTAAACAAAACAAAGAAAACTTTACCTGCTCTATACCCAGCTTATCAAAAATGAAGTTCAACATATATTTACTTTGAGAGCAAACACTATTTGCTGAATCTTGAACACATGGTTCACATGCTGGAACACATAGAGGGCCTTGCCTCTGTAATTAATTTAGGCATGTACTTGATTCCAAATTATGCTCCCATCCCCCATACTCCCAATTCCACAACTGATTTATGGTCTGTAAGACCTATTCACCACCTAAATGAAATATTTCCAGTTATGTAATTTACATAGCACTTTCTTTATAAAGAAAAGCTTTTAAAATGAGATTTTAAAGATAGCTCTGATACAAACTTGAAATAACGATTGGCTCACAGCTAATCAGAAGCTGCAAATATTCAGACAAGAGGTATTTAGAATTTCCTGTACTATGTATCCTACTCCACACCTAGTAACCATGGAAACAGAGATAGGAGGGGGACTAGAAGCAAAGATGGGGATAGATTTTGAAGGGAACAGTCCTAAGACCTAAGTGTGTCTAGGTGTGGCAAGGAAAAGGGTAAGGAGAGAGAAAGAAGAAGAAGCTGTCAGAGAGAAATTAAAAAGGACAAGGAGGTGGGGAAAGAGAGCAAGTGATATTTCAAGAGTACCATCTTTTTATGCAGTAGCCTTAGGCATATGAATGTAAAAGGTGCATGATAAACACACCAACACACCAGAATTAATAGACCAAGAAAGTCAGTTTGTTGGATTCTGGTTGCTGTGGAGTGATATATGATGTGTGGTATCAAGGAGCTATTTTTAAAAGGAAGTTGAATAAAACTGACAGTTTTTAAAGAAAAAATAAAATGGTTCTTGGTAAATAGGTAGGTTTTTCTGGAAGTGCAAGATGGCCCAGGAAAATGAAGGGTGTGGGGGAAGGTGATCTCTGGTGCTAGCTGAGGAGGACTCTGAAATTCAAGACTAGAATAGCTTTCATCTAAGAAGGATGAGGACACTTAACACAGAACTTCAGAAAGGGGATTTCAGTGACTTTGTTTAGGATGAATTACGAGGGAGAAGGAAGACTTAAACTGGCCAATAAGTTGTGGAGTGGAGTCTATCTATGCCCTTCTTTCTCAAATCTCTATTTTACGCTCAACCATCTGGTCACTATGACAAGGCCCGAGGCCATAAAAGGGTTACTGCTGATGGTGAGAACACCAGGAAAAAATAACTGCAAACTCTAAATAAGCAATAAGAAGCGAATGACATATTCAACTATTTATGAGTTTAGTTAGAAATATATGATATCTGTATGGAAAAGCAGCCAAATAAAACTCTTCTTTCATTTTTTAAGAACTGCTTGAACAAAAATGCCAATTTTATATGAAATAAAATGAAAGTAATCACCAATCTACAGTTTCAAAGTCACCTCTACTTATGCAAAACCAGCAACAATCAACACTTTATTCTTGCCAGTTAAAATGTTTTTTTTTCATCTCTTTAGCTTCTGTTGTACATTACTCCTATCTAACAACTTCACCAATATAAGACTGCCTTTATGTATTTGACAGATAGCTAAACAACCTACTCGGATTTTCCTCTCTCTCTCCTGCTAGCCTACCTCTCCTGCCAGGAATTTTTCCCCTTGAACCATCAAAATGTATTCCATATTTGAAATTTCAATATCTTTGAGTTTTCTTCCGAGTCTTATGGGGAATTTTGTTTTCTTTTGCTTTCAGAATAAATCACGAGGTTCTAATTTTGTGAAAAATCCTCTTCAATGAAATAACCTTGGTCTTGACCCATTCCATATGTGATTTCTTTGTAATTCAAAGGGGAAAAAAAGCAAGAACCATTATTTTCTCAAATTCTTAATTATAGCAGGAAAAAAAGTAACCAATGACTTGGGACTTCTTAAAAAATGGTCTTCCTCCTCAAAATGACATACATTAACAACTGTATAAACATGAGAACAACTATAGAGATACTGCAGTGGGACTAATTTGCAGGGCTGAGGTGGAGGGCAGGGAGAGAAAAATCGAATACAGAGAAAGAAATACAGTATGNACACCTAGTAACCATGGAAACAGAGATAGGAGGGGGACTAGAAGCAAAGATGGGGATAGATTTTGAAGGGAACAGTCCTAAGACCTAAGTGTGTCTAGGTGTGGCAAGGAAAAGGGTAAGGAGAGAGAAAGAAGAAGAAGCTGTCAGAGAGAAATTAAAAAGGACAAGGAGGTGGGGAAAGAGAGCAAGTGATATTTCAAGAGTACCATCTTTTTATGCAGTAGCCTTAGGCATATGAATGTAAAAGGTGCATGATAAACACACCAACACACCAGAATTAATAGACCAAGAAAGTCAGTTTGTTGGATTCTGGTTGCTGTGGAGTGATATATGATGTGTGGTATCAAGGAGCTATTTTTAAAAGGAAGTTGAANCCTTAGGCATATGAATGTAAAAGGTGCATGATAAACACACCAACACACCAGAATTAATAGACCAAGAAAGTCAGTTTGTTGGATTCTGGTTGCTGTGGAGTGATATATGATGTGTGGTATCAAGGAGCTATTTTTAAAAGGAAGTTGAATAAAACTGACAGTTTTTAAAGAAAAAATAAAATGGTTCTTGGTAAATAGGTAGGTTTTTCTGGAAGTGCAAGATGGCCCAGGAAAATGAAGGGTGTGGGGGAAGGTGATCTCTGGTGCTAGCTGAGGAGGACTCTGAAATTCAAGACTAGAATAGCTTTCATCTAAGAAGGATGAGGACACTTAACACAGAACTTCAGAAAGGGGATTTCAGTGACTTTGTTTAGGATGAATTACGAGGGAGAAGGAAGACTTAAACTGGCCAATAAGTTGTGGAGTGGAGTCTATCTATGCCCTTCTTTCTCAAATCTCTATTTT
This sequence comes from Neotragus pygmaeus, assembly GCA_006410875.1. Taxonomy (NCBI): domain Eukaryota; kingdom Metazoa; phylum Chordata; class Mammalia; order Artiodactyla; family Bovidae; genus Neotragus; species Neotragus pygmaeus. The sequence continues at coordinate 19,472 of SJYV01030120.1, forward strand.
ACGCTCAACCATCTGGTCACTATGACAAGGCCCGAGGCCATAAAAGGGTTACTGCTGATGGTGAGAACACCAGGAAAAAATAACTGCAAACTCTAAATAAGCAATAAGAAGCGAATGACATATTCAACTATTTATGAGTTTAGTTAGAAATATATGATATCTGTATGGAAAAGCAGCCAAATAAAACTCTTCTTTCATTTTTTAAGAACTGCTTGAACAAAAATGCCAATTTTATATGAAATAAAATGAAAGTAATCACCAATCTACAGTTTCAAAGTCACCTCTACTTATGCAAAACCAGCAACAATCAACACTTTATTCTTGCCAGTTAAAATGTTTTTTTTTCATCTCTTTAGCTTCTGTTGTACATTACTCCTATCTAACAACTTCACCAATATAAGACTGCCTTTATGTATTTGACAGATAGCTAAACAACCTACTCGGATTTTCCTCTCTCTCTCCTGCTAGCCTACCTCTCCTGCCAGGAATTTTTCCCCTTGAACCATCAAAATGTATTCCATATTTGAAATTTCAATATCTTTGAGTTTTCTTCCGAGTCTTATGGGGAATTTTGTTTTCTTTTGCTTTCAGAATAAATCACGAGGTTCTAATTTTGTGAAAAATCCTCTTCAATGAAATAACCTTGGTCTTGACCCATTCCATATGTGATTTCTTTGTAATTCAAAGGGGAAAAAAAGCAAGAACCATTATTTTCTCAAATTCTTAATTATAGCAGGAAAAAAAGTAACCAATGACTTGGGACTTCTTAAAAAATGGTCTTCCTCCTCAAAATGACATACATTAACAACTGTATAAACATGAGAACAACTATAGAGATACTGCAGTGGGACTAATTTGCAGGGCTGAGGTGGAGGGCAGGGAGAGAAAAATCGAATACAGAGAAAGAAATACAGTATGCTGTTAGGTAGAAATAAAAGATAGAAAAGCTGGCATCTGAAACACATGCTGAATTTATATTCTTTCACAGGGATAAACTTCTTTTAAAAGTCTTCCATTATTTCTTCAACTTATTTTGTAACAGAAATCGCACATGCTTATATAGAATTATATATTATAAAAAGTTAAAATCTTTACTTCTTCCTCACTAGCATCTACCTCACTTTCTCCCTCACCAGAAGTAGACATTTTTTTTTTAACAGTTAGGGGTGAAACCACTTCTCAGCCATTTTTTCAAGGAGCATATATACACACTTAACAAAAACATTAACTGACTTATACTATACACATTATTCTGAGATTGGCTTTTCAAAGTTTAATGGTATTTTATAGCCATCATTCCATGTTAGTATACATAGCATTACCTCATTAAGAGCTGCATAGGATTCTAGAGTATGGACAGAATATTGTTTATTCAGTCAGTCCCCCACTGGTGGCCATTTGAATTGCTTCAGTTTTTCACTATGTTGACAGATGCTGCACTGACTATCCCCACAAACCTTTGTGCACACATGGTAGAACGTCTGCAGGATAAATTTCTAGAAATGGAACTTTTGGGTCAAAGAGTATTTGCATTAACACCAGTAGAATCCCCCAATTCTCATCCCTAAGACTGTACCATTTGTGCTCTCACCAAAAAAAAAAAAAGAGAGAGAGAGAGAAAGAGACTGGTAAAGTCATTTATTATTACCTCTCTGCGCTTGGCTTCATTCTTCCTGTATTTGTTGAAGCAGTGGCATAGGATGTTCCCACAGCAGCAAGCCACGTGCACTAGGGGGCCCTCTTTGCCCAGGCTCAGGCCAGATGACACTGCCAGTACCAGTGTGATGGTTTTGATCATCAGGGTCCACTTACCCAAATAGCCCCTAATAATGAAACCACTCAAGATAGTTTTTATCTGCAGGTTAAAAACAGATTGAACACGGAGTAAGTAAGGAAACAAGGCTAAGAAGCAATAAATCTGGTCCTCATTATAGAAACTGCACCTTTTAAACAAGTGATACATAAAAACTTGAAACAGTGATTCAAGTTTTGGAGGGGACCCAGGAGACCAAGAAAATGAGTTCTTAAAATTTTTATGTTCCCTTTTTTTTTCAGGGTGGGGGGGCATGTGATAGATGGGCAAGGGAGTACTGTTAAGTATGAGAGTGCATGTGTGTGGAGAAGGGGCAGCTGAGAGGGAGGGTGTTTTTCTTACTTTCCCTTACTAGTATAGCCTTGACTCTCTGCCAAAAAATCTGTAGCTATCACTTGATCAGGAAACAGAGAGAGGCAAGGCCATCCAGGTAACCTAAAATCTCAGTGGTTTCTGTCACTATCAAGTAATCTAAACCAAAAGTCGTTAGAAATAGGGTTTTAATCACCTTCCTTCTAGGCCAAATCATGTTGTAAAAAATGTAGCAAAATAGTTCCATTTCTTCTGCTCTAAAAAAGTTGACAGTACCACTATTTTTTCAGATCAGAATCCTGCGATCTACCCTAAAAGTTTCTTGGTTAGGGAGTTAGGGAATTCTTCAGGGGGCTGGTTCACCAGGAACCCGTAGGAGGCTAGGAATCAACTCCCTTTAAATGTATATGTGGCCCAGTCTGGGAGGAAACTTAAGGGAAGATCTAGAAAGGCCCTAGACTGCCTCAGGATCTGATCTCATTTAATATTCAACCGCAGTATATGCTGGAATACAAATTAAATGGTTTTAACTAAAAAGAATTAAGTATTGTTACTACTTATAAACCATTATAAATCATTTTAGAGACTCACCTCAGGGATTCCAGAGCCACAGGCATAAGGTGCAAACACCTTGACAAGAGATACAGCAAGGAAGGCAAATAGGAGAGCCCAGAGGACGTACATGAAATAATTGACTATGTAGGCAAAGGCTCCCTGGAACGGAGGAAAAGAAAGAAGTTGGTTTTAGCCTAGACAATCTCAGTGAGGCATGCAGCTCTTAAGTAATGGGTTTTCAGAAGAGGAGGTCAGAAAACAAACAATATTAAATTGCTCAAAATGTTTCTTCCAGACTGCCAGCAAAGCAACTACTAAAACACTGTCAGCTCATTTGCTACAGAAAATGAGAGGCTTTGCTCCACCCAAAGGAAAGTGAGGATGGCTTCTAAAGATGGACAAGAATGAAAATGTAAATTCACTTTCTATATGAGTGCTTTGATGGATTTTGTAGTCAAATATAATATATATATATGTATATACTATGTCAATTTCATTAAAAATCTTAGCAGTCCTTTTATTGGAATGGCTGAACCTTGGCTACACATTTCAAGTGAAAGCTGGCTCTAGAATTCCATTAAATTCACCTTTGGCTACTACCTACCTTGGTGTCAAATTCTCATAGGCGGTTATAAAATTCTTGGGTGTCTTTCTTAAAATAAGCAATGATATTCTGTAGAGATGACCACATCTTTGAGAGAATTTTGCCACTGTAGTAGCAAAGGTGTAGTCGTTGAGTAGCAACAAGAATACGCAGTAAAACATTTTGGGCTGTGACCATCAGACAAAATCAGTGAGATGTCAGATAGCCCAAAGAATAAAACAGATGACTATTTTTTTAATGGAAATAATATACTTACTCTTATATAAGAATATATGTATAATTATATATTATAATGAAGTCTGCCAGAAAAGAAATCTAATTTTGACCATTAGTAAGGATTCACCACCATTAAAAGCCTTGCAAAATAGCTATGCCTAAAAAAAAAAGCCAAATAATATTTTGAACATTGGCATATGACACTTGGTGATAGAAATATTAGAAGCTGAAACTCACTCAAATTACATGGATTACAAAACTCAGTGGACTTTTGGTGTCTTAAAACCTCCCTCCATGGGATTCTCCAGGCAAGAGTACTGGAGTGGGTTGCCATTTCCTTCTCCAGGGTGTCTTCCCAACCCAGGGATCGAACCTAGGTCTTCCGCATTCCAGGCAGATGCTTTAACCTCTGAGCCACCAGGGAAGCCCCTTAAAACCTCAAACACTATCAAAAAAATTCATTGACCTAGACAAGGAGAACCAAAACACTCAGATTTTTTTTTTGGAGTTATAATTTTGACATAGGCTTCCCATTCCTTTAGTCCCTGAGAGGAACAAATGATTGCTCTCTCTTGGCCTTTACAATGTAGCTAGAGAGGAAGAAAACTCTAGGAGGAGGAAACAAAGAGGAAAGGGGAAGAAAGGAGAAAATGGCTGAAACTGACTAGAGGCAGAGACCAGGAGGCCAAGTTCTTGGCAGCAGAACTCTTTAAAACCCAGAACTAACTCTTCCCAGGTAAGGATTTCACTCATTAAAAGGACAGCCAGAGAAAGATCACTTGAGCAAATCTCCAATTTGAAAGTTATGGTTGGAACACTTAAATACACATATACATAGCTCTAAAGGAGTAGCTTTGGGGAGCCTTGTGGTGATGGAATAACACTTCTACATTTTGATTGTGGTGGTGGCTACACAAATCTATATACGTGCTAAAATTACAGTGAACTGTGTGCCTGCACATACATACTCACTCTCTCCTTCCTCCTCTTTCTCTTCTATGCTCATAAAATGGGTGAAAATAAGGTCTGCAGGTTGCAACAATGTCACATTCTTTGTTTTGCTAGTGTACTATAAACACTTTGGCCACCTGATGTGAAGAGCCAACTCACTGGAAAAGACTCTGGTGTTAGGAAAGATTGAAGGTGGGAGGAGAAGGGAATGACAGAGGATGAGATGGTTGGGTGGCATCACCAACTTGATGGACATGAGTTTGAGCAAACTCTGGGAGATGATGAAAGACAGGGAAGCCTGGCATGCTGCAGTCCATGGGGTCACAGAGTCAGCCATGACTGAGGGACTGAACAACAACAAATGCTTAAATGTTAGGGGCTTCCCAGTTGGTGCTAGTGGTTAAGAACCTGCCTGCCAGTGCAGGAGACATAAGAGACGCTGGTTTGATCCCCGTGTTGGGAAGATCCCCTGGAGGAGACCATGGCAATCCACTCCAATATTCTTGCCTGGAGAATCCCATGGTCAGGGGAACCTAGCCGACTACAGACCATAGGGTTGCAAAGAGTCAGTCACAACTGAAGCGACTTAGCACAAATGCACACACACTTATGTCATGACTGGGGGAGGCTGGGTGAAGGGTATGGGAACCTTCCTGTACCTTGCTTTGCAACTTCCTGGGAATCTATAACTACTTCAAAAATAAAAGAGTTTTAAAAAATCAAGGGAATCACACACACACACACACACACACACACACACACACACTCTCTCTCATGCTAAATTCCAGGGCTTCTCAAACTTTTCTCCATCTGAGAGGATGGGGGTGGGGTACCCAGACAGGAGCAGAGCTGAAAGAGAGATTCTGTTTTATCTTAAACATGGAAATCCTTCATTCCTTTATAACAACTGTTTACATTTAATTTTTGAAAAAAAAATTTCTTCCAAATACTTTGGAAACACTGATACTCTGGGAAGGCACTCAGCACATATGCTGAGGTTTCACATACCCTCCGGTATGCTGACCTTAATCTGGTTTGAGAAGCACAAACATAAACTTCTCACACGTATAGTATACAGTTAATCCTCTAATTGACCTCTTTCACAAGCCAATATGCATAGTCAGATATGTACATAAATACTCTTATTTCTGACATTATTTTTTTACCCTTCTTTTGCCTTGACTGAGTCTAAGGGGGTGGTGTGCACTTCAAATTGTTTGTGGACCAAAGTAGGTATGAAAATAAATTTTAAAAGTACAAACAACTATTCCAGTCTTGTCCTTCTCACTTTCCTAACACAGTAGATGAGGAGTGAGCTGAGGTGGTACCTGTTTTAGAAGTACCTGTGTAGAAGCCAGAGTGGAATTTGGAGTTGAGAGTTATTTCATGTGCTTTTGTGTTCGGTAGGAGAGATCTAATACACAGATGAAGTGGTAAGAGAAAGGTAAGGAACTGAAAAACAAAGTTACTTTTATATATAAAACGATTTGCTAGAAGACAAGGACGAATGAAATTTTAATTTCAAAAGGGGGCCATGAACAATTTTATTCCTGGGTTTCTGCTATTTTGCTAAGGAATGTATTTTTTAATGTTCTAATACAATGCTCAGGGAAAATTTGCTTAAACACATTTTTAACCCATTCTATCTTTTGTTAGAAATTATAGCTTATCTGTTGGCTGACTATGGCATTTCTACGGAAATTACTAGAGAAAAATTCAGTCACACCATGTACTAAGAAGAAACACGGTTTGTTAAAAACAAGCAAAAAAATTATTTTGTTGTATAANATGTGTAATAAGAGACAGAAATTATAGCTTATCTGTTGGCTGACTATGGCATTTCTACGGAAATTACTAGAGAAAAATTCAGTCACACCATGTACTAAGAAGAAACACGGTTTGTTAAAAACAAGCAAAAAAATTATTTTGTTGTATAAGCATCAAACTCCACATGTCAGAAGATATAGAAACAAGGCTGCACTTAAACCACAGAGAAAGGCAGCTGGCACTGGTTCCCCTTTTCCTGAAAAGGAAAGTAAAGGAAGATTCCACAACTGGCACAAGGACAGTATAAGAAATGAAGTAAATGTAAGAATGATTAAGTCAGCAGTTCAGAGATCTTCACCATGTGTTACCTCATTTGTGCTGATAATAAGCTGGGACCAGCTATTCCACTCTGGGCATTTGTCTCTATTTTCAAAGGTGACATGCTTGGAGTTCCAGCAACAGTGTTCATGGTTAAACCAGATTCCTGATGTGCATATACCTTCTTTTAAATCTGTCATCCAGTGAGCAGAGATGTCTATCAAGCCAGCTAGGGAACCTGATTTGAGGGAAGGGAAGGAAAGGTTACGGTTGTAAGAGAAAATAAGGGAAAAGGAATCACAATAATGGACAAGTATACACATTTTCATTCTGTTTGCAACCTCCTTCTGCAACCTGATTGTCTGCTTGCTTCTTATCTATTATCTCTGATAGATTTTACCTGTTTCAAATGCCTGTTCAAGAGGGGAAAAAAGCATTGTCTACACTAAACACTGTGTCCGCAGAATTTCTATATGGGAAACTTAGAAGAGAGCAAAGTGGCTGGGTTGGGGGTGAGGAGTGAGTGGATTTGACTTTTAGCTGCCTCACCTGGCAAAGACTCTGCTTTGACTGAGAATTGATGAAGACTGATCCACAAAGAAAGTCAAGTTTATTAAAGATTGTTTTATTCTCACTTTATACATAAGACTGGAAAATGTGAACTGCCCATGTTGAAGAATATTATATGACATGTATTTGAGATGGCTTGATGGGGGCAGTTGATGAAGACTATGAGGAGAAGGGCTCAGTCTTGATACTGATTTGGCACCAGGAACGAGGGAATTTGAGCAATGGCAGGAAAGCATTCTAGGCTAAGGGAATGGAATTTATAAAAGCACAAATTGTGATGTACATGGGAGATGAGATGAAGCTATAGGCAGACTGTAAGCCTCCTGAGCCTAGGGCATGAACTGGTTTTCTTAGTGAGAAGAAGCAAAAAATATTTTATATAGATCATTCCTCAAAGAAAATTATGAGAATGATTATGAGAATTATGAGGACTCGTGCACTATGGCTAATAGACTTGATAGGGTTAAGATAGTTATAATACTTTCAATTCTGGCCTTCTCATCATTTCTGTTATCCAGATGAAGAAACACTGGAATGAAGAAATTAAATGGTTTAGAATCGTGCTTTAGGGAAATAGCAAAGACATCATAAAATTCACAGCCCCTGAATTCCCAGACTGTTCCTGCATTCAGACACACTGCTTCTATTGTTGCTCTCCAATGCTTAAAAACAAAATACCCTGTGTGTGTGAGGGGGAAGAAAAATATTCACTGACCACCTACTGACAAGACATACATTAAAAAGTTGAGGATATTATGCCTATGTTCCAACAGGCTGGAGGCTATACCGTTTGTATGTTTTGGTAGGTGCTAAGAGTGTTAATACAGGTTATTTACACACTTGAACAGCCTAGTCAAATCTGACAAACTGTTTGAACCTACTCTCAGGCACTCCAGCCCCCATCGTCTCTTCCTTCTAAATCCTATTGCATTTATTGCCTGAATTCAGAAAACTAAGTGATGTTAAAGAGTTTGGCTAATTCTCTGGTTGTCTCATGTGTGTATGTCTTATTCTACCTAACCCTGGTACCCTGCATCCTATCCTCCCCTCTATGTCTCCCTCTTCTTTTCCCAGTTGGTTTCTTCCCTGGTTACAAATTTTAGCAGGTTTCCCCTACCCTAAAGACTGCAGTGTTTCCAGCTGTCCATGCTATCATTTCATGCTTCTGTCCCTTCTCTCCTTCCAATGACTACCCAGTACCTCCAAAACTTCTACAATGATTGCCTCCCCTTGAAATCTGGCTCCTGGGACTCCCTGGTGGTCCAGTGGTTAGGACTTGGTGCTTTCACTGCCAGGGCCCAGGTTCAATCCCTGGTCCAAGAGCTAAGATCGGGCATGCCACTAGGTACAGCCAAAAGAAAAAAAACAAATCTGGCCACTAATATTTATCTAAGATTTTTTTCAAGGTCACTTGTATCCTCCTAACTGCTAAACTATATAACCCTTTCTCAGCCCCCTTCCTTCTCTTCAGCCTCTGTGTAATATTTGACATTACAGCCCACTCAGTCTATTATGAGCCAGCTCTAAACTGTCCAGACCATATTCTCTCTTCTGTATGAGCCAGAGAATGGGCAGCATTAACACCCTAGACCATGGGTTGGAAAACTATGGCCTGAGGGTCAAATCCACCTCTGCGTTTTTAAATAAAGCTTTTCTTGGTCACAGTCCAGTTTGTTTGTGTACCTACTATCTACGGCCACATTTGTGTTATAGAGACCATTTGGCCCACAAATCCTAAAATATTTAGTCTGGCTCTTTATAGAAAAAGCTTGCTGACCCCTGGCCCAGAAATAATCTTTGAAAACTCTGTTATGAATGAACAGTTTCTCATTTGCTGTGATTTTTTTTTTTGCAAATGGACCTGCAGAGATTTAACTAACGTAGAAAACACAGGATAGTCACCAGATTTGGCTGTAACACACGAGCCGTTACCAAAGCGCACAGAATGAATCAAATAACAAACTGGATTTACTATGTGGTAGCCTGATGCCTCAAAAGTATCTGGGGGTAAACAAGCCTACCGGATCTTAGTTTCCTATCCCATGACAAAGAAACAAGGGGTGAGATGGTGGAGAGTTAGTTTCTATGCATTGGAGAGGCAAGGGCAATGCCACAGCGCTCAAGAAAAATGGGGGCGTTTTATGTAAACAATGTGGCACATGGTGAACATCCCCTGCATGTGCCCCCAAGGAGCCCACTGGCGGGAGATTGGGAGATGGGGCTGCAGGGTGCTATGACAGAATGGCAGCAGCTCCCACTAGCTGCTGTGATCATTTTATATGCCACGGCTCATGAATTATCTCTAAGTAACAGGAGCTTGTGAACAACTGGGTGCTGTGCTGAGTGCTATATATGTTGTACTTCATTCAGTTCTCACAACAAACTTGCAAAATAGGNGTGGATTTGACTTTTAGCTGCCTCACCTGGCAAAGACTCTGCTTTGACTGAGAATTGATGAAGACTGATCCACAAAGAAAGTCAAGTTTATTAAAGATTGTTTTATTCTCACTTTATACATAAGACTGGAAAATGTGAACTGCCCATGTTGAAGAATATTATATGACATGTATTTGAGATGGCTTGATGGGGGCAGTTGATGAAGACTATGAGGAGAAGGGCTCAGTCTTGATACTGATTTGGCACCAGGAACGAGGGAATTTGAGCAATGGCAGGAAAGCATTCTAGGCTAAGGGAATGGAATTTATAAAAGCACAAATTGTGATGTACATGGGAGATGAGATGAAGCTATAGGCAGACTGTAAGCCTCCTGAGCCTAGGGCATGAACTGGTTTTCTTAGTGAGAAGAAGCAAAAAATATTTTATATAGATCATTCCTCAAAGAAAATTATGAGAATGATTATGAGAATTATGAGGACTCGTGCACTATGGCTAATAGACTTGATAGGGTTAAGATAGTTATAATACTTTCAATTCTGGCCTTCTCATCATTTCTGTTATCCAGATGAAGAAACACTGGAATGAAGAAATTAAATGGTTTAGAATCGTGCTTTAGGGAAATAGCAAAGACATCATAAAATTCACAGCCCCTGAATTCCCAGACTGTTCCTGCATTCAGACACACTGCTTCTATTGTTGCTCTCCAATGCTTAAAAACAAAATACCCTGTGTGTGTGAGGGGGAAGAAAAATATTCACTGACCACCTACTGACAAGACATACATTAAAAAGTTGAGGATATTATGCCTATGTTCCAACAGGCTGGAGGCTATACCGTTTGTATGTTTTGGTAGGTGCTAAGAGTGTTAATACAGGTTATTTACACACTTGAACAGCCTAGTCAAATCTGACAAACTGTTTGAACCTACTCTCAGGCACTCCAGCCCCCATCGTCTCTTCCTTCTAAATCCTATTGCATTTATTGCCTGAATTCAGAAAACTAAGTGATGTTAAAGAGTTTGGCTAATTCTCTGGTTGTCTCATGTGTGTATGTCTTATTCTACCTAACCCTGGTACCCTGCATCCTATCCTCCCCTCTATGTCTCCCTCTTCTTTTCCCAGTTGGTTTCTTCCCTGGTTACAAATTTTAGCAGGTTTCCCCTACCCTAAAGACTGCAGTGTTTCCAGCTGTCCATGCTATCATTTCATGCTTCTGTCCCTTCTCTCCTTCCAATGACTACCCAGTACCTCCAAAACTTCTACAATGATTGCCTCCCCTTGAAATCTGGCTCCTGGGACTCCCTGGTGGTCCAGTGGTTAGGACTTGGTGCTTTCACTGCCAGGGCCCAGGTTCAATCCCTGGTCCAAGAGCTAAGATCGGGCATGCCACTAGGTACAGCCAAAAGAAAAAAAACAAATCTGGCCACTAATATTTATCTAAGATTTTTTTCAAGGTCACTTGTATCCTCCTAACTGCTAAACTATATAACCCTTTCTCAGCCCCCTTCCTTCTCTTCAGCCTCTGTGTAATATTTGACATTACAGCCCACTCAGTCTATTATGAGCCAGCTCTAAACTGTCCAGACCATATTCTCTCTTCTGTATGAGCCAGAGAATGGGCAGCATTAACACCCTAGACCATGGGTTGGAAAACTATGGCCTGAGGGTCAAATCCACCTCTGCGTTTTTAAATAAAGCTTTTCTTGGTCACAGTCCAGTTTGTTTGTGTACCTACTATCTACGGCCACATTTGTGTTATAGAGACCATTTGGCCCACAAATCCTAAAATATTTAGTCTGGCTCTTTATAGAAAAAGCTTGCTGACCCCTGGCCCAGAAATAATCTTTGAAAACTCTGTTATGAATGAACAGTTTCTCATTTGCTGTGATTTTTTTTTTTGCAAATGGACCTGCAGAGATTTAACTAACGTAGAAAACACAGGATAGTCACCAGATTTGGCTGTAACACACGAGCCGTTACCAAAGCGCACAGAATGAATCAAATAACAAACTGGATTTACTATGTGGTAGCCTGATGCCTCAAAAGTATCTGGGGGTAAACAAGCCTACCGGATCTTAGTTTCCTATCCCATGACAAAGAAACAAGGGGTGAGATGGTGGAGAGTTAGTTTCTATGCATTGGAGAGGCAAGGGCAATGCCACAGCGCTCAAGAAAAATGGGGGCGTTTTATGTAAACAATGTGGCACATGGTGAACATCCCCTGCATGTGCCCCCAAGGAGCCCACTGGCGGGAGATTGGGAGATGGGGCTGCAGGGTGCTATGACAGAATGGCAGCAGCTCCCACTAGCTGCTGTGATCATTTTATATGCCACGGCTCATGAATTATCTCTAAGTAACAGGAGCTTGTGAACAACTGGGTGCTGTGCTGAGTGCTATATATGTTGTACTTCATTCAGTTCTCACAACAAACTTGCAAAATAGGTACTCTTATTATCCCTATGTTACAAGTAAGTCAACTAAAGCTTTTAAGGGTTAAGAAACCTGCCTAAAGTCACAAAACTAGCAATTGGTGAGGCTGGGATTCAAATCCAAGAAGCCACAAACTAGATCCTATGCTGTTAACTACCATTCCATCCCAACCACCTCCTGATTTCCCACCTAACTTCTATTTTAGCTCATTATTCCTAGTCTTCCTAGACCCATTTTTTTTAATGCCATGGGAATATAAATCTCAGCATTTCTGCCTGGTATTCTTGGTTTTCTGCTGCCGCCACAGGAGGGGAAGCCTGCTTAGGGACCTGTTTTGAAGCTGTGTTGCAAAGCAAGTATACTATTCCTGCTGCTGCTGCTGCTAAGTCGCTTCAGTCGTGTCCAACTCTGTGCAACCCCATAGATGGCAGCCCACCAGGCTCCCCCATCTCTGGGATTCTCCAGGCGAGAATACTGGAGTGGGTTGCCATTTCCTTCTCCAATGCATGAAAGTGAAAAGTGAAAGTGAAGTCGCTCAGTTGTGTCCGACTCCAGCGACCCCATGGACTGCAGCCTACCAGGCTCCTCCATCCATGGGATTTCCCAAGCAAGAGTACTGGAGTGGGGTGCCATTGCCTTCTCCGATACTATTCCTAGATAGAACATATAGTTGGAGTGGCTTAGGAGCTTGATGGAGAAGACAGGAAAAGGTAGTACCATCCCAGTACTCAACCACTGAGAAGGTAACAGGCAGGAAGGCCAGGGGTCTCCAAATGGAGGAAATAGCCTGCAAGTTTCAGACATTTTATCTCTCTTAAGCGGCAGGAGAAAACAAACTAGCGATATTTTTTTCCTTCTCTATACAAATTTAAAAGGAGGTTTCTCTTAAAATTCTGTGTTGCCATAATGACACCTGGTTTCACTTGAAGTTAACCATTGCCTTTTTCTTATGGAAATGTTTGTCTTAAGCTATGCTAATGTACTATGCATTTACCCCAAACTCTGTCAAGTCGCCTTTTGGGCTCAGAACCTACTTGATAAACCAATATGTTATACTCCGATATTGTTCCTCTAATCTACGTAACTGAAACTATTTATATGGTGCTTTGCCCTTCTTCAAGATTCAAGTTAATCCTTTTATGGCCCAAGATGAACCATTTGGAGCCAAGATTATCCCAAAATACATCCTATGGGTGAGGGGCCTGGTGCCATCCTAAGTTTTGAGACATTCCTTTCTTTCATTAACAGACTGCTGATGACTATATAACATCCAGCTAAAGACTAGCAGGGGGGTACTCTTTCTGCCCCCTTCTGATGACTACGTCAGAAGCTTTCTCTATCTCCTTTATACTTTAATAAAACTTTGTTACACAAAAGCTCTGAGCGATCAAGCCTCCTCTCTGGCCCCGGATTGAATTCTTCTCCTCCAGGGGCCAAAAATCCCGGCGTCGTAATTCAACAACCTTTCACCACCATGAAAGAATAAGAGTGTAGGCCCCTTAAGGGTATGAGTCATGTCCTACATATTTTAACCCTAAATGAAGAGAGAAGATATTTAAGAAGTAACTACAAAAATCTTTCAAGAAGTCCTCTTCTACATCTTTCCTAAATCCAACGTGAAAGAAAGCGAAAGTTTTATTCACTCAGTCATGTCTGACTCTTTTGCAACCCCATGGACTATCGCCCACCAGGCTCCTCTGTCCATAGGATTCTCCAGGCAAGAATACTAGAGTGGGTAGCCGTGCACTCCTCCGGGGGATCTTCCTGACCCAGGGATCGAACCCAGGTCTCTTACATTGGAGGCAGATTCTTTACCCATGTGGTATATGTTAAAAAAAGAAAACTGGGAATTCCCTGGTGGTCCAGTGGTTAGGACTTGATGCTTTCACTGCCAGGGCATGGGTTCAATCCCTGGTCAGAGATCAAGATCCTGCCAGTCACAGAGTTGCTCCTACCCCTCCCCCACCCAAAAAATGAAAACAACAAAATAAAAACCCCATCTCCAACAGAAAGGTTCTTCCTCAAGATAAGCTCCAAAAGTCAGGGCAAACAGCACCTTAAGATGGATACAATATTTTATAGTATACAAATGCACTTAAATGTGTTTGCTTATTTAATCTCATTTATTTATGAAGGAGATGAGGTATCAATACCTCTTTACAGTTGAGGTCATCAAGCTTCCAAAAGGTCCATGAGTGATTTCTTTCATGTAGGAAAACAATAAAGCACAGCATTCAATTCAGTTCATGACTTGGGGAACGGGCACACCACAATTTTAGGAAATCTGTTTAGAAAGTTAACATGGTTTACCATACCTGATAAAAGCCCAATAAGTAGCATCAACAACCAGCCAGAAAAAGCATCGCTCACACTGTGAATTAAGGCCCATGTTGATTCTTTGCTTTTGTTGGTAATCTAGGGAGAAATGAGAAAACATTGATAGATTTTACACACACCCTTGCTTTTTCACATCAAAATGTGCAATAAAGAAACACAAAGACAAACCTATTGATTAGGAGACCACTTTAGAGTTACTTCTCAAATCTTTGGCTGAACCAAAGTCACCAAGAACTATTGAACCTTGTTTTACCAAACCCCACCTTCATCTCCAGTATTGCAATGCCTGCAAGTTCCTTATTCAAGGCTTCCCTATTTAGTAGCTAATTTCTTTTGTTTTTAATAAGGCCATTGTTTTTTCTTTATTATTTCTGGCTACACTGGGTCTCTGTTGTTGCACATGGACTTTCTTTAGTTGTGGTGAGGAGGGGCTATGCTTTGTTGCACTGTGCAAGCTTCTCACTGCGGTGGCTTCTCTTGTTGCAGAGTAGAGACTCCAGGCATGCAAGCTCCGTAGTTACGGCACATGCGCTGAGTTGCCCCATGACATGTGGGATCTTCTTGGAGCAGGGATAAAACCCATGTCCCCTGCATTGGCTGGCGGATTCTTAACCACTGGACCACCAGAGAAGCCTTCTAGAGATTGTTTTGTTGTTGTTGGCTGTGCTACGTCTTCGCTGCTGCTCAGGTTTTTCTCTAGTTGCGGAGAGCAGAGACTACTCTCTAGTTGTGCTGAATGGGCTTCTCACTGTGGTGGCTTCTCTTGTTCTGTATTATGGGCTCTATGGTACTTGGGCTTCAGCAGTTGCAGCACGTGGGCTCCACAGTTGCAGTTCCCAGGCTCTAGAGCACAGGCTCAATAGTTGTGGCACACAGACTTACGGGCTTAGTTTAGTTGTTCCTTGGCTTGTGGGATCTTCCCAGATCAGAGATTGAACATATGTCTCCTGCAATGGCAGGCAGATTCTTTACCACTAAGCCACCAGGGAAGCCCCTTAGCTGCTAATTTCTTATAACATCAACCTGTTTTGCTTACTGTAGTGGTCTCCTTCTGGCCTGGACATCAGATAGTCCAAAAATGGTCTCTTGACTCACAGAAAATAGTCTGATTGTTTTTCAAAGAATAAATAATTATGGGCTTATTTGAGTGGTGAAAATACAATCTGAAGTTTACTACACAGGGCTATAATTCAGGTCAGGCAAATTCTAAGACTTGATACCACAAACCCCTAACTGTACAGTGATTATAGTTCCTAAATGATACTAGGGATGATCTCTTTCATTTTCAAAAACCTGCTGGGAATATCTGCAGCTATCAAGAGGTACATAAATTTTTACCTTTTTAGGCCCTAGCCTTGTCATTTTAGCTCTTCAGTGCTCACATTTCAAAACCAAGCATTCTGACAACTTTGGCATTAGTACTTCTTCTTTCTCTGCCTCTATTTCTTATCTTTGAAATGGAAAGTGAGCTACCCCATCTTGATCTGCAGCTACATTATGAGTAATAAATTATTGTGTGCATGTGTGGTGCTGTGCTTAGTTGCTCAGTCACATCTGACTCTTTGCAACCCCATGGACTGTGGCCCGTCAGGCTCCTCTGTCCGTAGGGTTCTCCAAGCAAGAACACTGGAGAGGGTTGCCATTTCTTCCTCCAGGGGATCTTCCCAACCCAGGGATAGAACTTGTGCCTCCTGCATTAGCAGGCAGATGTTAAAAGCACTTTAAAATTTCATTTAGACTCATGACTTTAAGTTTCCAATTGAAATGCTGAAAGTAGATGAGGTGACACTTTCCCCTGACAGTGTTTCCATTCAGACGATGAACAGATAATGCTTAAAAAAGGTCTCCTTGAACATTTGATAAACACATTTCAATTGATTCTGAATTATTATTATTTGATATAATGTGTCTCAGATACAATCATATTGATATAATGGGAAATATGCTCTTGTCATATCACAGGTGGCTTTCCCAATCTGAGTAACATGTTGAATAAGCAAATGATGACAAACTAAACTCTGAATTATAGAGAGAAAAAAATTCTAAGGCTATAAAACTATATTTTAAAGTCTGCCTGATGAATTAATATAATAGAAAGAATATATGGATATGTTCCCAAATAGCATGAATCTTATTAAAAAACAAAATGTTTTATAGAGATCACCTTTTTGAGTTAGGAGAAGAAAACTCGGTGGGATTATCACAAATCTAAGGATTACAAAGAAATTTCTCAAAACCTGTACCTGGGACAATCCTGGGCTCAGGGGGTCGTGAGAAAAGCAGTTAGGAGCCAGGAAAGGAATGAAAAGTGACCTGAACCTGACGGCTCAGGAGATTCACTCAGGTCTGAGAGGAGGAAACCAGGAACTCAGGAGAAAATGGAGTCAACTTAAAAAGCAAACTTTAAATTTGGACTCAAAGCAGAAATAGTAAGAAGGAAAAAAAAATAATCATACCTACTGTTGGTTGAAGACATGTTCCCCATTGAATCAGGATGATGGGGGCTGAGGCCCCCTACCTTTTGAATAAGCTCTCCACATGCTCCTGACTCAGACTAGAAATTGTGATTCCCTGATTTAAATGATACTCAGCAGTAAGTTAAAGGCAAATGACCTTGGTGGGCTACTCTGAGAAGTTTTCACACTACTTTGAAAAAACAAAAGTCGGGAGGTTCTCTTGTCATATTCAAAACAAAACTGAGCCATAGCTCTAAGTACTTCTATTAACTATCATACTAAATTAATGTCATTGATTTGAATTTGATTGGTCTTGCTGTTTTTTAGTTGAGTGAGTAAATGTGCTTTGGTTTTATATTTGTAAAAGAGCTATAATCACAGGTTTATCCTGTAAGCTTCAGTAAATACTATTTTCCTTTAAAAAGAGTCCACTTACTTTTCTTAGTTTTAAAAATTCTGCTTCAAGGGAAAACCATAAAGAAAGATGAGATGGGGAAGAAAGATTTTTGAAATTTATTTTGGTCCCTCCCACCAACTGTTTTCACCCTTCTACATAGGCATTTACACCCAATGATCCTTTTTAACCACTCACTATAGGAAGATAAATCATCATTAAACATAAATTATTTTCAAGATGCCTTAAAAATAAAACCCTACATGGCCAACAGAAAATAAATTCAGCCACATCCAGGGTAGAGGGTTATATATGTAAAGAATATATATTTTCAACTTCTTCTGATGTTTCCTAACACTCAGCTCACAAAGCATCTTTTGTCTTACCTCTCGGTGCCTATCCCGGTCTCGAGACTTCTCTCTCACCCAATCAATTGTATTGAAATCATCATAGGTCCCCACACCAGGGATTGGCTCCTCCAAGAAGTCCATTATCCTATTTGAAGAACCTATTCCTCCACCATTGTATGACCTATTCTCTGGATTGAACAGAAAGAAGATATTAGTAATACAGACACTCTGGACACTTTTAATACCTTTTTTTTTTTTTTTTTTTGAGCACCAGGAGGTGAGCCCTTCATCTATCAGATGACTGGTTAGGGTATGTTGATAAAGCAGAATGATCACCTAGCAGGAACATCCTCCACATTCAGAGGTTTTTGTGGTTTAGGCACAAAATGATGAGCGTCTTGAGGCAGTGTGAATGGCAAGGGACAGATGAGAACGACAATACAAAGGGAGAACTGACAGGAGTTGAAACACAGGGTAAAAGGATGTATGAAACAAAAGACAAGAGCTTGGGGCAGTTTAGATATTTCAGTTTATGTTTGGGGAGGAAGACAAAAGGGTCAAAGGTTTTTGCAGACAAATTACATCAGAAGCCATTTTATTAATGCATTTACAAGGCAGTAATTCAATCCTTAGAGGTGGCTTTTGCCTGAGTAGGGACTCCAAAGAAAGCATGTGGGTCTCTTCCAGAGTTAAGCTGGCTGGAATGTACATATTTCACTTCCCATGGATATAAGACTTTGATCCTTGATGTCATGGGCCTGTGGAAACTTACTGAGTATGCCAGGACAGTCTAAGATTTCCAAGTAGACATTTAAAAAGTGCATGGCTCAGAAATGACAGGTCCCTCCCTGATCCTTCAACTGAAAGAAGCATATCCATTTGGCCAACAATCACATTTACCTGCTTCATTTTTAGCACTTATACTTTAATAACTTAAGCAAATGCTTTATCTTCCTTTCTAGACTAGAAGCTCTTTGAGGGTAGCCCTATCTCTGATTCACCATTGCCTTCTGCAGTGTCTAGCACACAGCCACAACCCAGTAAATATCAGGTGAGCCCAAGTTTGTTTGATGAACCGTTGGGATGAGGGAGGAGTATTTAAACTCAGAAGTGGCACTTACACAAGGTTACTTAGTATTACTTAACAAACTTATTCACAATATTTCCACAATCCTCTGGTAGAACAAAATTTCACTATTAAACACAAAATGTAAAACTGTATTCAGGAATGCATGCAAATGCACACTGAGGAAAAATGGAGAGTAATGCCATCAATGAATTCAACTAGCCACAGCTCACATTTGCAACAGCAACCTTGGCAGGGACAAAGCTATATCCAGACTGTTTGATGGTAAGTTCCTCTGCAGAGAAGGCTAAAGTGGGCCCAAGCTGAACTTGTCTACCCCCAGCGACATCCTCACCTTCACTCTCAACTCCTAACAGACAATTTGAGCGCTCTCAAAGGACAAGTTTGAATTAACACCCAAGTTGCACCTGGTTTACAAATTTTAAGTCTTCCAAAGACCTAGTTCAGCATACCTTTCACAAACAAGGCACAGCTGAAAGGAAAAGCTCTGCAGGATCCAAATCACAGTAAGAGTGGGGGTGAGGTGGGATAGAGTGGAGGAGGTGAACAAGTTAATCTTAAAACCCCTAACCAAAGTCCTTTCCGTATCTTCAAGCATACCTGACCATGAAATGGTTGGCTGCTGAATCACCAGCTCAGCATTTCCTATCATGTCAGTGGCATACTGATAAAGATGAATGCTGGTGTGTTGTCTGAGAGATTGGAGGGAAACAGCCAGCTGGGAAAGGAGGGCAGGAAGAGGCTAAAGTATGTGGGGCAGGAGGGAACCAAGCTCTTTCAATTCTCAAGACAAATGCTGACATGAACACAGGACACCAACCAACCAGAAACTGACTTTTTCAAGCAGGTTAATGCTTCAATTGAATTTGCTCTGGTTTAAGTGTGCTCCTTTCAGGAGAAATTTTCAAAGGATTTTGTGAAACTGATTTTTAAAAAGCTTCTACTAGATATCTAATGTTACACTAGGTATCAAATGAGGCCCCCAGTTCAAAGGATATTAAGACAAAATGAAGATCTGCAACAGCTTCCTAACGGGAAAGAAAAAATCCTATTACATCACTGGGTAACATGAGTACTGAATCATCCTTCTTTGTATATAGTCTATTATAAATGCAAATTGTCAGGCAGCTCGGAAAGAGCAGGCAGTGATTAGAATCCGACAACAGACTGCTTGTGATTCTCCAGACCCCCTTCTCCCTGGGGTCATGCTTTGGTCCTTGGCCAGGCTCAAGCCTGCTTACCTTCAATCACAGCTTTCTTTTTTTCTGCCTCAAAGAAGAAATAACCTTGGCAGCCCGCATTTCCTCATTTAGGTTGAGGAGCTTTTACAGAAGGAGCCCCGGTCTGAACTGCTTTAGAAGGGCACTTGCTGTATTCTCTGCCTTTCACAGGAACAAACACCACCTAAAGAACCACCAATGTTCCCTGGCGGTCAGAATGTGATGTCACTGTTGGAATCACGTGACCAGACCCTTGGACCAGCCTTGGAGAAAGAAGATTTTTAACCAAGCACAGAAGCCTTAAAGATGTAGTCTCATCTAAACAAATGCCATCAAACCAGAGGCAGTCAGGTCAGTTCAGAAAACTGGGATTCAGACAAATTTAAGGTTTCAGACCTCATTCAGCAGAAAATCTAAGAAGGCAAAGTATAAACATCAGAAAGCATTTAAAGTTACAGGGATCTTAAATATTTTTAGAAGGGGGAGGGAGAGAGAGGCAAATATGGAAAGGCTTTTTTTTTTTTTAATGTACTGGATACCAATAACACAGAAATCTCACCAGAGTAACGAGCTAAATTAGTGAAATGAATCAAAGATGCCACACACAGGAGAGCACATAACATGATTTTATTCATGTAAGTTCAAAAACAGACAAACCTAAGTTATGGCTTTAGGATACCCATGTAAGTGACTATATTATAAGGGGAAACAAGAAAATGCCAAAAGTAAAGACAGTAGCTGACTAGGGAGAGAGTGGGGTCACCTTCTGGATGGAGCACATGGTGAAGGTTGGGCTTTGGGAAGGCTGGCAATTTTTCTTAATCTGGGCAGGGGTTACCTGAGTATTCACATTATGATTATTCTTTAAACTGTATACACATAGCTTATGTCTTTCTGTAGAGAAAATTATGAAAAACCGAACCACATATGAACTTAGCATACAAAGTCAGGTCTTTAATACCTCCTAGTAACTTTGAAAACTCAGAAGGCAGTCAAGAAAATGAGTTGTTTCTTAGCAGTAGTGCTCTACATATAGGTAACACTGATATATATATATAGGAAAATTAAGAGAGTAAATCTTAAGCGTTCTCATCATAAGGAGAAAACTGTTTCTTTCCTTCTTTCTTTTCCTTTTATTGCATCTATATGAGATGGGCTTCCCTGGTGGCTCAGATGGTAAAGAATCTGCCTGCAATGCAGGTAAACCCAGGTTTGATCCCTGGTTGGGAAGATCCCCTGGAGAAGGGAATGGCTACCCACTCCAGTACTCTTGCCTGGAGAATTTCATGCAGAGAGGAGCCTGGTGGGCTATAGTCCATGGGGTCACAAAGACTCAGACATGACTTAGCAACTAAACAACAACATGAGAAGATGAATGTTAGTCGTACTCATTGTAGTAATAATTTCACAATGTATGTAAATCAAAGCATCCTGCTCTATACCTTAAACTTATACAGTGATGTATATCAATTAGTTCTCAACAGAACTGGAGAAAAAGAAAATTGCCATCTCCTAACCACCTAAGTGAATGCACAGAACAGCCTCTGTTAAACATTAATCTAGTCAGTGTGCTCCAATAATCAGACCTAAATATGGTGTTTCAAAATGTTGTGATTACTCTCATCAATTCTTAAGGCCTGATGAATCTTAAAATATCAATATAACAAAACCTTAGGAAATGTGAGGCACTTCATGGAACCTACATGCTTTTGGTCCAGTCAATCACTATGACAGTATCTCAGTTCTTGATGAACTAACCTAGCACTAACAAGAAGTAAAATGAAGCGGCAACTGATTGTATTGTGGCAAAGAACTAGCAAGTTTAAAAAGCAAAAGCTATGACTCAAGTGTGACTGTATTATACAATTATACTTTTAGAAAAGTATGTATTTCTTACTTAAAGAGGATGACAGGGCCAACCTCACAAGCCTCCTTCAAGGTTTTCTTTACTAAATGGGATTCTATGTGTAGTATCTGAAGACCATTACAGAATATATTCATTTATAATAAGACTTGCATTACCTTATTAGATTATTTTACACTTTAACATACTAGTTTTTGGTACTTAAAAAATGTATAGATTTTCAATGTATGGTAACCGGATTGCATAACTAGTACCATGTCAATAACTCTGGCGAAAGTTCATGTGTTTTTCAAATGTTCCATCAGTGCTTCTGAGGAGGAACTATTTTATTCCATGTAAATTTACCTCTTTTGAAAACTAGAAGATTCATATCTATGACACAGTCCTCCTACTAAAATGAGATTTAATTACAATTCAGATTAAGAAATGAGGCACTGGATTTTCAGCAACATGGTTGGCTCTAGATATTATCACACTAAGTGAAATAATGCAGAGAAAGACAAATGTTGTAGGATACCACTTATATGCGGAATCTAAAAAATGATACAAACGAACTTATTTACAAAATAGAAACAGACTCAGAGACATATAAAACAAACCTACAGTTACTAAAGAGGAAGGAAAGGGAGATAATTTAGGAGTTTGGGATTAGCAGATGCACACAACTATATATAAAATAGATAAACAACAAGGACCTACTGTATTGCATAGGAAACTATACTCAATATTTTATAATAACCTATAATGGAAAGAATATGCAAAGGAATATAGATATATTTAGTGTATACACACACACACACACACTAAAATTACAATGAGAATTGTTGTATTCAATTTTTGGCTGTAATTTATACAATTGTTTTTTGTGATTTTTAGAAAAGGAGGCACCCGTGTTACTTTATTACTATAAAATTTTCCTAACCAACATTTGGTGAATTTTACTAGTCAGTCTACCTCACATTTTGTTTATGATTCTAAATTGTTTTAAGTTATGTTTACAGTATGTTTTTATCCTTTAATTTGGTGGCTGCATTAAAATTCTCTCCCATCCTCCCCAAAATGTATAAATGAATCACTCTGCTGTATACCAGAAATTAACACAATATTATAAATCAACTATACTTCAATTAAAAAAAATAAATGAGGCACTGGTATTCAGAATTTGACATTATATTTCTTTTACTCTTTTCTACCCCACTATTCCCTTCTCTGCCAAATGTGTAATCTCTAGCACATGTTCCTTTATACAGGCTGTCAGGTGTAGGTCAATTACTATGGAAATAAGAGAAATCCTTACCAATTTTTAATGTATCCTATGATAAAACCACAATGATAAAGTTAATATTTGGGGACAGAGTTATTTTTGTGGAGCACAGATCTGACCAGATCATTTTCTGTTTCTAATATGTTAGTTGCTCCTACAACAAAGTTTTTAAAACTTTCAACATAGGAAGACCACTTAACGGGGATTTGACACAAGTATGGACTAGGAATTAGAAGATATTCATCATAATTTTTAGAACAGGAAAAAATACTTTAAGTAAAATAAGGATGATAACAATACTACTACTACTTTTTAAGGTTTTATCAATGAGAGGGATGAAACTTACTCTTTCACAGAGGTATCTATATATGACTTGATGACAAATAGCTTAAGCTATAGGTCTTATTCCACATCCAATTGGTCTATTTTCTTAGCATTTTTTTTTTACTTAGTAGAAAGAAATATTAAATTCATAAAACTAAGTTATCAAGAATGAGTGTAGAAATGATTCCATTCTGGATCAACTACTGAGGTACAAATAGAGTAGCAAAATGCAAAAGGCTTTGCAAAAAACAGTGGATTAAGACCTAAGCTTCTTTAGATACACAAGGACCTACTGTATAACACAGGGAACTATAGTCAATATCTTGTAATAACCTATAAGGGAAAATAGTAATCTGAAAAAGTATATATATATATATAAACAGAATCACTTTCCTGTACAACCTGAAATATTGTAAATCAACTATACTTCAATTTAAAAACAGGGTGATTTTTTTAAAAAGTTAAGCTTCTGGTGTGTAAATACTCTGCCAAGAAAAAAAGCAAAATTAAACAACAGCTCTAAATATCAAGATTGGGGTTCTTAGGCAAGTCTATATTCTTGTGTCTACACACACACACAACGGTAAAACTTAGGTAAGTTTTGAAGGCATAGTGTGCCATTCAACATAAGTTATATAAGAAATGGTTTAATGCTTTAGCAGGAAAATAATTCAAGTTAAAGTACATCTGGATCTCAAATGATAAAAGAAAGGTCCCCTAAAACTAAACTGCATTGCTTGAGTCTGGGACAAAAATGTACAGAAAACTAGTCAGAAAAAAAATTCAACCTTGAAACAGCTTTCCTGCTAAGGTCTAACAACTTAATTAATGGGTGTTTAAAAGCACACAGCTGAATGAAGAGGCATATAAATGAATGTATTTTGCTCATATCCCTTTATGGAAACCACTTTCTAATATTGTCTAAAAATCACATGATGCTTAAAACTAGAAAACCCCTTAAGACACAAGAAAATAAATTCCAATTTGAAAATTAATGTTTATTTCAATCTCTAACCAATATGCCATTAGAAATTTCCTGGGGGAACTGAACAGTAACTGATTAAGTGAATTAGTTAAACACTAACAGAAACACAAGGGGAAGGAGGATAGAAAGAAACCTTGTGCACCCTGACATACTGCTTTAGTGATAACCACACTGCATGTGGGCTCACTTATTGACAGTAGCCTAAAGAAAGAAATAAGCACACAGAGAAATGGAGCAGGGCTATTGGTATGCATCAGAGGACTTGGAAAATAGTTGCATTTTAAGAATATATTTCAGTTTTTACAGAGATATTTTGTATTTTTGCAAAGCTAAAAGCACATATACAAAAACAGTCAACATTCTACCTAGCACACATCAGCAGATATTCATCCTGTGATTTTTAAAATTGTAGCTTCATTCAACAGCAAGTACTAAGAGTTTATTATGAGCCACTTCTCACTTTCATATCTGCACCCCTTTCCCTTCTTGTACTGGTTCATCTATTCCAGATCTCCCAACAAGCCATGAACTCTTTCACATTCAATTCACCTCTGTGTTTGAGAATACATTACAGTTGAAGCTTCAGTAATTAGTCAACATTTTTAGGACCTTTCTATCAATTTGTGCCTCCATTTTGCTTTCCCACTAACCCATACCCACTAGTTGAAAAGCAAATATTAGTGAAGCAGCCCTCTCATCAAAGTCCTGGAGAGTGTCACAGGACTGTTGTGCTTTAGTTTAGTTTGGCTCCTCGGGCACTTATTCAGGGTGACTAAGGAGATCCAACCAGTCCATTCTGAAGGAGATCAGCCCTGGGATTTCTTTGGAAGGAATGATGCTAAAGCTGAAGCTCCAGTACTTTGGTCACCTCATGAGAAGAGTTGACTCATTGGAAAAGACTCCGATGCTGGGAGGGATTGGGGGCAGGAGGAGAAGGGGACGACCGAGAATGAGATGGCTAGATGGCATCACGGACTCGATGGACGTGAGTCTGAGTGAACTCCGGGAGATGGTGATAAACAGGGAGGCCTGGCGTGCTGCGATTCATGGGGTCTCCAAGAGTCGGACACGACTGAGCGACTGAACTGAACTGTTTTCTATTGACTGGGCTTCCCAGGTGGTACTAGTGGTAAAGTAACTTAGCAAGCACACATTCCATTGATACATATCTGTAACGCCGTACTGGTTGTTACATAGTGAAATACCTCACTTTGTGAGTGGCTGTAGAGAGATAACCACTCTTTCCTAAGGACTCTCTTCCCTCACAACTATCCCCCAAAGGCTCCTGAACTTTCCCAGGATGCAGCAGCTGGAACACCAAGAGGCTCCGGGACATTCAACCCGTCGGCTCAGTGTCTGTGTTGTTCTGACGGTCACCCCTGCACCCATTTCAATTAAGGACTGACTGCTGAGAGCTGGGCTTCCCAGGTGGCGCTAGTGGTAAAGAACCCCCCTGCCTAATGCAGAAGATGTACACAACTTCAATCAGGTGTTGAGAGAGGTGGGCAATAGAACTGCAACAACAGTAACACATATATATGTGCTATTAAAATAAAGTTTGAGGGTTACAAGAAGTACACAGGAAAATGGGTCATGGCAGAAAGGGATAGGAAAAAGGCTTCTGAGATAAGCATTTATCTAGATTCTAATACCACCTTCAGACTCCATGGCTCCCATTGGATACAGCTCTGTCCCCACAGGGTTGTAGACATTTGCTTGACAGTGTATCTTTTAAGCTTTCTATTCCCAGCCATCTGTTCTAGTCTAGAAGTTCCCCCATCCAACTCACTTTCATTACCTGTGAAGCTAGGGTGCTAACTGCCAGAGTTACCAGTGTTTGGAAAAACAATTTGAGGAGCATGGTTTGGTACCTATAGACTCCCACTGTATTAAAAAATGCAGAAATGGAAGTGGAGGGGCTAGGTTTGACAGCATTGCTGAGAGGGTTGTCCATATAAAGAAAATAGCCCTCTGCTCCCTTACTTGCTCTTCATTCCTTCCTTCTCAACTTTATACTTTACAAGGGACTGACAAGAGGACTGGGAAATGTAATGGATAGGGAGATCTTGCTCTAAGAAGTACGTTCCATACAAGAGTATTGAGAAACCCTTTGGCTAGCACAAGCTTATGTAATTACTTATACTTATTATTTTAGAAGCAGCAACTCACCAGTTCCTCTGTACTGAGCCTACAT
This sequence comes from Neotragus pygmaeus, assembly GCA_006410875.1. Lineage (NCBI taxonomy): Eukaryota > Metazoa > Chordata > Mammalia > Artiodactyla > Bovidae > Neotragus > Neotragus pygmaeus. Next base: position 45,880 of record SJYV01030120.1, read on the forward strand.
TGGTTTCTCTCTATTAATCTCCAAAAGGAAGCTGAGGACAAGAGATTAGCAATTATTCTTTGGCAGGATGAAAAACTTTAAGAGAGGAAATAGCAAGTAGGAGATTCTTCCCAAACTCATGAGAATAGTGTGATGTTATGGACAAAAAAATTAATTAGGACTTTCAGTTAAGACCCCATGCTGCCAATATAAGGGGCACGGTTTGATCCCTAGTCAGGGAACTAAGATCTCACAAGGTATATGGAATGCCCCAAACAAACAAAAATGAATTAAGCACACACACATATAATCTAGGAAATGCTCTTAAAGAAACACTTGGACCTGCATACACCAATATATGCATGTTATTCACTGCAGCACTGGAAACAATGAGAGAGTCCAGTCATGGGGGAATAGCACAAGGAAAGAAGCAGACTCATGTGTACTGAAACAGAAAAATCTCCCAAACTTACTATGTGAAAAAAGCTATTTACAAAATAATAAGTAGATTTTTTAAAATTGTGTCTCTGTGTTAACTGGATAGAAAAAGAATTGAAAGGGTCATAACTGAATTATTTTGAAGGGTTATCTCTGGAGTGGGAAGTCGGCAGTGAGGGGGAGGACTTTCACACGTTATATACATGTGCACTGTTTGAATCTCTAACAGTGAGGTGTTTTTATGTGTTATGTGTGTTTCTAAAAAGAAAAATAACAATAATGCAGCTAGAAGATTAGAAACAGGACATCGCAAAGGAAAGACTTCTATTGTGAGAGGCAGACCATTGGGGTATTTGGAAACAAAACAGGCGACAGGTTTCAGACAGCACCAGGAGAAATGTACCAGAAGGAAGATGGCTTACTAAATTCTTAAGTGAAAGTCAATGGGAAGAATAGTCTTCATGATCAGGCCTGTTGTCCAGCAGTAAGAAGATACAGATTCCAAGCCTAGCTCCATAACTCAGTAATTTTGTCACCCTGAGCAACTGCCTTCATCTCTGTGGCTTTAAGGTTCCCCATCTGTAAAATCAGGGTGTATTAACATGTATGATTTTTACAGTCCTTTCCCACCCTCATACTCATTATTTTAGCAATGATTATTTGTAGATCATTCATACATTGTGCTAAATGACTTTTGAGAAGAGCTTAGCTTTGAAGAACTTCAAAGGTATTTTTATTGCATAGTTAGAGAATACTCTTCTTGCAAGATCATAAAATGGTACTAATCTTGGAAAAGTAAGATTCAGCTCAGCAGTGAAGTAGGGCGCACCTGGGACCAAACGCATCTGGTCTCCGGCTAACCAGAGCTATACCAACATGGTTACCAAAATTCTGGAGAACCTGCTGGCCACAGACCCCAGAAACACTCACCACAACACTCCCAAAACATCACAGCAACCCTTTCCTCTACCCTAGAATGTCATAAACTGGGACAAAGTGTGGTTCAAAATAATCCACTCAGGATTTATTAGAGGCCAAATGTTTGTCCTCTAATTTTCTTCTTTCAAGAGGGGACCAAAGCAGTGTAACTAATTAGAAAATAAATGGGGAGCTTCCAGATTCAACCCTTGCAAGTAAAAAGCTCAGTTGTCTTGCTGTTCACTTGAAACTAATACAACACTGTAAATTAACTATACTTCAGTTAAAATAAATAAATAAATAAGAAGTTGTCACTCCCATTTGAAAAACAAGAAAAGGCTAGAAAAAACTGAAAAATCAGTAACTTTTCCAGGACTCACCAGAGAGAATTATAAGGTTGCAAGGGAAATTCCAACCTCCAAATCTGAAGAGACAGGCTTATCTGAAAAGATACCGAGAAAGATCTGCTTACCTGGCCACTTAAATGGCAATTCTGACTAATTTCTGAAGGCTGAGTGTAGACTTACATGAGAATAAGAAACTTCTGAGCCTATACTTTGGTGTTCTCAAAGAAAGATCTCCTCCAGACTCTGACGAAAAGCTAAGAGTTATCATTGTGAAATAGGCCAAACAGGTCATTTTATGCTCCATATGCCTATGCTCCAGGGGAAAATTGCTCAGTCGGTAAAGAATCTGCCTGCAGTGCAAGAGACCTGGGTTTGATCCCTGGGTTGGGACGATCCCCTGGAGAAGGAAATGGCACCCCAGTCCAGTATCCTTGCCTGGAAAATCTCATGGATGGAGGAGCCTGGTGGGCTGCAGTCCATGGGGTCGCAAAGAGTCGGGGACAACTGAGCCACTAACACTTATCCCAGGTCAAGAAAGGGCATTCTTCCCTCTCCAGTCCCCACCCCAGCCTCCTAATCTCACCTAAGGGAAAAAAGCAAAGTCAGTAGGGGTCTGGGCTTCCTGGAAATGGGTTGGAAATGCTGACAGGAGTAGGGGGCAGGGAAAACAAAATGCTATACCACTGGATTATATTTTGTGAAGGTCAAATACAAAACACAGGTCCGACAGACACTGCGATTTAATCAGAAAATTATAAAATAACCTATTCCCCCATACCATACCACCATACCAATAGGGCTCCCGTATACTGGCTCAGAAGGTAAAGAATCCAGCAGCAATGCAGGAGACCTGTGTTCCATCCCTGGGTTGAAGAAGATCCCTTGGAGAAGGGAATGACAACCCACTCCAGTATTCTTGCCTGGGAAATCCCACAGACAGAGGAGCCTGGCATAGTACACTCCATGGGATCACAAAGAGTTGGTCACGACTGAGTGACTAATGCTTTCACTTTCATACTTAATAACAGTGAATTACAGCTGCAAGATACAGAATGGAGTGGTGCTTAAGGAAGCTCAGTCAAGAGAGGAGACAAAAACAAGGACACTAGAGAGATTTAGCCCCCTAGCACCAATAATTACACCAAACATTAAACACAGCCCAACTCTTGGCCAGTTTAACATAAATCTGAACACAAGAGAATTAAACTAGAAACCTACAGAAAAATAGATGGAAAATGCCAAAATACCTGGAAATTAAGCAACATGCTTGCAAATAACCCTTGGGTTAAAGACCTCTCAAGATGAATTTTCAAACATTTTGAAGTGAAAATTAAAATACAACATAACAAAATTTGTGGGATACAGCAAAAGCAGTCCTTAGAAACTTATAGTATTAAATGTATATATTAGAAAAGAAGATCTAAAATCAAAAGATCTTACCCTCACCAAAGAAGAAATACAGATGGCAAATAGCAAATGAAAAGATGCTCATCATCATTTGTAATCAGGGTAATGCAAATTAACAATGAGATCCCACTGCACACCTATTAGAATGGCTAAAATCTAAAACACTGACAATACCAACTGCTTGCAAGTATATGGAGTTACAGGAACTATCAATCATTGTTGATGGGGAAACAAAATGGCACACCCACTTTAGAAGACAGTTTGGCAATTTCTCATAAAACTAAAAAGTTTTATCACATAATCCAGAAATCACACACCCATATATTTACCCAACTGACTTGAAAACATGCCTACAGGAAAGCTCGCACACAGATATTTGTAGCAGCTTTAGTCATAATTGTCAAAAGTTGGAAGAAACCAAGATGCTATGCAGTAGGTAGGTGAATGAAGAGACAAACTGGTATAGCTGGACAGTGGAATATTATTCAGCAATGAAAAGGAATGAGCTATCAATCTACACAAAGACATAGAAGAGCCTTAAATGCATATTGCTAAATGAAAGAAGCCAGTCTGAAAAGTCTATACACTGTATGATTCCATTTATAAAGAAATTCTCAAAGTGTTTGTCACTCAGTTGTATCCAACTCTTTGAGACCCCCATGGACTATAGCCCACCAGGCTCCTCTGTCCATGGGACTTTCCAGGCGAGAATACTGGAATGGGTAGCTATTCCCTTCTCCAGGGGATCTTCCTGAGCCAGGGATCAAACCCACGTCTCCTGCACTGCAGGCAGATTCTTTACTGGCTGAGCCACCCAGGAAGCCCAAAGATATCCTGGAAAAGACAAATTTATGAAGATGAAAATGGATTGATGGTTGCCAGGGGCTCAGAAGGAAGAACATTGAATAGGTAAGATGTGGGATTTCTCAGGGCAGTGAAACTATTCTGCATGATACTGTAATAGTAGATACATGTCACCATGTACTTATCAAAATTTATAGAGCTTTACAGCACAAAGAGTGAACCTTAATGTATGCAATTTTTAAAAAATCCCAAGATGGAATGCATTAAGTGACAAAATAATCTAATTAACTACAAATTTGTGAAACAGCCTCACTAAAAGGGGTAAAAGGAAAAGATGCTGACCCAAGTAACTAGAAATGGAGTTTTTTAAAACTAAAGGCAAAAGGAATTTTGCAATAAGTGCTTTATTCTAGTTGGTAAAGTAGTTTCCCATGAAGGATATGGTTAACAATTTGAAATCCACGCATGTACACTGGAAATGAACAGTCAAAAATTGGATGGTGGATGGTGAGAGCCATGTTTCTCACTACCTTAAGGGGAAGGTACACTCAAGTAAGGGAAGAAGGCAAGAATGAACCATGTGTTAATGGATTAGAATTAGAGACATCAGTATGATCTCATGTTTAGCTTAATACAGATGCAGATAGTTAAATATGTAGGTCAGTATACACATATATTTGTATTTCCTTACTGAGAGGGAATAGAATCAACAACACCCCAATAGAAAAAAGCACACTGAATGCCCAGATCTTGGTTTCTAATGCCAACCTCCACTGAAAGGAACCAGGGCTCCTTGGAGAAATGGCTGATTCTAGGACTGAGTCAGGAAATAGATAACATGGGCCTGGAGTATGTTGTACCAAAAAGTAAGTGCTCAAGAAACCTCCACAGTGACAGGGGTATGTCAAAGGGAATCAGAACCAACTGAAAGAGCTTTGAGTGCACAGCTAGAAAAATTTGAATAAAATAAATAATAATGGATTATAGTCCAAAGTATTAAACAAATGAGTCCCTACTGTTATAAATAAATGATTGAATAAATAACTGGGAGAGAATAGAGAAATCTCTAATGAAGAACAATTCCAAATAGTATCTTTAGATACTCTACCTGCAAGGAAGTAGAGAATAACTTCCTTAGTCTTACGTGTTAGCTATGCAGTGACTTCCTTCCAAAGAACACAATATGAAAAGGATGAAAAAAAGTGTAACTTCACAGTCAAAAAAAATGGATAAATAGTGCCTCATCCAAGTGATCAAGGTGAACATCAGCAGTCATGAGTCATGCTGACGGCATATACTTTTGATATGAATGTGTTAAGAAAGACATTTTACCTCTAGTCTTCTCCCCTAACCCTCAGTCTAATTATGAGAAAAGCATCAAACAAATCCCAGTTGAGCAACAATCTACAAACACTTGGCCAGTACTTCTCAAAACTGTCAAGATCACCAAATAGAAAGGAAGTCTAAGAAACCACCACAGCCAAGAGGGGCCCAAGGAGACACAATGACGAAATGTAATGTTGTATCCTGGATGGGACACTGGGTAAAAGCTTAGTAGATCCAAATAAAACATATACTTAAGAATGGGCCAAAGAACTAAATAGACATTTCTCCAAAGAAGACATACAGATGGCTAACAAACACATGAAAAGATGCTCAACATCACTCATTATCAGAGAAATGCAAATCAAANAAAATCTGACCAGGTATTTTCTCATTAAGGAAACTTTAAAGCCTGTGGACCATCACCATATACTCCATTTTATGGGTTCAGCATATAAAATAGGTGAAGTTTATGGCTCCACAGAGCTTCTGATATCAGTCACTCTTTTTTCAAGCTCAAAAAGCAGCAATAACAATTGCCATTATCCTAGGCTAAGTGTTTAAAAAATCTGCCTACATTGCAAGAGATGGGAGGTTCGATCCCTGGGTCAGGAAGATCCCCTGGAGAAGGGAATGGCAAATCACTCCAGTATTCTTGCCTGGAGGATCCCATGGACAGAGGAGCCTGGTGGGTTCCATGGGGTTGCAGAGAGTCGGACATGACTAAGCGACTAACACTATTACTAAGTACTACTACTACCACTGCTGCTGCTGCTACTGCTATTACTAGGCTAAGTGTTTAGGGAAGTTTGAATATCTTGAGGGTGATGGATCCGAAATTCTGTTTTCTTCTCCTTCTTGTACCATGCACACAAATTGCTTGAGTCAGTTTGGGAGAACCTAACTGAAATGATGATGGTAGGTTTCTCCATTCTGTTTTGTTTTTTTTTTTTAACAGCAGGGCAGAACAATTAGAACTGTTTCACAGCTTCCATGGTGTATTTCACACACTGTCATATTTTTAATTTTAAAAGAGTTTTTTTCCCCTTCCCTGTGACATCAGGAGCTTATGCTGAGGCTGGCAGGGGTGGTCTGGGCATTTGCTCACATGCGAGGGAGAAATGGTCTGCCTAAACTCCACCCGGAGTTGTAAGTTATCGCTGACGTTTCTGGTCTATTCTCCATGTCTAATTGGTCTTATTGATGCTCACTCCAAAATTTCTCCAGGACTTATTCCTCCCCCATCTCCAGTCCTGCTGTCTTAACTCAGGCCTTTGCTCTTTTGCCTAGATTGTTCAAAACTAACAGTTTAATGGTCTTCCAGTCTCCAGCATACCCTTCCCCTGAATCCATCCTCCACACTGCCATACAGTCTCTAAGACATCGATCTAATCACATCATTCCTCTGCTTTTAAATCATTTGATAACTGCTTGGTTACAAGGTAAGGTCTAAAAGCTCTCCCAACCTATTTCCTGCTCTAACTGTCACCATCCCCACCCTTGAGTCTCATGCCCCAGACTCACAGCCTCTGTTTATTAAGCAGGAAAGGGTCTCTCCTGCTGCTGCTTCCTCTACCTGTGCTGCACTTCCTGCCAGTAATCTCTTCAGCAAGGAAGTGAGAGGAAGAAGGGTATCGAAGAACATTACCACAACAGCACAGTCCTTATCTGGGTATTCCATAAAACACTGAATGTATGCACGACTGAATTGCTGACGAGGAGTTCCAAGCTGCGGAGGCAGGCAAGTGAGAACAGATGGACTACAAGAATAGCTCTGAATTTCTTCCTGTTACTCAAACCCCTTTTCTATTTGCCTCCTCCTCCCGTTCATTCAGATCTCTGTGTTTATGTTTCTTGTAATTTACAGACTACTATAACACTACCTCAGATGCATTTAACCGTGCCATGCATAATTTATTTATTCATTCCTCATAAATCAGCCCCTCCAGCCNTGTGTGCTTTATTAGTTATGTAAAAGGGATGAATAGCACTTTATGTCTGGGTCCTGTTTCTTCTCTGTTTTTTACAGTTCGGTGGTTTCCAATATATTCACAGAGTTGTACAACCATCACTATGACCCAGTTTTGGAACATTTTCATCAAAAGCAAGAACCACTTCTACTGCCTTTCAAGTTCCTTTTAACTAATCTTTTTAGTACGTGCTATTGTGCCTGGTTCAAAATGTAATATTTTATGCACAGTTTCACCACCGAATATCAAGAACTTTATGACTTTTCTTTTCTATTGCTGTTGTCATGATCATTAGGAAATGCTGTGTGAAAACTTTAAAGTAAGAACAACTAAAAAGCAAGAAAATTATATCATTACAGAGTATTGTAAGTGGACTGATTTTTGTGCATGGTTCATGGAAAACAGCTTCATTATTATATGGTCAGACTCTGGAAACCACAAGTAGTAATTCTCTTGTGAAGGATAGTGACAAGTGAAGGACTACTCATGTAAAACCATATTCTACAATCATAAGCAATTTCAAAATCTTGCCTGCCTCAGTTTTCTAGTTTATTAAATGAGAATAATGGATATTCACCCCATCACCTAACGAGAGCAATATGAACACACAAAAAGTGCTTTGGTCATATAGATGCCATATGAAACCATTTTTCATCAAAAGCAATGATGATAACTAAACTACTCTGGTTTAGCCAGAAAGCTTAAGTAGAGGTAGCCAATTTAAGTTAACAGATACCCTGACTGACCACTTCAGTAGGGCCAGTAATTGACATAACTGATTCATTATGGTTATAACTACACATAAATGGACATGATACACAAGTGTTCCTTTTATATTAGTAGGCAAATAGAAAAGCCCACCAAATACTAAGCTATGAGTACCTCTCTCTTATGAACTTTAAATTCAAGGGCTCTCTTCTACTGTTACTGCCCTGAGGTAACTTTACCATGCAAATTTCTTCATCTTTTTAAAAATGTTTTGTTTGTTCATTCATTTATTTTTGGCTTTGCAGGGTCTTCATTGCTGCGCAAGCTCTTGTCTAGCTGCGGGGAGTGGAGGTTACTCTCTAGTTGCAGCATGTGGGCTTCTCATTACAGTGATTTCTCCCGTTGCGGAGAAGGGGCTATAGGGCACGGAGGCTCAGTAGTTGTGGCTCCCAGGCTCTACAGCACAGACTCAATAGTTGTGGTGCAGGAGCTTAGCTATTCCTCATCATGTGGGATCTTTTTGGATCAGGGATCAAACCTGTGTCTCCTGCACTGGCAGGCAGATTCTTTACCACTGAGCTACCGGGAAAGCCCCTTGTTATCCTTTTGAATCCATGTTTTTCATACTGGTATATTCATCTCAAGTTGTTCGCCTCCCCTCACAGAAGCCTTCCCTGACCATTCCAACCACAGTAGTATTCCCGGTTATCATCTATTGTCATAATTAACTAGAGAATCTGTCTGTTTATTTATCCAACTAGACCTAAATTCCAGATCAGCTTGGATCTTATCTATGTTAATCCGGCCACTGTATTCCTAGTGCCTATAGCAGTACCTGGTTCATAGCAGGTGCTTGATGAGTATGTGAAGTTTGTCCTCACAGTGACAATAAGGTTCATTCAAACTTCTCAGCATGACATTCAAGACCCAAATTTACTTATTTAGGCTTATATCTTCCATTTTACACCTCTATACGTTTGCTGCTCTGTAAAAGCTTACTTTCTGCCTTGAATGCTCTTCCTCCTACCAAGTAACTTATCTTCCAAGGCCCTTCTCAAACACACCTTTCCTGTGAAATTTTTTTCAGTCCCATGCACCCACCCACCCACACACACACACATACAGAATGCA
>SJYV01030120.1:55062-74761 GCA_006410875.1 Neotragus pygmaeus
CCAAAGTTCTTATAAGAGTAGCACTTATAATATAGGGTTATAACAGATATAAAATAATGATGATGATGATAGCTAACATTTTATTGAGCATTAACTTGATGCCAGGTACATAAGCATTTTATATATTATTATCTCATTTAATCCTGAAAACAACTCCAAGATATGGATACTGTCATAAATAGTTATGTTTCTGTTAGGCTAGCTAGAATCAACTTCATGAAGGCAGGTATGGTGCCTTAAAGCCTTGCTAATTCCCAGAACCTAGAAAACTATCTGCAATATCATATGTCCTTAACACAAATTTGCTAAATAATGAATTCTAACAGTAGTTTCTTGCTCCCTGACTTTACTTTGAGAATGGCAATCCCAGTAACTTAAAGAAACAGACAACAATTTTAAGTACATAAACTTAAAGTGATGCAGTCCTTTCTAATTATAACAAGAAACTCAACAGATACAAAAGGGTTATATACCTAGCTATATACAAAGTTTAAAATATTTGAAGATTAAAAAAACAAAGCTAACAAAAGCAAACCGGGAAGAGAAAAAAATATATATTTTCAACCTACATTAGACAAAAGATTAAGAAAAATATAAAGTGAAAGTCGCTCAGTTGTGTCTCTTTGTGACCCCATGGACATAGTCCATGGAATTCTCCAGGCCAGAATACTGAAGGACAGCCTTTCCCTTCTCCAGGGGATCTTCCCAACCCAGGGATCTAACCCAGGTCTCCCACATTGCAGGCGGATGCTTTATCAGCTAAGACACAAGGGAAGATCAAGAATACTGGAGTGGGTAACCTATCCCTTTTCCAGCGGATTTTCCCAACCCAGGAATCAAACCAGGGTCTCCTACATCACAGGCAGATTCTTTACCAACTGAGCTATAAAGGGCACTTATAAAAAAATAAGATAGCCCATTAGAAAAACAGGAACATCGTATGAACAGGAAACTTTCAGAAAAAGAATTTTTTTGGCCATGTCATGGGGCTTGTGGGATCTTAGTTCCTCAACCAGGGACTGAATCCAGGCTCCTGGCGGTGAGAATGTGAAGTTTGAACCACTGGACCACCAGGGAATTCCCCAGAAAAAGAAATTTAAATGGTTAATAAACAAGAAAATATGCTCAAACTCATTAATTTTAAAAAGTGAAAATTAAAATAATGGAGATATATTTATTTCATCATATTGTAAAGATGAAAAAATAATTATAATATTTAGTACCAGTAAGGTGGTAGGGAAATACACACTCTTACACACTCATGCTACAAAAATGCTCTCATACACTTAAAAGATACACACCCCCACACACACACATACACACACAAATAGGAAAATATTGTAAACAACTGAAATGTGCATCAATAGAAGCTTAGTTAAATCAACTATGCTACAGCTATCCCATGAAATTATATGTAGCCAATGAAAAGAATGACATTACTGGATAACCAAACAATACATAAGAGGAATTATCCTTTCATAAATATATTCCAGATAATAAAAAAACAATTATAAAAGGGGGAAAGGATTTAAACAGACATTTCATCAAGGAGGATATAAATTTGGCAAATACGCACATGAAATGATGTTCAAAATCATAAGCCATTAGGAAAATGAAATTAAACCATCATGAGATAACACTACATAGCTGTTAGAATGGTTAAAATATTGTAAAGGAAAATAAAGGAAAGTTAAAAAAATTATTGAAAATACCAACAGCTGTGGAGAATGCAGGACAAGTGGAACTACCTACCAAATGTGGCTAGCTCAGATGCAAAGTGGTACAGCTACTCTGGAAAATGGTTCAGCAGCTTCTTATAAAGTTTAGCACACATTTATCACATTATTCAATGATTTCACTCTGGGGTATACTATTCAGCAAGGAACAAACAACTTGTGTGAATCTCCAAAGCATTAAGCTGAGTAAATTAAGTCAGTCTCAAAAGTGGACATACTGGTCTTCCTTGGTGGTCCAGTGGTTAAGAATCTGCCTGCAAATGCAGGAGACACGTGTTTGATCCCTGGTCCAGGAAGATCCCACAAGCTGCGGAACAACTAAGTCTGTGCACCATAACTAATGAGCCTGCACTCTAGAGACCGAGAGTTGCAACTACTTAAGCCTGCATGCTCTAGGGCCCGTGTGACACAACAAGAGAAACCACCACAATGAGAAGCCCATGCACCACAACGAAAAGCAGCCCCCACTTGCCTCAACTAGAGAAAGCCCACACGCAGCAACAAAGACCCAGCACAAAAATACAAAATAAAAAGTTGACATACTATGTGACTCCATGTATATGACATTCTCGAAAAGGAAAAACTATGGGCCAGAGAACAAATCAGTGGTTACCAGGAGTTGGGGGTAGGGAAGGTCTGAGTGCAAAGGGTAATAAGNTGAGAGTCCCTTGGACTGCAAAGAGATCCAACCAATCCATCCTAAAGGAGATCAATTCTGAATATTCATTGAAAGGACTGATGTTGAAGCTGTTTGGCCACCTGTTGTGAAGATTTGACATTTGAAAATACCCTGATGCTGGGAAAGATTGAAGGTGGGAGGAGAAGGGGATGACATAAGATGAGATGGCTGGATGGCATCACCGACTCAATGGGCATGAGTTTGAATAAACTCCAGGAGTTGGTGATCGACTGAGAGGCCTGACATACTGTAGTCCATGGGGCTGCAAAGAGTTGGACACGACTGAGTGACTGAACTGAACTGATTAATTAGTGTATTTGCAAGGAAGGAAAGGAAACGCAGATGTTGGACACACAAACGTTGGGTGTCCACAAGAAAATGGACTTGTGGACACAGTAGGGGAAGAAGAGAGTGGGATGAATGGAAAAAGTAACATCGACATGTGTAAAATAGATAACTGATGTGAAGGTGTGTTATAACCCAGGGAACCCAGTCTGGTGCTCTGTGATGACCTAGAGGGGGTGAGGGGAGGAGGAAAGAGGGGCTCAAGAGGGAGAGGATATATGTATACTTGTGGCTGATTTGTGTTGTTTTATAGCAGAAACCAACACAACATTGTAAAAATTAAAAAAATAAAAAGTAAAAAAGAAAGTAAAAAGAAAATCACCACTTTCTAGGCTATATTGTAAGAACCCCAAATTAGGCTAATATATACAATATATCTTTTATAGAGAGCCATATACATCTTTAAATGGTGAAAGACACAGACCCCACAGTGTGCTCAGCATATGGTGATTTCTGTTACACTTTCAGAGTGTAACAGTTACACTTTTCAGTGTAACTTTCAGTTTTTAACTTAATTTAGTAAAATTTGCCTTAAAGTTTCCCTTGATGTCCTACTCTCTGGGATAATTAAGTGGTTATATTCTTTTTTTTTTTTCCCCCCCTGGATCCTGAGATAGAAAAGAAGACATTAATTTCTAGCTCTGTGGAGGTTTTTTCCTTTTGTTGTTGTTTAGTTGTTTGTTTTTTGGCAGTAAGATATATAAATGTGTTATGATTACAGCTTGTTATTGGGGCACTTGAGGTATGTGTGAGGTTAAGTAGCTCATTGGAGTGAATGGTCAGCCCTCTGGCTAGAGTGGGACATGAGGTGATAGATGAAGAAATGGTCCTTCTTCCAAATGCAGTTTTGACAGATCAAGAAGATAAATAATTGAATTTGTGCATTTTGTAATTACTGAAACCTCAGAAGGCCGTAGCCTTTATTCTGTGGGTCACATTTGAGAGCAAGGTACAAGGCAGTGTGCATAGTCACTCAGTCGTGTCTGAATCTTCTGCAACCCCATGGACTGTAGGCTGCTGGTGTAGCCTACCGGCTTACCTATGAAAAGCTAAGACATGAAATAGCTAGGTTGTGATTTTGCATTGTTAACTAGAATTGTAGCGAGAAACAGCACTAGTATTTCTGTTTTTTATGCTTTTAACACCCAGTTTTTGTAGATTAAAAAAAGTAAAACCCATAAATCCAGTGCCTTCCTGTTTGCAAATTCTAGCATATTAGATAATTTTACTTTAGAAACTAAGTATTTGGAAAATTAAAGGAATTATTTTATGTGTCTGAACATTTACCATCATTAGTTCAGTTCAGTCGCTCAGTCATGTCCAACTCTTTGCAACCCCATGGACTGCAGCACACCAGGCTCCCCTGTCCATTACCAACTCCTGGAGCTTACACAAACTCATGTCCATTGAGTGATGCCATCCAACCATCTCATCCTCTGTCATCCCCTTCTCCTCCCGCCTTCAATCTTTCCCAGCATCAGGGTCTTTTCTAGTGAGTCAGNACCTCATGTGAAGAGTTGACTCATTGGAAAAGACTCTGATGCTGGGAGGGATTGGGGGCCGGAGGAAAAGGGGACGGCAGAGGATGAGATGGCTGGATGGCATCACTGACTCGATGAGCGTGAGTCTGAGTGGGAGTTGGTGATGGACAGAGAAGCCTGGCGTGCTGCAATTAATGGGGTCGCGAAGAGTCGGACACGACTGAGTGACTGAACTGAACTGAATAACACTGAATCTACAGTCCAATTAATGCCCCTTATTTCCATAAATCACATACCAGTGATTTATGGGTCTGTTTTCCTATTTGGGGCTTCCCTGGTAGCTCAGACGGTAAAGTGTCTGCCTACAATGCAGGAGACCCGGGTTCGATCCCTGGGTCGAAAAGATCCCCTGGAGAAGGAAATAGCAACCTGCTCCAGTATTCATGCCTGGAAAATCCCATGGACTAAGGAGCCTGGTGGCTACAGTCCATGGGGTCGCAAAGAGTCGGACACAACTGAGCAATTTTTCTTCTTCATTTTTCCTGTTTTAGATTCTTTTTGTCCTTGAGATAGAATTGTTTCCTTTTCCTGCGTAGATTAGCCACACATGCAGTTTCTTTCCTGACATCTCAAAATTTGTTCAGTAGTGTCCTTATGAGGCAAGTAGACAAATTTTCAGGGATAGGGATTAGATGTGTTCTCAACACTGTGTCTCCTTCCTTTCACCAAACTTTCTGCAGTTTTCACCACTATTGAGAGCTCTGTACTTAGTGCCAGTAGCTCACCTTTAGACCCCAAACTATTCCCTTATACAGACCAGCCAGTCACCTAGCAACATTATATTCTCTTCTTTACAGATAGCCTGAGATCATTCTTATATGAGTACAAAACTAATTCTTAATTTGATTCCTTTCTTGCCCCTCATGTTCTTCTATATCATCATACCATTTCTCCCCTTGCTTTCACCAAACACTAGAAAACTTCTAGTAATTGAATAATTCAAACTATAATAAATCTTTGTTGGTACCTTTATTACTTGTTCACCTATTATTCACTACATTATTCATAATTTCTCAATGGATGAACTCTTCTGGGTTTGTGCGTGCATGTGTGCTGTGAATGTATGTCAGACAATCAAGAATTTAAAAAAAACAAGAAGTATGATGGGGATAAGCCATCTAAATAGAGTGAAAAATACACAGAATATTATCTTTTTTTTCCAATTACTTATGGTCTAATAGGAACCAGAAATCATACACACACACACATGCGACCACATGCACCCTCAAAAGTAATCATCCACTGAATGAATATTAATTATATTGTGAACAATTGGAGAAAGTAAAAAATGGAATAAATACATGAGTAAATTTTTTAATCTAATTGGGAGAATCTATTATTTTAGAGATTTTTTTTTCTCATTTGCTTATTTAGCTTACATGCAGAGTACATCATGAGAAACGCTGGACTGGAAGAAGCACAAGCTGGAATCAAGATTACTGGGAGAAANTTCAACTACAAAGTGGGTGGGATGGAATCCCAACATGGCCAACTCCAAAAACTATGCTCTTTCAACCTCATCTTCCTGCATCACTATGAAGCAATGTTGCAATGTATACCCAGCGTCATACATCACTGTGCTGAGCCCCATGGGAAGCCACAGACTTCACAGGGACCTGAAACTTAGAAAGTGACTCGACCCAGACTCCCTGTTTCCTGGCTGGATTTCTACTTATCTCAGATGTACGGACCAATGGAGCTTCTTAAGCAGAAGCACAAAGTTACTTTGTTTCCTGAAAGAGAATAACTGCCCAAATTAATTTTTCAGTCTCATCCTCTGATCTATAAATCTGAAGTCGGGCCAATTACAAAGCCTATAAAAATCCATACTCCCTGGATTCGTACATACCATGTGAGATCACTTGATTTCCATTTAAAGGTAACTGTACGTCCTGTGCATGCATGCAGTCGTTTNTCTCATCCTCTGATCTATAAATCTGAAGTCGGGCCAATTACAAAGCCTATAAAAATCCATACTCCCTGGATTCGTACATACCATGTGAGATCACTTGATTTCCATTTAAAGGTAACTGTACGTCCTGTGCATGCATGCAGTCGTTTTAGTCATGTCCGACTCTCCGCAACCCCATGGACTGTACCTACCAGATTACTCTGTCCACGGGATTTTCCAGGCAAGAATACTGGAGCAGGTTGCCCTTTCCAATTTCAGGGGACCTTCCTGACCCAGAGATCGACCTGCGCCTCTTGCCTCTCCTGCACTGGGAGGCAGGTTCTTTACCGCCGTATCACCAGGGAAGCTAGAAGGCATTGATAGACCCTAGTCTATCTAAAGAAAGGGTACGAGTAGTCCCTGGACTTTCCCAGACCCCAAGGATGGCGTCCCAGAGTTGACAGTATACCAATACTACACTTGGACAGTTCAGAACTTTTGTGATATGAACACAGAGGGTTCTCTCACTTCGGTGTTAGCAAAATCTCCAAAAATTAGCACATAGTAAAAAAGTATATAGATTAGATAAGAAATGGTATAATGTCGTCTTTGGACAAATTCCTGGGAGAAGGTGGAGAAGTAGAACAAATGGATAAGAATGTAAATTAAGGAAATGTTTTTCGAGAAATGCAGATTTTGTTTGTTTGTTTCTAGAACATTGAGCAAATCTCTTAATATCTCTGGCTCCTACTGTCCCCATGCTTAACATAGCTATTATATTAATATAAGGATTAATATAATTATTATAAAAACATTTGACATCAGTATATATTAATGTGTTTATTAATGTAATCTACTATGATCGCTAAGTTCCTACATAGGCTCCAGACCTATAGCATCATAATTTTAAGGGAAATGACATGTTAATGTTATTCTCAGAGAGTTTCTCCAATTCTTCCTAGTTGATTTCATCTATCTACTCTTGGGGGCTTCCCTGGTAACTCAGCTGGTAAAGAATCCTCCTGCAATTCAGGAGACTACAATTCAATTCCTAGGTCAGGAAGATCCACTGGAGAAGGGATAGGCTACCCACTCCAGTATTCCNAAGCAAAACAGATGCAACAGACTGGGGGTTCAACAGAGAAAATAACCATAATCAGTAAAGCTCAAAGTGGTATCTTGCCTGTAGATAATACATTATAGTAGTCTTTGGTTTTATTTTGCAGATATAAAACAGTTCCATAGGAAAAGTTAAGGCAGCAGAAAACTGAGGAAATAATGTAAAGTTCCTATAGTTGAGATTTGTTCCTGCATTTAGTTGAACTCCAAGCCTATTGCTCTCTCCATAATACTTTGGGGCTTCACTATGAGATACAGTCCAGAGAATGGTACATCTGGAATAAATCAAATCTCTAGATGGTCACATGCATGAGGTCAGCCAGAATTTAGGGTAGACCAGGAACAAAGGGGATTTATTTTATTATCCTAACTAATGGATTACTATAGGGCTTATCATACAATGGAGGGCTATAGGGGAGGGTAAACAAGGAAAAATGTTGTTTGGTTGAATCTGCATTACATAGCTGACACTTTCAGTGCCTTTTGTCACCTTCTTGCTTAAAATCATAAGCTGGTTCCCATTGCCTCTGGGTCAAGTTTACATTTTTTTTTAGCATGGCATTCAGAGCCCTATCAAAGCTAGATTCCATCTTCCTAGACACACTTATCTCTTGCCACAGATTTGTTATACTCCACATAGGCCCTGTACTTCTACATCTCCATGCCTTTGCTTATCAGTTCCAGATATTCTAGCTGAAATCCCATCCAGCCGCCATCCTCTTTTCAGCCTGGTGAAATCCCCTTCAATCCATCTAGGGCCAGCTCAAACAGGCTTTTCCCTCAAAGCCCCTTTTGTTCAGACATCTATGCTGATTGCATAATCTCTTCCACTTGAGTCTTGTGACTACACCATGTCCTTCTCACTTCTGTTGTCTCAACAACTCTAGTGTTGTTCCGGAGAAGGTATTCAATAAACGCTTATTTGAGGAGGATTCTAGCTGGGGAGGAAGGGTGTTAGCCAATCAACATATTTATGTAGCCAACACTCAATAAATCTATTCCTTCAACTATGAGGGAAGAAGATTAAGGATACAAAAAGCATTTGTTACCCTGTCACTGCTCTCAAGGAATTTGTGATCTAGTCGGGGAGTAATAGCTCAGTTGGTAAAGAATCTGCCTGCAATGCAGGAAACCCCAGTTCGAGTCCCCTGGAGAAGGGATAGGCTACCCATTCCACTGTTCTTGGACTTCCCTTGTGGTTCAGTTGGTAGAGGATCTGCCTGCAATGTAGGAGATGCAGGTTCAATCCCTGGGTCGGGAAGATCCCCTGGAGAAGGAAATGGCAACCCATTCCAGTATTCTTGCCTGGGAAATCCCATGGAGAGGAGCCTGGCAGGCTACAGTCCATGTGGTGGCAAAAGAGTCAGACATGACTTAGCAACTAAACAACAAAGGACAGGGTAACTGTGAGCAAATGGATGGAGACAGATGATGAAGTGCCTGGGAAGCCAAAATGGAGTCTCCATAGGTTTTGAGGAGCAATATGAAAAAAATAATTTTAGGAAGTAAGTGTGGTGGCAGCAGTGGACTGGAATAGAGAGGATGAAAGGACTAGGAAGGCAGTTTGCTACTTCCAGTTTCAATGCAGGTGATTTGGGATGGAGGAGGAAAGCGTGAGGGAAAGGAGGAAGAGAAAATATTCCCAACAGTTGCACTGAAAGAGCCAGGTAGGGATGGGGTGAGATGGTGCTAATTGGTGGTATGGCATACTATTAACAGCATCTTTTTAAAAAATTTAAATATAGTTGATGTACCATGTTGTGCCACTCTGCTAAGTGATTCAGTTATACACATGTATACATTCTTTTTATTTATTTATTTTTAAATTATTTTTTTTACTTTATTCTACTTTACAATACTGTATTGGTTTTGCCATACATCAACATGAATCCACCACAAGTGTATACGAGCTCCCAATCCTGAATCCCCCTCCCACCTCTCACCCCACAACGTCTCTCTGAATCATCCCCGTGCACCAGCCCCAAGCATCCTGCANACCCTGTATATGAGACAGCAAAAGAGACACAGATGTGTAGAACAGTCTTTTGGACTCTGTGGGAGAGGGCAAGAGTGGAATGATTTGGGAGAGTGGCATTGAAGCATGTATATTGTCATGTCTGAAATTGATTGCCAGTCCAGGTTCGAGGCATGAGACAGGGTGCTAGGGGCTGGTGCACTGGAATGACCCAGAGGGATGGGATGGGGAGGGAGATGGGAGGGGCATCCAGGATGGGGAACACATGTACACCTGTGGCAAATCCATGTCAATGTATGGCAAAATCACTACAATATTGTAAACTAATTAGACTCCAGTTAAAACAATAAGTTTATATTTAAAAAACAAATATCAAGAAAAAAGTAATTCGCCTCCAAAAAATAAATTAATCAATTACTTAAAAAGAAAAAGGAAACACAAGTCTTCAATGATACATTAGATGAGATGGATCTCATTGATACCTTCAGGACATTTCATCCAAATGCAGAAGAATACACATTCTTCTCAAGGGCATATGGAACATTCTCCAGGATAGACCACATCTTGGGTTACAAATCAAACCTCAGTAAATTTAAGAAAATTGAAATCATATCAAGCATCTTCTCTGACCACAATGCTATGAGACCAGATATCAATTACAGAAAAAAACTGTAAGAAACAAAAACACATGGAGACTAAACAACACATTTCTAAATAACCAACAGGTAACTGAAGAAATCAAAAGGAAAATAAAAAAATTTCTAGAAACAAATGACAATGAAAACACGACAACTCAAAACCTGTGGGATGCGGCAAAAGCAGTTCTAAGAGGGAATTTTATAGCAATACAATCCTACCTCAAGAAACAATAAAAACATCGAATAGACAACCTAACATTACACTTTAAAAAGCTAGAAAAAGAAGAACAACAAAACCTCAAAATTAGTGGAAGGAAATCATAAAGATACAAGCAGAAATAAATCAAAAAGAAAAGAAACAATAGTAAAGATTAATAAAAGTAAAAGCTGGTTCTCTGAGAAGATAAACAAAATTGACAAACCTCTAGCCAGACTCATTAAGAAAAAAAGAGATAAGAATCAAATCAACAAAATTAGAAATAAAAAGGAAAGGTTATAACACACAATGCAGAAATACAAAGGATTATAAAGATTATTATGAACAACTATATGGCAGTAAAATAGATAACCTGGAAGAAAAGGACAGATCCTTAGAAAAGTTCAGTCTTCCAACACTGAACTGGGAAGAAATAGAAATTATGAACAACCCAATTATAAGCACTGAAATTGAAGCTGTGATCAAAAATTTCCTAAAAGACAAGAGCCCAGGAACAGATGGCTTCACAGGAGAATTCTATCAAATATTTAGAGAAGAGCTAATGCCTATCCTTCGAAAACTCTTTCCAAAAATTGCAGAGGAAGGAACACTTCCAAACTCATTCTATGAGACCACCATCACCCTGATACCAGAACTAGATGAAGACAACACAAAAAAGAAAACTACATGCCAGTATCACTGATGAACATAGATGCAAAAATCCTCAACAAAAATTTAGCAAACAGAATTCAGCAACACATCAAAAAGCACATACACCATGATCAAGTTGAGTTTATTCCAGGGATGCAAGGATTCTTCAACATATGCAAATCAATCAATGTGATACAGCATATTAACAAATTGAAAGATAAAAACTGTATGATAATCTCAATAGATGCAGAGAAAGCCTTTAACAAAATTCAGCACCCATTTATGAATAAAACTCTTCAAAGAATGGGCATAGAAGGTACCTACCTGATTATAGTAAAGGCCATATATGATAAGCCTACAGCAAACATTATTCTCAATGGTGAAAGACTAAAAGAGCATGCCCTCTAACATCAGGAAAATGACGAGGATGTCCACTGTTGCCACTATTATTCAACATTGTCTGGAAGTTCTAGCTACAGCAATCAGAGAAGAAAAAGAAATAAAAGGAATTCAGATCAGAAAAGAAGTAAAGCTCTCACTGTTTGCAGATGACATGATGCTGTACATAGAACCCTAAAGATAGTATCAGAAAATTACTAGAGCTAATCAGTGAATTTAGCAAAGTTGCAGGATAAAAAAATCAATACACAGAAATCACTTGCATTTCTATATACCAACAATGAAAAATCAGAAAGAGAAATTAAGGAATCAATCCCATTCACCATTGCAAGAAAAAGAATTAAACGTCTAGGAATAAACTTACCTAAGGAGAGAAAAGAACTGTACACAGAAAATTATAAGATACTAATGAAAGAAATCAAAGATGACATAAACAGATGGGGAGATATTCCATGTTCCTAGGAAGAATCAATATTGTGAAAATGACTATACTACCAAATGCAATCTATAGATTCAATCCAATCCCTATCTAATTACCAATGGCATTTTTCACAGAACTAGAACAAAAAATTTCACAATTCATATGGAAACACAAAAGACCCTGAATAGCCAAGCCAGTCTTGAGAAACAAGAATGGAGCTGGAGGAATCACCTTCCTGACTTAAGATTATACTACAAAGCTACAGTCATCAAGACCGTATAGTACTGGCACAAAACAGAAATATAGACCAATGGAACAAGATAGAAAGCCCAGAAATAAACCCATGCACCTTATTTTTGACAAAGGAGGCAAGAATATACAATAAGGCAAAGACAACCTCTTCAATAAATGGTGCTGGGAAAACTGGACAGCTACATGTAAAAGAATGAAATTAGAATACCTCCTAACACCATACACAAAGATAAACTCAAAATGGATTAAAGACCTAAATGTAAGACAAGAAACTATAAAACTCTTAAAGGAAAACGCAGGCAGAACACTGATGACATAAAACAAAGCAAGATCTTCTACGACCCATGTCCTAAGGTAATGGAAATAAAAATAAAAGTAAACAAGTTGGACCTGATTAAACTTAAAAGCTTTTGCACAGCAAATGACACTATAAGCAAGGTGAAAAGACAACCCTCAGAATGGGAGAAAATAATAGCAAATGGAACAACGGACAAAGGATTAATTTCCAAAATACACAAGCAGCTCATACAACTCAATACCAGAAAAACAAACAACCAAATCAAAAAGTGGGAAAAAGACCTAAACAGACATTTCTCCAAAGAAGACATACAGATGGCTAGCAAACACATGAAAAGATGCTCAGCATTGTTCATTATTCAGTTCAGTTCAGTTCAGTTGCTCAGTAGTGTCTGACTCTTTGCGACCCCATGAACTGCAGCATGCCAGGCCTCCCTGTCCATCACAAACTCATTATCAGAGAAATGCAAATCAAAACTACAATGAGATATCACCTCACACAAGTCAGAATGGCCCTCATAAAAAAGTCTACAAACAATAAATGCTGGAGAGGGTGTGGAGAAAAGGGAATGCTCTTGCACTATTGGTGGGAAAGTAAATTGATATAGCCACTATGGAAGACAGTATGGAGATTCCTTAAAAAAAAAACTAGGAATAGAACCACCATGACCCAGCAATCCCACTCCTAGACATATACCCTGAGGAAACCAAAACTGAAAAAGACTCATGTATCCCATCGCTCATGGCAGCACTATTTACAATAGCTACAGCATGGAAGCAACCTAGATGTCCATCGACAGATGAATGGATAAAGAAGTTGTGGTACATACACACAATGGAATACTACTCATCCATAAAAAAGGAATGTACTTCAGTCAGTTCTAGTGAGGTGGATGAACCTGGAACCTATTATACAGAGTGAAGTAACTCAGAAAGAGAAAGATAAATTCCATATTCTAACACATATATACGGAGTCTAGACAAGTGGTACTGAAGAATTTATTTACAGGGTAACAATGGAGAAACAGACATAGAGAATAGACTTATGGACATGGGGAGAAGGAACAGGAGGGTGAGATGTATGGAAAGAATAACATGGAAATTTATATTACCATATATAAAAGATAGCCAAGGGGAATTTGCTGTATGGCTCAGGAAACTCAAACAGGGGCTCCGTATCAACCTAGAGGGGTGGGATGGGGAGATTCAAAAGGAGGGCATATATATATACCTATGGCTGATTCATGTTGAGGTTTGACAGAAAACAGCAAAATTTTGTAGAGCAATTATCCTTCAATAAAAAAATAAGTATATTAAAAAAAAAAGAAAGGTAGGAATGAAGATACTGGACTAGTTGAAGTGGAGAGTACACTGGAGAATACTCCTAAGACCACCTAAAGATGCTGGACTAAATCTGCATTCTCCATCCCCTCCCTCTTTTCTCTTAAAGACTGATCCCAGACACTGTGACTCACTAGACTGTCCCCTCATTTCCAGGAGACAAAATGTGCAACTGACACCAATTCTGAACCCTGGCACAATACCCTCTGCTTCTCTCTACACACAAATGTGGTTGTGGCGGTGGTTTAGTCACTAAGTTGTGTCCAACCGTTTGTGACCCCATGGACTGTAGCCTGCCAGGCTCCTCTGTCCATAGGATCCTCCAGGCAAGAATACTGGAGTGGGTTGTCAATTTCTTCTCCAGGGGATCTTCCCAGCCCAGGAATTGAACTCAGGTCTCCCACACTGCAGGTAGATATTTTTACTGAC
Source organism: Neotragus pygmaeus (assembly GCA_006410875.1). Lineage (NCBI taxonomy): Eukaryota > Metazoa > Chordata > Mammalia > Artiodactyla > Bovidae > Neotragus > Neotragus pygmaeus. The sequence goes on from SJYV01030120.1 coordinate 68,973, forward strand.
TGAAATACAGGGGAAGCCTAAACATGTACAGTCAAAAGGAGGATGGAGACCATACAAAAAGTTTCTAAGAAACTCCAATATGTGTCCACAAGCCCAAACATCCAGTGCTGTCTATTGTGTTTAGCAGTTTTTCTAGCAACCAGCATAGTAGTGGGCACATTATAAACGCTCCCTAAATAACTGCTCCAAGAGTGACCAAATCTGAGGGAAGTGATGGAAAGCTGAATGGTCCTCCTATATGATCACAATGCACACTTTTCTTTCTTAAATTTATTTTTAATTGGAGGATAATTGCTTTACAATATTGTGTTGGTTTCTGCCATACATCAACATGAATCAGCCATAGGTATACATACGTCCCCTCCCTCATAAACCTCTCTCCCACCTCTGACCCCATTCCACCCCTCTAGATTGTCACAGAGCACCAGGTTTGAGTTCCCTGCATCACACAGAAAACTCCCACAGGCTATCTATGTTACATATGGTAATATCTACATTTCTATGCTACTCTGTCAATCCATCCCACCCTCTTCTTCCCCCACTGTCCACAAGTCTGTTCTCTATGTCTGTATCTCCAATACTGCCCTGCAAATATGTTCAGCAATACCATCTTTCTGGATTCCACATATATATGCTAAGACTCACCCTCTCAGAATCCTTGTATTGGAACTCTACAGTGAGAATACTTAGGCCCAGGTACCAAGGACAGGAGAGATGGAGTAAATTCAAACATACACCTACACGCCCTAGGGGAGACAGACAAGGAAACAGAGAGATGGAAATAGTACAGTAATATTAAGATCTAGGCTGTTCTCATCTCCATACTGCATGCTGTGCATAAAAGATGAAAAGTAAGAAAAGTTCCCTGCCCTTTACCCACATCCAATTCAAGCACAGTATGAAGTAGGCATCTTAAGGAAGCTCACAGTCCTATCCGCAGGTCCTGGAAGATCAGGGACAACTTATGAGTGCGAACTCCTACACATCCTGTAGGGAGGAAGTTTCTTGACAATCGTGCACATCTCTCCATTCTCAGAGGGCAGTGGGTGAGGGTGCCCTCCATGGATGGGGGAAATAGCTAGGTTCACTCTTTGGCACTCTCGACATTTGCGCCCATCTGTATTGTGGACCTGGGTTTCTCCTAAAGATGCCCACCAGCGGGCACATCCCATAATTCTGCCTGCCTGGTTCCTTACTGGATCCTCAACACAGTACCTGACACATGGCAGAAACTTCATAAATATTCAGGAAGGTGAGAAGAGACACAGAATGCACTCAGGCCTGCCCCATGTAGGTGGGGTTCCCTCTTTTCAAAGCTGACTGGAACAGAGCTCTGACAACACTCGAGATAGTACTTACTCCTAGGCTGAAAGGGAGAGAAGGAGGGAGGTCGAGAGGGTACAAAGGCTCTGGTACCTACCTGCTGCTGCGTGTAGAGAAGAAGGCAGGAAGGGAGTACAGAAAACACCCACTCTCTAACACTCTCTCCACCTGAGCACATATTTAATAAGGACATTTCTTCTAGAACACAGATGAGCCCACCAGACAGAGAGCCCAAATCCCTATCTATCCTGTTCTCCCGTGCTTTTCCAGTATCCACCAGTCACTTAAAAACTCTTACTGAAAAAAAGAAAATAAGAAAAAAAAAAACCTCTTACTGGTAAGGAAGACAGAAGGGAAGGAGGGAGAAAAGGAAGCAGGAAGGGAAACGGGAATGAAGGAGGGAAGACATATGGGTTCTGTCCTTGGTGCAGTTCAGCCCACCCTCTCTGAATCCTTGCCCAGGNAAAAAAAAAAACCTCTTACTGGTAAGGAAGACAGAAGGGAAGGAGGGAGAAAAGGAAGCAGGAAGGGAAACGGGAATGAAGGAGGGAAGACATATGGGTTCTGTCCTTGGTGCAGTTCAGCCCACCCTCTCTGAATCCTTGCCCAGGTGCATCGCATGGAGACAGCACTAGCACCCAGAGAGCAAGTATCAGAGGGGTGAGCAGGGCAGAAGGCTCAAGCACCCACTGCTCTCAATGCAGACAAGGCTGGGTCAGTGTGAGAGCAGGAAGAAGTATGCACACTGTGGGCGCTAGAAGGGGATTCCTAAAAAGCCCCATTCTGCTCTGTAACTACCTAGAGGGGTAGAAAGTGGAAGGGAGGTTCAAGAGGGAGGGGACACATGTATACCTATGGCTGATTCGTGCTGATGTATGACAGAAACCAACGCAACATTGTAAAACAATTAGCCCTTCAATTAAAAACAAATACAAAAATTTAAAAAGCTCCATTCTGCCACACAACTGATCTCAGCATATGCAGGATATTAGATGGCACAGAAGTCCACTCTCCTACACATATCCTTTGAGATAAGGACCACATCCCTCTTGTGTACTTCATATGCCCACTGCCTGGCCTAGTAGCAGCACCTTGCTCAATAAATACCTGGAGAAGGGAGTCCAGGAGATTCACAGGTGCTTTGTCCTTCCACCTGCAGGAAAGGGCCCGCCTGTGGAGCTAGAGCAGGTGTGCTGCGCTATGCTAGCTCACATTTAGGGCACAAGGAAAGGAAAGGGGGAGCTGAGCAGAAGGCTCAGCCATGCACAACACAGGTGCACTTGTGTGAGGGGATAAAGGGAGGTGTAGTTCCCACCCCGAGCCTACGTATCCACAGGCACTGTCATGAGAAAGCTGACTGTTCCAGGATCCATTAAACAGTGAAGCTGGTGTCCCTTACTGGCTAGGTCACCATGACATCCCCAAAGAACAGGAGCTCAGTTAATGTGTTAAACGGATAGACAAAGAAATGCACACATAAATAACTGACTGATGGACTTCCCTGGTGGTAGAGTAGATAAGAATCTGCCTGCCAAAGCAGAGTATGTGGGTTTGATCCCTGGTCTGGGAAGATTACACATGCTGTGAGCCACAACTATTAAAGCCCATGCACCTAGAGTCTGTGCTCTGCAGCAAGAGAAGCCACCACAGTGAGAAGCCCACACACCACAAGAGTAGCCCCCTCTCACCACAACTAGAGAAAGCACATGTACAGGAACAAAGAGCCAGTGTAATCAAAAGTAAATATAAATAAATATTTTTGAAACGTATTTAATAAAAAACAACAAATAACTGATTGAAAGATCAGCAAAGCACAGGGAGGCAAAATGCTGGATAGGCTTCAATCTCAGGCTCCCAATCTCACACCCTTTTTTAAAAAAAAATTTTTGGCTGCACCACATGGCATGTGGGCTCTTAGTTCCCTGACCCAGGATCAAACCAGTGCCCCCTGCATTGGAAGTGGAGACTCTTAACCACTGGGCCACCAGGGAAGTCCTTCAATCCTTGCACAAGCCCGCTGCCCTACACTCAGTCTGGGATGCAAGAAGTGGAAATGAAAATCCAGTTGAGGCACCTGTACCCTGTATGTGCTTTTGAGTGCATGCACACAACAAAGAAGTGCACGCTTCTGCAGACAAGTGTAGATATGAACAAAGCCTCTCTCCTACCTCTTCAGTTTTGTGCAGAAATGTGTCTCTAGGTGTATCTGTGAGGCTCTGCATGTCAACAATGAGAGGCCTCAATTCCTGGCATACGCTGTGTTCCTCTTCTCTAGGCTTAGGGAAGTTCATTCAGCCCACATCTCCACCAGACAAGAAGTCCTGTAAGGAAAGAAGCTATCTCATATTCAGCAGGATGCTCCCAGCCCAGTGCATGACACACAAAAAGTCATCGGTACATACACATATGCTGATTGGATTGTTTGGCAGAAGGCACTTGATGGCAGGGCTCCCTTCTCCTGTAATCCATGCACATAGGAGGTGCTTTGAGCATTCACAGCTCCGATATGCAATGGGTACGGGAGAAGGAGCAGTTCATTCTTCTACACATCGTGTGTGTGTATGCATGTGCACATGTGTTGTGTTAATTGCATACCCTGAAAAGTAATGATAAGGGTCTTCCCTGACATGGTCTTGGCTGCGAGTTCGCTTAACCTCGCTTAACCTCATATGCTCACCAAGTATGTGGCTCTCAAAGGTAGGGAGAGTTGTGAGCAGATGTACCTCTGCCACAGCTCGCAGGGATGCAACACTGGGCACGTGCATAAAAAATAGGGAATTGTGTTCCCTCCCACCCTCAACAGGTTAAGTCCCTCAGAGGAGATTGACTTGCATGCCACTGCATCCCCAGCACTTCCACTAAATCAGTGACTCAAAGTTGAGCGAACATCAGAGCCAGTGAGAAGGCTCACGTGGCTGTGGTCCGTAATTTAGCAGTTCAGGGAGAGGGCCCAAGAATTTGCATTTCTAACAGTGTCCCAGGTGATATTGATGCTCCTGGCCCAGTGACTACACTTTGAGAGCCACCACTCTAAAAGGACATGAGACAGATGAAAGAATGGGATAGCTGATGTAAAGACTCTCTACTATTTTAAACACAGATGAGATCCCCTCTCTATGAAATTTTATACAATAGCAATGAGCTGGGACAGCATCTGTCCCCAAGTACTGAGAATGAGAGAGGGAGCTGAATAGGAAGCTCAGGGCTCTTCAGATCTACAGATCTATCAGCGTGTGTGTGTGTGTGTGTGTGTGTGTGTGTGTGTACAAGAAATGTCATCACTCTGCTCACAGATGACTTTCCCATGATTGTGCAAAGGGGATATGCCCTTTTTGCATACACATGTGGGGGATAAGCAGTAAGGGCAACTTCCACCCAAGCTCTGGCTGTGGAAGAAGCATGTAGAATACTCACTGCCTTGCACACTGGACATGGGAAACAGCACACTGCTAGTGACACTTAGTATCCTGCATACTCTGTGGATGCCACTCTGGGTACAGGGTACACACTTTCTGTGTCTCTATGCCTAAGTGCTGTGCGTGTACAGGGAAGGCTCACTTTTCTGCATCCAGTGTGTTCACACGTGATCCTACAGAAAGGGAAAGACAGGCTCTCTCCCACACAGCAGTACAAATGGGAGCAGCAGTGAGAAGGCCTCCATCATTGAGTCCTATCCATAGAAGGCTGGAAAAGTTGGTGGGTCTACATGCTGGGGAGGCAGTGGGACAGCATAACAGCCTATTTCTCCTGCCCTTGCTGTAAGCAGGAGTCTCTGCACATAGGTCCATGTCACTAAGTGTGTCTGGGAGCTGGGGTGTTGACAAATCTCGTTCTGGCATATCCTGCATATGTTTGGGTCTGTAGATCAGGCAGCAGGAATCACAGAGATCTACTCCATTCCTCCCAACAGCGGCCTATTCGTGTGTAGCATCCATGTGTTGATGTGTTTGTCAGTCACCCACCAAAATATAAGGGTAACAACTGTGTCCATTTTGACCCCTGCTACATCCTCTGTGAAGAGATAGTACCTGGCATCGAGGAGACACTCGAATATCTTGGAGAAGAAGGGAAAGAAGGATGAAAGGTTGCTGCTCTGTCCTCCTACATGCAGACAAGGCTCCTTGCCTTGGAGTCCCAAACAGTGGCAGGGATTCAAGACAGCACCAGCTCCCAGACTGAACAAGGGAGAGGGATGCACCCAGCGGGGGCCCACCCTGTGGTACATGTTTATGTGTATGCATCCAGTCAGGCCCCTCTTGTGCACACAGTGCCTTTGTGTGGAACTGTACTGAGACTTCAAAGATTCTCCTATACACATCTGTCTGTGACCAGGATGTAGGGCAGCTATTTCAATTCCCAATGTGCAGCCCGCCCACCCTGAGGACATGTGGGCATGATGAAAGAAAGGGGGTCCATTCTTCATCCTGAAAGGAAGGACCAGATGCAGGGCATTTTCTCATGGATTA
>SJYV01030121.1:0-19309 GCA_006410875.1 Neotragus pygmaeus
CTGAGTTTTCCAAATTTGCTGACATATTGAGTGCAGTACTTTCACAGCATCATCTTTCAGGATTTGAAACAGCTCTAAAGTAATCTTCCATGTTGCTGCTAAGTCTGAACAAATCACTACTCCACTTAAAGACTTTCAGTACTACTTTGCGCTTCCCTGGTAGCTCAGGCAGTAAAGAATCTGCCTGCAATGTGGGAGATCTGGGTTTGATTCCTGGGTTGGGAAGGTCCCCTGGAAGAGGGCATGGCAACCCTTTCCAGTATGCTTTCCTGGAGAATCCCCATGAACAGAGGAGCCTGGTGGGCTACAATCTATGGGGTCACAGAGAGTTGGACATGGGCAACTAATCACAGCACCACAACTCTTGCCCAAGGTCATCACCATCACTACAATTAGTAATCGTTTGGAGAAATATATTCATGAATATTTGTGCAAAAGATATAATACATTTAGGAATAAATTTTATAAGGAAGACTTTGGATGCATGACTAGTTATAAGATATTACAATGATAAGGAAAATAAGATATGAATATATATATAAGGTTTTCACAAAATAAAATGCTAATTTTTCTAAATAATATATAAATTTAATGCAATTCCAGTTGAAATCTCAACAGGGTTTTTCTTAGAACTGGATGAAATTATATTAAAATTCATAAAATTCATATAGGAAAGTTGATTACAAATACCTAAGAAAATTATAAAACTCAAATGAGAGGTATCATAATGTTCCAGGAAGGGGGACCCCTTCCAGGGCCTGAAACTGGGATCTTGTCTAACACTTGGAAATGAATTGTCCGAGGAGACACATGTGCTGACAAAGCAAGAGATTTTATTGGNTTCATTTGAAAAATCTTTGGTGAGTCCCTCCTTCCATATGGGACAGGGGCTTCCTAGGTGGCACTAGTGGTAAAGAACCCACCTTCCAATATAAGAGACATAAGAAATATGGGTTCATTTGCTGGGTTGGGAAGATCCCCTGGAGGAGGGCATGGCATCCCACTCCAATATTCTTGCTTGGAGAATCCCATGGAGAGGAGTCTGGCAGACTACAGTTCATGGGGTCTCAAAGAGTCGGTCATGACTGAAGCAATTTAACACACAAGACACATTCTATATGGGACACATTGGGGTACTGAAGAAAAAAATAGTGATAGGTTTGGGTAGGGTGTGTGTTTTATTTTAAATGTAGAAGGACCTTTTGGTGAGACATTGTTCTAGCATAGAACTGAGTGAAGTGAGGAAGTAAGTCATGGGAATATGAAAGGATGTGTTTCAGATAGAGAAAAGGGCAGTTGCAAATGTCCTGAGGTGAAAGCCTGTTGAAATGTTTGAGAAATAAAAAAGAGGACCGAAGAATGAAAAAAAGTAGAAGGTAGGATCAGAAAGTTGGAAGGGGGCCTGGCCTTGCTAGGGTATAAAATATAATTTTAATGTGATTTTTAAATGTGTTGATGGTGAGTCTTATGAGGGAGAATGACATGATCTGACTTGGTTTTGAGAGGATCCCTGTTAATGCTGTGTGGACTATAGATTTGGTGGGAGTGGGGGCAGAAAACCTCTGGTGTTGAGTAGGGATTTGTAACTCTTTAGGTCCCTATGCCTGTGTTAGAAATATACCAATAAAGAAGAAACAGCAGATTTTTGAAGACAGGTCATATATTTTTGATTTCTTGCTACAGCCATGATAGCCTTAGAAAAACACATTGCTATAGTTTAGTTTCACAAGTAAGTACTAAAATAAAATGTACTATGTTTTGAAAACTAAGTCCCCTGCCCTCCTCTGAGAAAGAGGAAGGCAATAAAATAAGTGAAATTCTCTCTCTCTCTTTTTTAAACTACATACTGGACATAAATTGTTACTTACCCAGAGTATGTAGGAGAGCCTTGTTTCTAATGCAGTTTTGTCAAGTATCAATTGTGCAGGGTTTTTCAAGAGTTGATTTGATTTTATAAGACATCTTCAAGGAGAAAAATTGGAAGAAAGAAAATAATTCTGAGGTTTTTTTTTGGGGGGGTGAAAACAAAAATTATTAAGCAGATACATTTTTCTAATATCAAATTGTGTGAAAATACAAACATCTGTTCTGAAATGCAGGTTTCTGAACTCACTCTCCAGACGTATGAAATCATAAATTTGAAGTGAGTTTCAAGCATCCATAATTTTAACCTGATTTACAGAAGTAAATAGTCTGCTCATATTTCAGATAATTGTCTGTGAATAGCTTTTCTCGAAAGTAGGCTTTTGCTAAAAGTTTCATTGTTTTTGTTTACTTGCTCAATTTTGTACAACTCTTTTGCAACCCCAATGGACTGCATCCTACCAAGTTTTTCTGTCCATGGGATCTCCCAGGCAATAATACTTGAATGGGTTGCCATTTCCTTCTCCAGGGGATCTTCCCTGGCCTGGGTATTGAACCCATGTCTCCTGCATTGACAGGCAGATTTTTTTTTTGTTTTTGTTTTTAAGACCACTGAGCCAACAGGGAAGCCAAAAGTTTTATTTTATATGTTTAAATAAGATCAAAAAAAAAAAATAAGATCATGAAATTCAACTATGCTTACTTGCATTATGACCTTCTTCCCCTATTGCCATCATTCTTCCTTGTTCCTAGAAAAATAAATCATGAAGTAAAAAAGCTGAATAAAGGAAGTAAAATTTAAAATAACCAATATCATCAAAATAAATAAAATATCTGAGAAATATCTTTAATTGGGTTTAAAACTCTGAAATAAAAAGTTTAAAACCAGATAAAAATAAAAAATAATACTATGTCATTAAATAAAAATTAGATAAAATTGAAAGGTAAAAATTGCAAAGGGAATTAAATCAGAATAAATTAGAAATATAGTTTTTAAAACAATGTAAATGTTCCATGGTATATTCTCCACAATAAAGAGTAAAATTATAGTTGAAAATCACCTGTGGGTATGAGTCTTAAACAAGACATCCTTCAATGTGGAATTCCTGGTAATGAAGTTCTAACATTAAATCGTTGGTTCTTCATCCAAATAGTTTGTGTGTCTTATTCATCTTTATATCCCTGAGTCTGGTGCAAAGTACACTTAGGTGTCCAATATTTGTAGAGCGAATGAAATGTTTAATGAGTCCCTATTATTTGCAAGACACCTTTATAGATTTGTCTGTGTAAATTCACTTACTTAATTGTCATGATCATTCCATGAGTTATTTTAAACCTTCAATTTATTGTGGAGTACCTGAGGCAAAGAAAAGTTAAGTAACATTGTCCAAGATGACAAAAATATTAAGTGTTAATTTTTCCTTAGACCACAGTCTGGTGCCAAAAAGTAGCCCTTGGATAGCATGTACACATATATGCAATGCCATATTTACAAGTAGGCATGTGGTTATTACCTATCTCATGGGCATCCTTGTTTTTAACTGTACAAAGAGTGTCAAATCCTAATTAATTCTCAGAAATTATCTAGGGAAGCGCAGCTCTAGCCATCTACTTTCACACAATGTGAGAAGACAATAGCAGATGGCTCTTTGGGTGCTGGTAGAAATGACAAACATTTTGACTTTGGTGCTATACCTGAACAAGCTAAGTGCACAAAAACTCATGGTATAAGGTCAGAAAGCATGGGTGGTATTAGCGTCCCAAGGAATATAGGATATAGAAAGAAAATCAGATTTGGTTGAACCCAAACCAAGAATGAAGTATCTGTACTTCCTCACAGCAGAGTGGAGACGGCAGACATGTCACAGAGCGATTGTGAGGATCAAATGAGATCATAGTTTGGAAGAATGGAGTAAAAATGATGTGAGCTTGCCTTGCTATTTACTAGGTACATGATATTGTAATCAATATTTCTCAGCCAAAGATTATTTGCATTTCCAAATAGGGATAACACAGTATTTCACAGGTTTCTTGTGAGACTCTAATGAAATGAAAATAAAATACCTATTTGGCATTCAATTCACAGAAGACCACAACTGAAACAGTATTTGGCAGACATTCTGGAGAAGGAGGAAAAAGGTGTGTTTAAGACTTCAATGTTTCCCTACCATACCTCCATGTAACCTCAGGGAACCCAAGGGAGATGGCTGGGATGAATTATAACAAGATATAAGTTTTGTTTTCTGATTGCCTCATGCATCAATCTATTGCTACATACTCAACTAGTGCCATGGAAAAACTGACAATGTCTTATACACCATCTGATCCCTAAGGTCCCTCACACTGAACTAGGCTCTAAACAGATTACCCGAAAAATGTCTATTTTTGATTTATTGACTATGCCAAAGCCTTTGACTGTTGGATCAGAATAAACTGTGGAAAATTCTGAGAGAGATGGGAATACCAGATCACCTGACCTGCCTCTTGAAAATCTGTATGCAGGTTAGGAAGCAACAGTTAGAACTGGACATGGCACAACAGACTGGTTCCAAACAGGAAAAGGAGTACATCAAGGCTGTATATTGTCACCCTGCTTATTTAACCTATATGCAGAGTACATCATGAGAAACACTGGACTGGAAGAAGCACAAGCTGGAATCAAGATTGCCAGGAGAAATATCAATAACCTCATATACGCAGAAGACACCACCTTTATGGCAGAAAGTGAAGAGGAGCTAAAAAGCCTCTTGATGAAAGTGAAAGAGGAGAGTGAAAAAGTTGGTTTAAAGCTCAACATTCAGAAAACAAAAATCATGGCATCTGGTCCCANTCCAAAGAAAGGCAATGCCAAAGAATGCTCAAACTACCACACAATTGCACTTATCTCACATGCTAGTAACGTAATGCTCAAAATTCTCCAAGCCAGGCTCTCCAAGGAGTTATCAAGAGGGTAGTATTTGAGATCCAATCGTGCATGACACACAGACATCTCAATGAGGCCAAAGAGCAAGTCAAGTGAGTATAGAATGTTTAGAACATTCCTTACAGAGGGAAGAACATGTGGAAATCTCTGAAGCAAAATCATGCTTGGGTTGTTTGAGGAATAGCAAAGAGGTCAGTGTGGTGAAAATGGATGAAAGAAGAGGAATAGTGATAAGAGATGAGCTGATAGAGAGGGCAGGAGCCAAGGGGGGGCGTATCTGCCATGAAAAAGGAGGCTGGATTTACTCAAAGTGAGATGGCAAGTCAGTGGATATGTCTGAGTTAAAGAATGACAAAACCTGAGGTGTCTCTGGGGGGGCGGGAAGATGGCGGAGGAATAAGACGGGAGATCACTTTCTCCCACACAATTTCATCAAAAGAACAATCCAACGCTGAGTAAATTCCACAAAACAACTTCTGAAGGCTGGCAGAGGACTTCAGGCATCCAGCAAAGCAGATCATTGGCTTCAAAAACAGGTAGGAAAAATATAGAAGACCAAAAAATAGAGACAAAAGAGGTAGGGAGGGAGCTCCGTCCCGGGAAAGAAAGGGAATTCCCCCCCGGTGAAGAGACTCTTAAAAAGAGAGGTTTCCAAACACCAGGAAACATTCTCGCAGCCGTCTGAGGCAAGCCTTGGAAGCATGGAGGGCAAGATGACAGGAAGGAAAAGTAGATAATAACTAAAACCAACAGATTACGAGCCCTACAGCAAATCCCCAAGTGGGATAGCAGTGCGGCCGCCTGCATCCGCCACTAGCAGTGGGGGTTGGGAAGGGAGCCGNTATCATCAGTTCTATGTATGGGCTGCAGCACCTGACCATCTTCCTTTATTTTATTCATTTATTGTTGCTGCTCTGGGTCTTCATTGTTGCACACAGGCTTTCTCTAGTTTTTGGGAGCAGGGGCAAATCTCTAGTTGTGGTGTGCTGGCTTCTCACTGCAGAGGCTTCTCTTGTTGCAGAGTATGGGCCCTAGAGCACTCGGGCTTCAGTAGTTGTGACTCAGGGGTTCTAGAGCACAGGCTCAGTAGCTGTGGCTCATGGGTTTAGTTGCTCCACGGCATATGAGATCTTTTTGGACCAGGGATCGAACCCACGTCTCCTGCACTGCAAGGCAGGCTCTTAAGCACTGGACCACCAGGGAAGCCCCAACACCTGACCTTCTGATGGTCACTGGCCCTATCATAAGTGGCACAGGGACAAAGTTTCCAGTCTAGGATTTCCCCCATCTTCTAAGCAGACTAAATGCTCCAATTTCCCCCCCACCAACAAGTTCAAGCAAATCCCTGGCCAATGTTGCAGCTGGCCCCGCCCACTCAGGCTCCACAAGGGCAGACACATTCCCTCCACATTTGGCTCCAAACTCTTGCATCTCCAGTTTTTCTCAATCCAAAGCTGCTGTTTTGGGGGCCTTCTTGCTTCACATCACTATTTTCAGCCTTTCACTCTCCTCACCATTGGCCCCACTGGCGCCCAACATGGCAGATATCTGTGCCACCCCAGCCTTTAGCATGGGCCCACCAGGGAGATGATGCAGAAAAGAGGGTTATCAATACTATTACTAGTAATGATGATGATGTATCTTTAGTACTATCATGGATATATTACTTTTTATGATAATGAACTTTCCTTGAATCCCTCCTATTCCCCACACCAACCCTGTGTAAGGTAGCCTTTAGTAGCCTCATTTTTCTGGTGGGCGAATGAGATTTAGTAACTTGTTCAGCTTGTAAATGTGGAAAAGGAAGTGGCAACCCACTCCAGAATTCTTGCCTGGGAAATCTCATGGACAGAGGAGATTGATAGGCTATAGTCCACTGGGTCGCAAAGACTCAGACACAACTGTGCACACACACACGCATCAGCTTGTACAAGGATTGTGCTGAACAAGGATTGGACCCCGACTCAGTCTGACTTCAGGGTGCAGGGGTTAATCACTGAAGTTCGTCGATGAATGGATGGATGAGTTAGGATAGAAAGCTAATGAGAGTTATACATCTTGCCTAAGTCCGCTGAGAAAGGTGGGGACCTGAGGCCTTGTTAACAGTTTCTAATCTCTGGTATTGTTTTTCAGGTCCAAGAGTCAAATCTGTAACCTTTAAGAAGTGTAATATTCGAGACAGGAACCAGCAAGTTCTGGTTTTGGAAGGCAGGGTCCTCAAGGCAGTCCCAGACAAGGACGTCACAGCCCGAGGTGACTCTCAGCCTTGCTTTACTCAGCAGAAGTGGTTCTCATTCTCTCACTGCCCTCCTTGCCTGTAGGGAAGCCCTCCCCCATGGGGCAGCTCAGCACCTCCCTCCCCTGGGACCAGCAAAGGGCTGCCTCCTGGAAAGAGCACAGGGAAACTGATGGTGGTTAGCAGCGAGGATGAGAATGTGGGCCCAGAGACCCCTGACTTCAAAGAAGTCTCCCTGGGAGGGCTGGGAGAAAGAGGAGCCAGAGGGACAGGGAGTGGGAAATTCCAAGAGAGGGACATTCTTGGGTCCTGGGACAACCGAGGCCTGAGAATCTGATGACACTGCACAGGGAAACATGGCGGTTAAACCCAAAATGTCAACAGGAAAAAAAAAAAAAAGATCATTTTTCTCCTCTTGGGCTGATCCAGTTGCTGACTTTTTCCAAAAACTTTATTATTATTTATTTATTTTTAATTGGTTGATGATTGCTTTACAATATTGGCTTAATTTCTGTCATAAATCAGAATGAATCAACCATAGATGTACGTATGTCTCCTCCATCTTAAACCTCTCTCAACCCTCTAAGTTATTAGAGTCCCAGTTTGAGTTCCCTGAATCACAGCAAATTCCCGCTGGCTATCTGTTTTACACGTGTTAGTGTATATGCTTCCATGGTACTCTCTCCATTCATCTCATCCTCTCCTTCCTCTTCCCCACCCTTGTCCATAATTTCAGAGACTTTTTATATATCAGTTTCACACCGAAGAGTTGTGAAACCTATGAACGAGGGAAAGAATCATATTTTTTTGGCTGTCTCAAAAGGCGAGCTCTGTCTTTACTGTGACAAAGTCAAAAGGCCAAAGCATCCGTCTTTGCAACTAAAGGTAGGAGACCTAGGAACAAAATGTCCCCTGTCCTGCCACCCAGGAACGTGCAAAGCTTAAATGATAAGACTGAAAGCCTGAACTTTGACAACAACTGCCTTGATCTCTCCTTTCTTTCTTCCCAAGGTAGCCTGGCCACCTAACAAACTCTGCTCTGTGTTTCAGAAAAAGCACATCAAAGAACTGAGTTCACTGAAGGCTAAGGATTGTCTGCCTTTCACTTTCATCAGGGAACAGGTGGGTTCCTATTTCACTCTGGAGTCAGCTGCAAACCCAGGATATTTTATCTACACTTCCAACAAACCTGGACAACCTATAGGAATGACCAAAGAACTAGGGCAAGAAAAAAACATTCATTTTCAATTTCAAGAGACTAAAATGGAACTCAACACAGTGCAAGATTGACTATACCAATGGACTGAATATACCAACTGACAGTGGCCAGTTTGACAATAGTGTACAACCCTCAACTTCTAATAGCAATTGGCCCAGAAAGCCAAGCCAAGCTCATTGTGCTCAGTCATGTCTGGTTCTTTGCGACCTCATTAACTGTAGCGCACCAGGCTCCTCTGTCCATGGGATTTTTGAGACAAGAATACTGGAAAGGGCTGCCATTTCCTCCTGTAGGGGATCTTCCTGACCCAGAGATCAAGCCCATGTCTCCTATGTCACCTGTGTAAGAGGAGGATTACAGGTGGATTCTTTACCCACTGAGCCACCAGGGAATAGTCAAGGAAGAGTCAATGACTTCCAGCTTCTCTATTTTGGCACCCATTTCCAACTCAGGACCAATTAGGAAAAGGCAGCTATGTTGCCCAAACCAATCACATAGATGCCCCTCCCCCAGCTTCCATGGCAACAAGTCCAATCAAAGCATACCTGGAGCCCTCCCTTTCTGCCTGCCCTGAATCTCTACCAAAAGCTATTGACAGTGGCTGACTTCCTTTGATACAGCCAAATCTGAATAAATAGGTGCCATTTCCGCTTGAATAATCAAAGGAGGCAAGAATACAGAATACTGAAGAGACTCTTCAATAAACGGTGCTGGGAAAACTGGACAGCTACACATAAAAACAATGAAATTAGAACACTTCCTAACACCATACACCAAAATAAACTCAAAATGGAGTTAAGATCTAAATATAAGGTCGGACACAATAAATCTCTTTGAGGAAAACATAGGCAGANTCTTCAATAAACGGTGCTGGGAAAACTGGACAGCTACACATAAAAACAATGAAATTAGAACACTTCCTAACACCATACACCAAAATAAACTCAAAATGGAGTTAAGATCTAAATATAAGGTCGGACACAATAAATCTCTTTGAGGAAAACATAGGCAGAACGATCTTGGACATAAATCACAGCAAGATCTTTTATGACCCACCTCCTAGAATAATGAAAATAAAAACAACAACCAAAAAGAGGAGGAGCAAATAAGAAAAGATATCTCCTTGTAATATCTTGACTTTATCATAGGTTTGGCTTCTACTGTCATTTATCCCTTTTGTGTGTATGGAGTTTGGGCTATAAAAATAGAGTGTGGTTAATTACAAAGGCTTAAATAAATTTCTAGAGATTGATGATCTCAGTGTCTGTGGGTTTGCTGCTTTCTTAAATACGTGCAACCTTGCCCAGCTCCTTCTGTTTCTCAAGAGGTAGCCAGGCTATAATGATTTATCTCCTCTAAGAGGGCAGCCTGGATTACGCAAGCTCAAAAATCATTGATGTGTGTAGAGGGTGAATGAAATCTAGGAAAACTGATCCAGTTGCCAACAAGAAGAGGTTTAGTGGGGTTCAATGCCAAGGGGTATAGTAAGGCATTGTTTGCGAGTCCTCAGTGCAGGAGAGCAAAGCAGTGGGTGTGAACTGGTGGGAGGAGCCAGTGACAAGGAATCCAGAGCAGGTAGCAGACAGAAGCTAGCTTCCCTTAGTCCCTTCTCTTAGCCAAGCAGGGTTTTCTTCCATCTTTGTTTGCCATCTGGTGGGTGCTGGTCTGAGTCTATCTTTTTTATGAAGGAGTCTGCTGACTAAGGCTAGCACACACCAACATTTTGAAATGGGCCTGCCCTTCTGGCTTGGGTAATACATGGGCTGTGGCCACCACTTTAGAAAGTGGATCAGAGACCAGGTTCTGCTTTGGGGCTATGTAACAAAGCAGAAAGTAGTTCTCTTCCCCAACTTCTGAGAAAAGCACTGGTTGTCTCACTCCGTGGATGTGTTTGTGGCCCATATTCATTCATTTTCCTTCCAGCCACACTTGGTTCACCTGCCAAGTGAGAAAGTGAGTTTCGCACAGGTCAGGAGATAGGATGGAGGAGGGACGGGTGACAGAGGCCCCCTCTGCCTCCTAAGCACTGTCCTTCCCTTTGCCCCTGTAGTCATGTAGATGGGGTACATTCCATAAAACGTTCCTGCCAGCTGTGGAGATACAGCTGGCTCTATGCCATTCACATCTCTCCCTTTTCCCCATCTTTGCCTTTTTCAATAGCAGTGAAGGAAACTCTTCCCGGGAGAAGGAAATGGCAACCCACTCCAGTATTCTTGCCTGGGAAAATTCCGTGGACAGAGGAGCCTGGTGGGCTATAGTCCATGGGGTCACAAAGAGTTGGACACAGCTGAGCAACTGAGCACATCAGGATCCCTCAAAGATGGTAGGAAGCTCTCCCACCTCCA
Source organism: Neotragus pygmaeus (assembly GCA_006410875.1). Taxonomy (NCBI): domain Eukaryota; kingdom Metazoa; phylum Chordata; class Mammalia; order Artiodactyla; family Bovidae; genus Neotragus; species Neotragus pygmaeus. The sequence goes on from SJYV01030121.1 coordinate 10,587, forward strand.
GCCTGGCTAACATCCACTCTTCCTTCTGATCTCACTCGGGGGTCTCTTGCCCAGGGAAGTCCTTCTGCTTTCCTAACTGGGTTACACACCCTTATCCTACACTGGGCACTACTTATCCACTTACAATTGTGTTTTTGGCCTTATTTGATGGCCTTATTTGATCTCCCCATCAGATCACAAGCACCTTGAGGGCAGAGTCTGCCTGTGAGTCTGCTTACCATTCCATCCTCAGCACTTCACTCAGAGCCCAGCACAAACATTGTTGAAATGAATGAATCAGAGGGCAGAGGGCTCACCAGACCAGCCCAGAGTCCAAACTCTGGGTGAAGAAGCCCCTCTCAGAGCTCTGTTCTACTGGGTGCCTCCTGGCTGGGGACAAGGGACCGTCACCAGACGGACCAGGCAATGATCAGAGAATCCATTCTCTGTGGTTCAGGCTCATGTAACCTGGAGCAGGACCTTCCTAGCAGTGCAGGTTTAAGCCCTGTCCTGTTGGTGGCTGGTATCCAATCAGTCAGAAATAGCTCTCAGCCAGAAAGGCAATTGTCATTTTCTAATGAAATGTATGGGGGGGAGGCAGACCAGAAAGAAATGCCTAAATCAAAAACCCTGAGGCTTTTTTTTTTAAGGCAGTTGGATAATGGGACTTACCTGGTGGTCTAGTGGTTAAGAATCCGCCTTCCAAGGCAGGGGAAATGGGTTCGATCCCTGGTTGAGGAACTAAGATCCCACATGTCACAGAGCAACTAAGCTCACAAGCTGCAACTACTGAACTCGAGTTGCAGAATTAGAGAGTTTTCACACCACAACAAAAGACCCCATGCTGCAATGAAGATCCTGCATGCCACAACTAAGACCCAACAGAGCCAAATGAAAGACAGTGCAGTTCGATTTTAAAAAGCAGACTCACAGATACAGGAAGCAAACTGCTGGTTACCAGGGGGAGGGAGAGGAGCGATTTAGGGATGGGGTGCAGGAGGTACAGATGCTGAGTACAAGACAGGCTCGAGATTGTACTGCCCAACATGGGGATAGAGTCAACATTCTGTAATAACTGTAAGTGGAAAGCATCCTTTAAAAATTGTATAAAATTTGAAAATTAAAACAAAAAGGCAGTAATATGCCAGGGCTACATCCCAGAACACCTAGATGGGAAGAATCTGAGGGTGAGCAACACTGAGAATCTGTATATTCTTTCCAGCTTTATGGAACTAATTGGTATATAACATTGTATAAGTTTAAGGTATATAAAGTTTGATTTGATACACTTCTATTTGTTGCAATATGATGGCCACCATTGCCTTAGGTAACTATTCTACCTCATTACATAATTATCATTTCTTTTTTTGTGTGGTGAGATTTAACATCTACTTGTAGCAACTGGCAAAGGCTAATAGAGTTTTGCCAAAAGAGTGCACTGGTCATAGCAAACACCCTCTTCCAACAACACAAGAGAAGANCTGCTACATTGTGAGATCCTTGATAGCAAGTGTTATGGCTTAGTTATCTTTTACGCTCTTACCCCTGCTCCTTACCTTCTATTGCCTGGAAGAGTGTTAAAATTGGTTGGTGCTCAATATATGCTTCAGTTTAGTTTAGTTCAGTTCATTTCAGTTGCTCAGTCGTGTCCGACTCTTTGCGACCTCAATATATGCTTAATTACTTGTAATTTAAAAATTGAGTGTCATGGGTGGAAAGACTTTGAGTCTGTATTGAAGACCATTGTCATTATTCAAAGGGAACATATTTCATTCAGGACAGCAGAGAGGCACAACTCTCATTAAGCAAATGAAGGTTTGAATTTTTAATATAGAAAATAAAATTAGAGATACTTTTAGCATAGTGCTATTTTTCAAAGACAATTTTTTTCACACTCAAGAATGTAATGGTAAATTATACATTTAACCCCCATAGCATTAAATCATATTAAAGCATTTATGTAAAGTTATAATATTTCCTACTTTAAACTTATTCTGTTTTTAAATGAATGTACCGTATAACAGATAGTCTGAGTTAAATGGCTATATTCTGTTTCCTTCATTTTTATTTAGAACTGCCAGTTTTTCAAGATTCTGAGAAAACTGTCCCTAGAGGCGAAGAGACACCTGTATATAGTTGCATATTGGTTCATGGTTGTATCCATGGGGAGACAGGTGCTAAACAAATGCAAACTGATATGACACAAAGCTCAACTATATGATTTAGGATTAAGCATTTGGCATCAAAAGTTTGATCTTATTGGAAGTGTGGATCAGTTTTGCAGAACAGAATTACATGCTTTTTCTGAGGTTAAAGTGGGTTCAAATTGTGTCTTAAGAAGGGAAAAATGAGAGAGATATGCCCTGATGAAAAAAACTGCATACTTATTTCATGGCTTCTATTACAATAATATTTGCAAACAAGGTCGGATTTGTGGATGAGGGTGAAGGAGAAGTATCTCCAACAGTGAAGCTCCAGATAGGACTAGAAAAGACAAGACCGGANTGATGAAAAAAACTGCATACTTATTTCATGGCTTCTATTACAATAATATTTGCAAACAAGGTCGGATTTGTGGATGAGGGTGAAGGAGAAGTATCTCCAACAGTGAAGCTCCAGATAGGACTAGAAAAGACAAGACCGGAGACCACGTACTGCAGCGAATAAAGATCAGAGTCTGGGGAAAAGTTATTTTGGATTCAAATTCTGGCTTGGACATTTCCTAGCTATGTAATCTTGGGAAGTTCTTAAAATTCTCAAAACTCCAGTTCCTTTGTAAGATGTCTACATTTGACTTCCTGTGATGACTAAAAGAGATAATGCGTATATACTGCTGAATCCAATGCTGACACAATAGAAGTGTGCTATAATTTGCAACTTGCGTATGCATTTATTCAAAAAAGAATTGACTCAAAGGAAAAATATCTACTTAGCTAATGGCTTACTTTTAGCTGCTAAAAGTGCTTTTCAGTAATTCACGGCTGAGACTCATTGATCTTGTTTCTCTCAGGATTTTCTAGAATTCTAATTTTTAACCTTCACTACTTTCCTTGGATGGACAGGCTGTCTTTCCCTTATTTAAATGAGATAATGTATGAGATGCATTTAGGATAATTAGAGTGAGATATGCTCCCCATATTGGTAGAGATGTCATTAATTATCATCACCATCCATTTTGCAGGGCTTTGCTTCCATTTGGAGCAGCCTTGTTTACCTGATTCTTCCTGACCACATCTCTACAAGTGACAGATTTTGAAGCTATTCACAGCTTCAGGCACACTGCTCAGAACCCCAGGTACCTACTGAGGTGCAAAGTCTTCAACCTTCATGTGAGTTGCCTGTCTCCCTACCTGCTCCTCTCTCATAACTGAGAGAGTATTATGGAATCTAGTGTTCCATTTCCTTTAGCTGTTCCTCCTCAGAGTAACAATTTGATGTCTTTGCATGGATGACCTTTGCATTTCCTTACATTGAACCCTGGTGAGATCTTGACCTGGCACCTGGCTCCCAGATTTCATCTCCAGCTCCTCCCTTTGCCCCAAGGAATTGTAGTTTTGTAAATACTCCAGTGAATCAAGTCAAGTCCAAAGCCATAAAGAAGAGAGTATAGTTTCAGACACTCTATACTGGTTTCAGTGTCTTCTAGCTGTCCTAAGAATTCAAATGTTCCCAGAGAGTAGAACATCTCAAACAAAATTATAATTATTGTCACAAGCCAGGTCTCAGTAAGTACATACACATGCAGACTGTCTACTTTTTAGATCCTTATTTTGTTTCTTAAGCAAGATCTATTCTTGAAGAGTTTACTTAAGGCTCACCTTCATACAAGTAACTTAAAATGCAATGTGGCAGTTTAAGAGAACAGTAAGTGAACACATCTGTTCTGACAACCTCGTCATGTTCACCTGATACAGTCAGGAATGTGGGTGATAAAAATAATGTAGGCTATATAAGGCAGGGCAATATTAAGGAGAAGAAGAGAAGATAGAAGAATCTTAGTAGTTGGGAAGGGATGAGGTCAAGAGAGGTAATAAAAGGACTAGATTTTGGGACAGAGGAAGAGAGACAGAAGAGTGGGAAGAGAGACCAGATATTCTATTGAAAAGGAAGGAGAAAAACAGGGAAAAGAGCTGAAATCTTTAAATATTTAATTAGTTTTTGTATGTATAGTTTTTACCATGTACATCAAATACAAGATTTAAAGTAGATTTAATATTCTAATTTAATGAGAGGAGAGGTACAACATAAAGGAAAGGTTATGGGTGGTTGTAGGAGTTANACAGGGAAAAGAGCTGAAATCTTTAAATATTTAATTAGTTTTTGTATGTATAGTTTTTACCATGTACATCAAATACAAGATTTAAAGTAGATTTAATATTCTAATTTAATGAGAGGAGAGGTACAACATAAAGGAAAGGTTATGGGTGGTTGTAGGAGTTAGTGAGTTTAATTCGAGCTTCATGATTATTCATGTTGTTATTTCTAGTCTTTTCAGAAAACATATGCAATGAAATTCCCATACAGTGCTTTTTGCAGACTGTGGCTTTTTCTGTTTTCATCCCACCCTCCACCTTAGTTTTTAATTGTGTTTACACAAAGTGGGCTCTAATTTCTACCAAGAGAGCAACACAATGCTCTCCTTCAGCTATATTTTGCAAAATATAGGCTAGAACAGGGGTGGAGGGATATTGTGCTAACCTTGAAAGCCTGTCAGCATGTTCCCTCCTTAAATGGACTGGCCAGATGCCTAATGGGAAAATGAACAGGGAAGAGGAATTCAGTGACATATTTAGTCATGTAATGCTATAATTCTCCTTTCCAGAAAAGTGTGAAACTTCGGTCAAAGTGCAAGCTTAAGAAGACAAAATTGTATGTTACACAATTCTCAATATCAAGTGTTTGTCTAAGTGGTCAACTTTTTCTAAATGAAGGAAATAAAAGAAACTTACATCTCATAAGAACATTCATAATGATGTGCTACACCACGGGGTGATTTTTATTCACTCACACTAAATTGAGGCTCAGAGAGGTTAGGTAACTTAGTCTCAGAAGTAATCAAACCCAGTCTGGCTTAAGTCCCAAACTACATTCTACATCCAAACTTTCTTAGTTAGAATCTTTAAAATATGGAGACGACATTAGAAGTGACAGGATCTACAAGTTTCTTCTGCTTTCCTGTCCCATCAATTTAGTCCTAATGAAAAAGAGAAAAATAGTACCTGCTCAAAGCACTTGTAATTCATTATTTTGAAGAAGTATTGGAGTAAGGTGTCTAGGTTTGAAAAAGAATATTTGTTATATCTTGCATTAATTGCATATTACTATTTTTCCAAAATAGAAATTTGGAAAATGTAGAAAACCATATAGGAGAGAATAAAAATCACTAGCAACCCCACCTGATGTGAAGGGCTGACTCCTTTGAAAAGATCCTAATGCTGGGAAAGATTGAAGGTGGAAAGAGAAGGGGATGACAGAGGATGAGATGATTGGATGGAATCACCGACTCGATGGACACAAAATTGAGTAAGCTCTGGGAGTTGGTGATGGACAGGGAGGCCTGGCATGCTGCAGTCCATGGAGCTGCAAAGAGTCGGACATGACAGAGCAAGTGAACTGAACTGAACTGAACCCCACTGTATTGAGTTTATGCTACTTGATATCATAAAAATCATCCTAAGCTGAATAAATTATAAAAATTAATTCCTTTCTCATATAAAAATTCTGAGAAGAACATTTCAAATATAGTACTAATTCTGTAAATCTACAGTGTGGCTTCCAAGTCTATTCTAGCCATTAAGAAGACAAGAAAGAACCCTTGTGCAAGAATTTATGGACAAACTACTTCTATTCACATCCTGTTTTCAAGAACTAAATCACATGGTCCCTCCTAGATATTTCTCAGGAGACAGAGTAGAATGGATTTCAGATGAAAACTGTCTTCACCCAAAGTATCTATTATTATATTTTATATCTTTACAGAATCTCAATCTCTATATCTACACAGTTTCAAAACAAAATTAGTATTATATTATACCTACTGTTTTCTAGCATACTTTTCATTAAATTAAGAATATTGACTTGCTTGCTCAGTTCTGTCCAACTCTTGTGACCGCATGAACTATAGCCCACCAGGCTCCTCAGTCCATGAGATTTTCTAAGCAAGTATACTGGAGTGGGTTGCTATTTTCTCCTCCAGGGGATCTTCCTGATGCAGTGATTGAACACGTGCCTCCTGCTGACAATTATGCTGTTAAATATTCTGTCATAGAATCACTGTAATAAGGAACAGATATTCCATCATCAGGATGTGTCAGATTTTATCATCCAAACCCTTGTCATTGTTTCTAGTATTTCATTAACATAAGAGTGGAAGATCGTTGTAAAAATCCATCCATTATGTAAAAATATTTCTGTATGTCCCAGGACAATTTTTAAAAGTCAATAGATAAGAATTTGCTAATGAATATTATAAGAAGATTGTATTAATTCACTGTTCTTTTGCTCACTGGAGCAGCGAGTGGCCAAGAGGAGATACCCCATGTCCAAGGTCAGAGGAACCCCAGTAAGATGGTAGGCACTGAGAGAGGGTATCAGAGGGCAAAGACTGAAACCACAGTCACAGAAAACTAACCAATCTAATCTCATGGGCCACAGTCTTATCTAACTCAATGAAACTATGAGCCATGCCATGTAGGGCCACCCAAGATGGACAGGTCATGGTGGAGAGTTCTGACAAAATGTGGTCCACTGGAGAAGGGAATGGCAAACCACTTCAGTATTCTTGACTTGAGGACCCCATGAACANAGAATCTGGGGAGCATCTGTGCACTATCACAGGTCAGCCAGGAGATATGAAGGGTATGGGGACCTGGTCTGGTGCTGTGACTGCAGAAGCCAAGCTCTTGGAATCTCTGCCATGGCCTGGGCTCTTATCCCACTCTTTCTGTACAGGAAGGTGACTGGCTCGCAGCCCAAGGCTGACAGGCTGACCCTTTTCTCCTTCTGTCCTGAATTCCCCTAGATTCATAATATTGACCTCTCCTCTTTGCACACCTTCCTCCTCTCAGGGTCCTGGCCCCAGTCGGTTCTGAGGCAGACACTCAAGAGTCTGTAGCTCTGCGACGGAGGGTCTATATACTCTGCTCTGGAGACATCAGTGATATTGGGCGTTTCAGCCAGGTGTGCTGGGATCAGCAGCACCCAAGTACTAGCCAACATTCCCAGTGCATAATGTCCTCTGAGCCCTTGGGGTTCTTCTCTATTCTCCATTCCACATCTGGCCACATGCCTTCCCTTGCCTCCTCCAGCTGAACCTAGAGGACTCACTTTATTGCCTGAGTGCTTTTTTTCCAGGGGCACCTCATTCACGGGGGTCCCACACGTAGGGAGATCAAAACTTCCCTGGGCTCACCACCAAGACATTGCCCAATATCACAAGGGGATTGTGTCTGGCGTCTGAAACCAGCCTCCCTGTGGCTTCAGGAATGGGTCCCCATCACACTGCAGCTGCCTCTTATAAGATAGCTGGAGGACCAAAGCTCTCTTAGGAAAATGACTTGGGAAACTAAAGGGTGCTCATTCTCCTCCTGCCCTGAGGGCCTCAGGCTGCAAGCTCTACCCAGCTCGATGATTACCAACATTGAGTNTAAGATAGCTGGAGGACCAAAGCTCTCTTAGGAAAATGACTTGGGAAACTAAAGGGTGCTCATTCTCCTCCTGCCCTGAGGGCCTCAGGCTGCAAGCTCTACCCAGCTCGATGATTACCAACATTGAGTGGGCACCAGAGGTGTGGCCAAGGGGACCAGTTTATCTGAAGATGACTTCAACTTCCACTGGTTCAGCCCACAATGACCTCAGGTCCTCAAACACCTGGTTTCCCTGGTCTCCTATTCTCTCATTCACACATGTCCACCCAAGCCTGATAGCAAGAACCAAAATGCTCCAAAAACAAGAAGATAGTATGTTAACATGTGAATCTAGAAAGCTGGAGGGTAAACTGAAAACTGGAGAGCCAACCCCACCATATGACTGCATGTTTCCTCTTAACTCAAAATCTGAGCAATTTCTCAATGGCTGGACCAGTGGACAATTGAAGTGTTGAGTTGGTGTTTGGGTCAAAGGGCCCTTCCTCTAAGTACACTGACCAGTATCCCACAGGCCCATTTCTATCTCTTTCTTGGATGTGGGGTCCCCTGGCACCTCTAGAGGGGACCCCACATCCAATGCCAAGTGGCGGCAGACCCTGGTGCACTGGATTATGGTGTTCACAGCATGGCTCTGTGGCCACTTTCAAGAGCACATGGCCCTGTGGCCTCTTTCCAGAGCACGTGGCCCAGCTGGCTCCTCACCTGCTTCAACCGTCACTCCAGTCCCTGGTCCCAATAACTCATTTTAGAGTGGCAAATAGAACTGGGGGGTCCATGGGGGCGAATCAGGAACTTGCTCAAGGTCTTTTGGGAAAGCAGGGCACCCACGGCAAAAACTTAGGGTTTGTGCAGCCACGCCTCACCACGTGGTCCCTATTGATCGCTGAGATGAGAGAAGCAGTGACTCAGCAGTGTCCGGAAACCACGCAGCCCAACCAATCCCATCTCCTGTTTCCTCCCAGAGCAAATCTCTCAAGATCTTGGGGTCTCGATTGGGGTTTCCCAAGGAGTCCAGAAGGGGCTTATGTTAAGAAGCAGGGAGGGGCATGGAGAGAAGGGAGAGGTGGTGCCTGTGGCCATGCCCACCAAACTGGTGGG
>SJYV01030122.1:2709-17820 GCA_006410875.1 Neotragus pygmaeus
CTTTTGTCGTCTCACATACAGGGTCATCATTACTATCTTTCTAAATTCCATATATATGTGTCAGTATACTGTACTGGTGTTTTTCTTTCTGGCTTACTTCACTCTGTATGATAGGCTCCAGTTTCTTCCATCTCATTAGCACTGATTCAAATGTATTCTTTTTAATGGCTGAGTAATACTCCATTGTGTATATGTACCACAGCTTGCTTATCCATTCATCTGCTGATGGACATCTAGGTTGCTTCCACGTCCTGGCTATTATAAACAGTGCTGCGATGAACAGTGGGGTACATGTGTCTCTTTCAATTCTGGTTTCCTCGGTGTATATGCCCAGCAGTGGGATTGCTGAGTCGTAAGGCAGTTCTATTTGCAATTTTTTAAGGAACCTCCACACTGTTTTCCAATATTTCATTTAAAATTTTCCAGATAATAAAAATTTATACTTTAAAAAAATTAATTAGAGGCTAATTACTTTGCGATATTGTGGTGGTTTTGCCACACATTGACATGGATCAGCCATGTATGCACATGTGTCCCCCGTCCCGAACCCCCTTCCCACGTCCCTCCCCATCCCATCCTCTGGGCTGTCCCAGAGCGCTGGCTTTGAGTGCCCTGCTTCAGGCATCCAGCTTGCTCTGGTCATCTGTTTTACATATGGCAACATACATGTTTCAATAGTAGTTCTTTTAGACTAGGTCTGCTGACAACAAATTCTTTTTTTTTAATCCAAGAATGTCTCAATTTCACTTTTTATCTTGATAGGTGTTTTTGCTAGATATAAAATTATGGGCTGATAGTTATTATCTTTTAGCAAAAGAATCAGGAAGAAACAACCAATTTGAACAGACTGATCACTAGTAGTGAAATTGAATTAGTCATAAAAATACTCCCATGTTGAGGAGGAGAGAGAACAACTTGAACTCTCATCATTGTTGGTGAGAATGCAAAATGCCATAACCACTCTAGAAAACATTTTGGTGGTGTCTTACAGAATTTAATACCCTTATCACATAACCCAACAGTCCAACCCCTACATTCACACAAAAATTAAGCATTGAATGTTTATAGTGTTTATTTATAATCACCCAAAGTGGAGGCCACCTAAATATCCTTCCACTGTGATTGCATAGCCAAATCATGTTATATCTATGCAACAGGATCCTGTCTACCAATGAAAATGAACAAACTCCTGACAAAATGATGTAAGCATTAAGCTAAATGAAAGAAGCTAACTCAAAAATAACAATACTCCATGATTCCATTTGCATGACATTCAGGAAAAGATGAAACTCCGGAGGCAGAAAAATCAGTAGTTGCAGAGACTGGAGGTGAGAAAGTCAGGTTGACTAGAAAGTGACAGAAGGAAATTTGAGGGATTGATGAAACTGTTCTACAACTTGATTAAGGTGATGATTACAAGAGTGTAGGCCTTCATCAAAATTCTTGGAATGATGTACTAAAAATAGTGAATTTTACTTCACAGAAATTAAGCCTTCATAAACCTAACTTTTTTTAAAAGTACACACAAAGAATTCTCTCTCCATTCTCCCAACCTAGCAGCAAGTCTGAGACAGGGCAATTATGTCATGTTTTCCATCTGTGGAGTGACGTTGATTTTTCATTCACCCTTCCAACTGAGAGTTTACCTCCTTGCGGCCCCAGCTTCATGCAGTGGGATCCTGTCTGAATTTCCATCTTCAGAAGTCCTGAAGGTTTGCTTCCTGCTCTGATGTCCTGTGAGGCCACTGGATCGAAAGCTGGAGGTCACTTGAGTTCTGAGATGCCCTGTAAGCAGGCTGTAGCCTCTGAATTCCTTACCTTCTCAGTTACCCTCTCCACTCCTCTTTGTCCTCTGAAATTTTCTGATACTTTCCTGCCTTCGTTTAAAGATTTTCAACTTGCAACTTCAGGAAATTAACTCTCCTGAGCTAAATATTTATTTTTACATAACTTATCTAGAATTTTTTAGAGCTTTTTCCTAAGAAGTAATTTTAAAAAACTATTCTGCCGTTCAGTCCCTGGGTTGGGAGGATCCCCTGGAGAAGGGAACAGCTACCCACTCCAGTATTCTGGCCTGGAGAATGCCATGGACTGTATAGTCCACGGGGTCACAAAGCGTTGGACACAAATGATTGACTTTCACTTTCGATTTCAATTTTTCAGGTGGCACTACCGGTAAAAAAAAAAACAAAAACAAAAAACCCACCTGCCAATGCAGGAGACGTGAGAGACCCAGGTTCAGTCCTTAGGTAGGGAAGAGCCCCTGGAGGAGGGCATGGCAACCTGCTCCAGTATTCCTACCTGGAGAATCCCACGGACAGGGGAGTCTGCCAGGCCACAGTCCATAAAATCACACAGAGACAGACACGGCAGAAACAGCGTGGCGCACAGGCAGGGTGTATTTAGTCTGTGTAGTATAATATCAAACAGCTGGAGCCTGAAAACCCGGAGACGGGCATGCTAAGCTTGGCTCTGCTCGTTACCAGCTAAGTGACCCCGGACAGTTTGCTCTCCTTTCTGTGTCTCTTTTATTCCATTTAGAAATGAAGAAAATGAACTAAATGCTAAGTCCTCTCCACTTAAAAAGTATATACTGTAGAAAAACTGCTGGCCTGAAAATCCAGAGTCCTGAAAGTCCTGAAAATCCAGAGTCCTGAATTTTAGATTTGGCTCTGCCACTTTCTGCTTTTAGACATGTCACTTTACTTCCTGAGTCTTTGTTTCTTAATTTATGAAGTGAAAGTTCCACAACATTGCAAATCAGCTATACTTTGACACTCCGTAAAAAAAAAAAAAGTCACAATATATAGTGTTCATTTGCTAAGTCAGGTGCGACTCTTTGTGACCCAATAACTGAAGCACATCAGGCTTCCCTGTCCTTCACTATCTCCCAGAATTTGCTCAGACTCAGTCCATTGAGTCAGTGACGGCATCTAACCATCTCATTCTCTGTTGCCCCTTCCCCTCCCGCCCTCAATCTCTCCCAGCATCAGGGTCTTTTCCAATGAGTTGGCTCTTCGCATCAGGTGGCCAAAGTGTTGGAGCTTCAGCATCAGTTTTTTCAATGAATATTCAGGGTTGATTTCCTTTAGGACTGACTGGTTTGTTCTCCTTGTAGTCCAAGGGACTCTCAAGAGTCTTCTCCAACATGACAGTTCAAAAGCATCAATTTTCGGCATTCAGCCTTCTTTATGGTCCAGCTCTCACAATGTACGATCTAAATATACACAGTTTTATTTGTCAAGCATACCTCCATAAAGAATAAAATAAAATTTTAAATAAACTTAAAAATAAATTTTAGAAAACAATGAAAGTGGTAATATTTACCTCACAGAATTATTGTGAAAACAAAATTAGATATTATTTATAAAAATGCTTGGCATATAAAAGTTGAGTAATAAGTCTTGGAAGGATCCAAGTATATGAAATTAAATGATCTCTAGATTCTTTTTGTGTTGTAAAAGTTTATGATGTCAACCAAAGTCAGTTCTTTAAATACATTAAAACAAAATTTTAAAGGTTTAGATGCAGTTCTCATCTAAGCTCGCTAGAGGGCTCTGTTGCCAAACAAATCAGCATATATTTTGCTGTTGGTTGTGGAAGTTCAGAAACAAGTTCCTTTGCACTTTTGAGGCAACATCACTTGATTTCCTAATTATATCCATCTTTTCTTATTCAGGTTACTGATGAAGAATCTTCTAATGCTCACCAGCAATTTTGTACTGGGAATAGGTAAGATGCTGTCTCTAGCCATAATACAATTGTTTAAAATGTGTATTTAATTCTCCCTCACTCCATTTCAAAAACCCTTAGCCCCAGATATCACCCTATTCACTTCCAAACTAAGGTTACTGGTCAAAATAAACAATCAAACAAAAAATAGAGGGGTGGTGGAAAAAGGAAGAAAAGAAAGAAAAACAAAATTCTAAGGCAATGTTTTTCTTAAGCACTCTTCCCCAAAGAAGTCTGTGTATTTCAGGTTGTGCCCACAACACACACATACATTTAACAGAAATATTAGCATTTCACAAAGCAGTGATTATCTTTAGAGAAGAAGGTGCACTTTTGTATTCTTTATTCTGTTCCACCCTATGCTTCTTAATGGTGCTCTGCGTGCATGCTCACTGGTTCAGTCGTTCAGACTCTCTGCACCCTGCCCCCCACCAGGCTCCTCTGTCCATGGGATTTTCCAGGCAAGAATACTGGAGTGAGTTGCCATTTCCTCGGGGGATCCGCCCGGCTGAGGGATCGAACCCGCGTCTCCTGTGTCTTCTGCATTGGCAGGCAAATTCTTTACACTGAGCCACCTGGGAAGCCTTAATGGTGCTTTGACACACTAGTTAATTTCCTGGACCACTAAGGGATGCCACCAGTAGTTTTAAAGACATCTCCTCAAGAGTATGCAGAAACTAAAAAGAGCTGGTTTGGGGCACTGTGCAATATGTACTGAAAGTGAAAGTGAAGTCGCTCAGTCGTGTCCCACTCTTTGCAACCCCTGGACTGTAGCCCACCAAGCTCCTCCGTGCATGGGATTCTCCAGGCAAGAATACTGGAGTGGGTTGCCATTGCCTTCTCCAGGGGATCTTCCCAACCCAGGGATCAAACCCAGTTCTCCCACATGGCAGGCAGACGCTTTAACCTCTGCACCACCAACTGACCTCAAAAGACTATGAAGTGACAAGTGAAAGTCACTCGGCACTACACTTGGCAAACAGTATGTGGCTCCATTTCTGCAAAGAATGAGTATGCATATATACTCATTTATTTAAAGAGGTTGGGTAGGGTGCTGTGCTGGACTGTGCCTTTTTTTTTCCAATCCAGGCTAGAGTTGTCTGTAAGAAACTTGGATAAGATGTGGAAAGCAAAAGCAAAACGGTAGCCAATCCTCTGAAGGTCAGTGTGGTCAGATATGGTGATGAACTGTATGGGTCAAAGCTCCCTGTCCATCTGGTCTTTCTGCTCTCTGGCCCTGATGTCTAATACCAGCTCTGAGCTGTTCAGAAGATGCTTGACTGTGGATCCACAGGAAGGAAGTTTTATGCAGAGGGGATAGCTTCCCATAGCCTCCTCCTAAGCCCACTCTACTGGTTGGACATGCTTGACCTCACTTTCTCTAAAGTTCCAGGGCTTGGCTTCCCCATCTCTGCTCCAGGCACCCTGCCAGACTTTCACTTCCTCACTTGCAACATTTTTGTTAGGTTTAATTCCTGCAATGGGCTTCCCAGGTGGCGCAGTGGTAAAGAATCTGCCTGCCAGTGCAGGAGATGTAGGAGACACGGGTTGGATCCCTGGGTCAAGAAGATCCTGTGGAGGAGGAAATGGCAGCCCACTCCAGGATCCTTGCCTGGAAAATTCCATGGACAGAGGAGTCTGGCGGGCTACAGTCCATGGGGCCACAATGAGTCAGACTCTACTGAGCGCAGACACAGACCCACCTTATTGACTTAGGATAAAGCCAGATCCATTCTTTGTCATGAAAGGTTGCTGACCTGTTTGTCCCCACTAAAAAATTTGAACAAAGAGCCCACTAAACCTTACTTCTATCAAACTTTAGTTAGACTTCTCTCCTTCCCTGGAGCCCTGTAAGTTGTCGCCTCCCCCTGAGGTTAAGCCAGCATTGGAATGTGGATTGTTTGTGCTAAGTTGCTTCAGTTGTGTCTGACATTTTGTGACCCCATGGATTGTAGCCCATCAAGCTTCTCTGTCCATGGGATTCTGTAGGCATGAATACTAGAGTGGGTTTCCATGCCCTTCTCAAGGAGATCTTCCTGACCCAGGGATCGAACCCACATCTCTTAAGTCTACCTGCATTAGCAGGCGGGCTCTTTACCACTAGCACCACCTGGGAAGCCTGGAACATGGAATAATTCCTCCTTAAGGACATCACCTGCGTAACTGGTCATCCCACCTGCTCATCTACTCCCCCAGCTCCTGTTCCTTCTGGCCTTGTTTTTGCCTCCCGACACAATAGGCCGTCTTTCTCCCTGACCACTGAGATGCTCATAGATCTTAGGGTCAGGAGCTCTTGTTCTCCCTGTTGCAACATCTCTTTCTCGCTGTTGGAATAGTCTTTGAATTGTCTGCTTCCTGAAGTCCAATTTCTGTTTTTTTGATTTGACAGAAGTGTAAAGCGAGAGAGACATTGCTCGGAATAAGTCAGGAGTGAGGGAGGGAGGCACCGGCTGGGAGTTGCTGGGTCGGGCAAATCTTGGAGCAAGGACACGGGGGTCCTGAGGCCACGTGCCACAGGGGGGAAGGCCCTGCGTGGGCTCCTGGTCACTGCCCAGGTGACTGCTGTGTGGCTCTGCAGTATAACCTCAAGACTCTTGTACTCAGTGTGACTGGAATCATTTGGAAGGTCGTAAAGGCACTGCTTTGCAGCAAGCTGGGTATTTGGCTGAAGGATCTGGTCCAGTGGATAGTGACTATTAACAATACCAATAACTACTAGCTATCGAACACTTAGAATGTGCCAGGAGCTGAACAATGAACTTTACATACCTTATTTTAAATCCATACAACTCTGAAAATTGAGCCTCATTCTCCATATTTTACACCTGAAAGAACTATGCGTCTGAGACTGTTAAATGCCTATGCTGGATGACAGCTAGTGAGTGGAAAGTGACTTTCCTGGATTCTTTATATAAAAATGCCTTTGTCTGCAGTATTTCCGTCGGCACTTATGCAAGCTTCTTTAACACTTCAGACGGGAAATCCACCATCACCCACCTTAAATCATGCCCCTGGCTAGTGCTCTCGCGCTCAGCAAAAATAAATAATTTGACAGATTCTCAGTTTCTCCTGCAGGTGTCACCCTTGCCACCAGACAGGTCTTTGAGTTCTTAGAATCCCTCTCTCAGTATTGGAATTGATCAGAAATTTTTGAAGAAGATGAAAAACTGAGCGTGTAATTTATGCAGCCTAGATTTCAGGATCATGACTCTCACCTGTAGATTTAGAGTTCCCCAGCCCCAATGGATTGGTTGTTCTCTCTTTTACATTTTCATTTTAAAGGTATGGCTTGTATTTGTGAATAGATAATGGTTTGCAAGTTCTTAAGCTGAAAAGTATAAACAGTGAAAAATCTATCTCCCACCACTGTCACCCATCTGCCAAGTTTTTATGCCCCAGATAGAAAAACTACTATTATTAGCTTCTTGTATATCTTCCTCACACAATTTTACACATATGCAAACAAATAAAAGTATATATTACTTTACCATATTGTTTTACACAAATATCATATAAGCTGTTCTGTAACTTCTCCAGATTAATATATCGAATAAGTCTTGTTCACTTTTAAACAACTATAGGATATTCCATTTAATGGCTGTATTATAATTTATTTAATAAATCCCCTATGTTTTAGGCTGATTCGATCTTTTGTCACCTAATAATAATAATAATAATAACAATAGCATTATTGTTGTTGTTATTATATTAATAGCAAACACTCAGGTCTGGCGCTGTTTCCAACCGTTTACTTCTCTTAACCCATTTAAGCCAAACCACAGCATCTACAAATTGTGTTTTGGTTATCATGTGATAGATGAAGAAACAGAAGCAAGGAAAGGTCAGACGACTGGCCTGGGATTTCCTAGGCAGCAAGTGGTGGATCCAGGATCGCACAGAAAAAGACAGAGGCGCGTCACCATACTTGGAGGGTTGGAGTCCGTTGAGTCTGTAGACGAGGGCAAGGCTGCGAAGGAGAAGCAATGAGGAGCCAGCCGCCACCACACGAGAGAGGCGGTGTTCCTGTAGGCTGGGGGCTCCCAGCACTCAGGACCAGCACAGTCTGCACTTGAGTGTGCACAGTTGTGCCAAAGCAGAGGAGGAAAATAAGGACCTTTCTCTTCCGATTCAAAGTGGCATCCTGGGGTTCGAGAAAGGAGAACAAGAAACAAAAATGCCTCAGAAGGCCCAGGAAAATCTGTCTGACCTTATAACACATCAAAAAAGGTTACGGATGCTGGTGGAAAACGCCTGCCAGACCGCAGCAGCTACTCTCACGGAGGACACCCGGCTCACACCGTTACCCCTGCCTCCCAGGCCACGCTGAGGCACAAATGCTGTCGCTGCGCGACTCGGGTTTCTGCCCAGCTGTGTCCCACTCTCCACTTTGAGGACTCTGGTGTCTATTGTGATGTCTAGCACCGTCTGTTCAGGCCACTGTAAGAAAAACACCGTAGACTGGCGGTTTCAACAATAAAGATTTATCTTTCACAGCTCTGGAGGCCGAAAGGTCAACGACAAGGGGCGGACAGTGTGGTGCAGGCGTGAGCTGGCCTCCCGGTTCACACACGCTTTATTCTGGCCACCTGCTCTTGTGATGGAAGAAGTACGAGAGTTTCCAGAGGCGTCTTTTAAAGGACACTAATCCCACTCAGGAAGACCCGCACCCTCATGACCTAATCAGTGCCTAAGGCCCCACCTGCTGATACCATCACGTTGGGGGTTAGGACTTCAACGTGTGCATTTGGGAGGGGCACAAGCATTCAGACCACAACCATGACCCTCCGAGCACCCTGAACCCTTGCCTTCTTGATACTCCTTACGCCACCTAAGTGGGACTGCCGCTTGCACATATAGTGAAAAGTGAAAGTGTCAGCCACTCAGTCTTGTGCAGCCCCATGGGAGGCTCCTCTGTCCATGGGATTCTCCAGGCAAGAATACTGGGGTGGGTTGCCATGCGCTTCTCCAGGAGATCTTCCCAACTCAAGGATTGAACCTGGGTCTCCTGTATTGCAGGACAGACTCTTTACCATCTGAGCCACTGGGGAAGCCCATATAGTACCTTTGTATACATTAGAATCACAGCTGGATATATTCTAAATTGGGGGCCCAGGAAAAGAAAGCTGTTCCTCTTCTGCCCCTGTGATCTTCATTTTTATGGGGTGAGCATGAGGCCAACTTTGATGCTGGCCACTTTCTGTGTGCAGGCTGGCAGAACCTTGACTTGAGCCTGCCCGTCCCACCTCACCAGTTCCTGCCCAAGAACTTTCTATTGATGCTGTGCTGCAGGCAGGTGTTGGGAAACTGCTGGCCCTTCATGCATGGATAACTCATAATTCACTATTATAAGATGAGAGTCAGTGGATAAAGCGTTCTTTTTTTCCCTAGGCATATAGTCCTGAGTTGCATTTTAGGTAGCAGACTGTATTCATTTTCTATTGCTTTTGAAACAAATTGCTACAAACTTAATGACTTAAAAAATGAAAGTGCTATTTGATTGAGAGTTGCTCAATCGTGGCCAACTCTTTGCAACTCCACGGTCTGTAGCCCACCAGGCTCCTCTGTCCGTGGGGTTCTCCAGGCAAGAATACCGGAGTGAGTATCCAATTCCTTCTCTAGGGGATCGTCCCGATCCGGGGAACCAACCTCGGTCTCCTGCTTTGTAGGCAGATTCTTTACCATTCTGAGCCACCAGGGAAACCCTCTAGTGACTTCAGTTCAGTTCAGTTCAGTCACTCACTCGTGTCCGACTCTTTGCGACCCCATGAATCGCAGCACGCCAGGCCTCCCTGTCCATCACCATCTCCCGGAGTTCACTCAAACTCACGTCCATCGAGTCGGTGATGCCATCCAGCCATCTCATCCTCGGTTGTCCCCTTCTCCTCCTGCCCCCAATCCCNGGGAGGCCTGGCGTGCTGCGATTCATGGGGTCACAGAGATTCGGACACGACTGAGCGACTGAGCTGACCTGAGCTGAACTGAGCGAGCCCTCTTGGGAAGCTGGCCCGGGCCCGCTGGGATGCGTAACCTGCAGACACTCCGGGGGTCTCTCTGCTACCGTCTTGTTCAGACTTTTCTCCTCATCTCCATTTATAAGCGATATGTGTCTATAGTTTTCTGTAATACATCAAATTCTTGTATTAAATTTTGCCGGTTTCATGAGGTGAATTAGTTTTCCATGTTTTTATGTGTCTCAGAAAAGTTAAAATGACATTGGAATAGCTTTTCTTGTAACCTCAGGTCAGCTCACAGTCAGCTATGAGCATCTGTCCCTGGTGCTTTGCCCCACTCGCTCATTTTAAATCGCCTTCCCAGGTCCTTGCGTTCGCTTGCTCATGTTTTCCTTACTGTAAGTTATTTTGATGATTTGCTTTCACTAGAAAATTACCAGTCTGCCTCAGGTTTCTTGACAGCTGCCCCAGACGGCAAGCGGTGCCGTGTGTCATCCCCACCTTTTCTGTCCCCGAGTCTCCTTTCTCATTCTTAATTATAGGCGGTTTCTGCGTTTCGTGAGCACAGTCTACATCCAGGCCGCCGCCCCTGCCTCGGGCTCTTGGGACCAGTGGTCCTCCGATTCTCTTTTAGAAGAAACGCTTTATCATTTCTCTTTACTCATTCTCTCCTTCACTGATTTCTGCTTTTACCTTCATAATTTCCTCTTTCTGCTTTTTGAAAGGTCTCTTATTTGAATTCTAATTCCCAAAGACGGTCAGGAAATCGCTGGCTGCTGTTCTTTCCTCAGAGAATCTGAGCGATGGCCGGCAGAGCCCCAGGGCTCAGCTGAGACGGTAAGATTTCCAGAGAGCCTGCGTGCTCAGATTTCATTTCCTGCTTTATCTAAGTTTCCCTGGAAATGTCTTTCTTAGTTTCTGAGTAATCAAGATGGGCAGGTGGGGGGGGGGTGTTTAAAGTTTATTTAAAATCCTGTTGGATTATAATAGGATGTTTGTTAAGCTACTTTTTCAGCTCACCAAGGTTTCCTTTGTGGGCAGGCCGACGTCACAGCCTCAGAGTGCAATGCTTTCTCTGTGGAGCGTGAAGACTGGTTCCTACACCCACTTCTGCTGGCTTCTCAGCTGCCCGGAGACCGGCCAGGACGAGGGCCGGGAGGATCCCCGCCTGCGCCCACAGGCCCTGTGCTGCCTCTCAGGGGGCTTTCTGAAGCAACCCCCGGCACGCATGCTCACGGCTCCCCGCCACCGGCTAGCTCAGGGGGCAAAGGCGGGTGCTGGTGCGCCCAGGCTCGCGCCAGCCTCCCTGCGGGACCTGCATCCCGCCCCCAGCCTCTCATGGACATCCTCGTGTGCCTCCGCGCTGCTTCACAGGCAGCGCTGGCCTTTTTCTGGAACTCTCCTTGGATGGGCCGCGTGGGTGCCAAGCTCACAGCAGCTGCTCTGGGCTCGCCAGGATCCTGGGCGGCGTCCCCCGCCCCCATGACCCGCGGGGATGGCATCGCACTGTCCTCAGCTCCCGGGTTGCTGATGAGAACTCCAGCCCTCTGCAAGGTTTCTGTCGTGAAGTCACACATTCCGATGACAGGCTTGAAAATTTTCCCTCCTGGGGGTTTGTGAGAGCGACAAGGGCGCCGGCGAGCCCCCAGCCGCTCCCGCGGGCCTCTGCCTGGTGCCTGCCGGGCGGGCCCCCACCTTCCTCTGCGCCCTCGCGGTCAGTGACCCCCGCTGGCACCGTGTGTTTGCTCAGTGGTTGGTGGTGGAGGTGAGAGGCTGCGACATAAGCGGGCTCCTTAGAGCCTTGCAGACCCCGTGTCCAGACAGGGGAGGGGAGGCCACGAGAGGCTGACAGCCTCCCTGAGGGCGCACAGCTGGTGCGCGAGGGGCACTGTGTCCCTTACGCTGGAGCACTGGACCTCCTGGGGCCCGACCCCGTAGGCGTGGTCCCATATGCGCGTGTTCTCCCGTGGGCGTGGTCTCATATGGGCGTATTCTCTCGTGGGCGTGGCCTCCCATGGGTGTGGTCTGATTGGGCGTGGCTCCAGTGGGCGTTGGCCTGTAGGGAAGCCGAGGCCCCTCTTCCCTGGGCACATCCCAGGGTGGGTTCTCTGTGGCCGCCCCTTCCCTGCCCACAGAGAGGACAGGCAGAGGACAGGTGGGTGAAGGGGCTGCGTCAGCGGGAGAGCGGGCAGCCTCCATGGGCCTCCTAAGAGGTGAGAGTGCTGGGAATTCCCCCAAATCGGTTCCTTCTCGTATTAGTCAGAGGACCCCGCTGAGACCGCCGCAGCAAAGGGGACGCTCGCTGCCTTACGAGGCGAGCGGAGGGCAGCCCCCGCCCGCCCGGCGGGACCCGAGTGGACCTCCTTCCCTTCACTGCCCTCCCCAGGGAGGGGTTCCCCAGAGCCCTCATCACTTGTCACCTCGCAGGCCCAGTGTGGTCCTGACATCCAGGACATCAGGGGCTTGACTGCCAGCCCCTACCCCACCAAGGACAGCACCCCCCCAAACAGGGTGAAGCCCGGAGAAGGGAGAAAGACAGGGTCGCCCTGGAGGAGGACCTGGAGAAGCAAAGCCCGTCTGCTCCGCCAGGAGCTGTGCCCGTTGGGTTATGACCCCAGCAGCTCTGGGCCCAGCTCTGGGCCACCCAAGTCCTATGCAGGGGTCCACACATTAGCCCGCCCCCTGAGCGCGATGGCCACCTCAGCCGCTCCCCTGGGATCCCCACCCAACCCAGCCTCACGCCTGGGTCAGTGGACACACCTGCACTTGGACACCGTGCCCCATGCCTGGTCATGCCCTTCAAACCGCCCAGGACTCACGGGTTCTCCAGGCAGTGTGGGGTGCCCCAGTGGGTCCTGCATGGAGGGTCCCAGCAGAAAGCTGCTGACGTCTGGGCGGGTCCCTGGCTGGGCTAGCAACAGGAACTGATGTGAGCATCCTGGTTTTGACCACCGTGTGGGGCGGAGGATGGAGGGTACAGGCAACTGGACTATTTCTGCAACTTTTCTGTAAGCCTAAAATTATCTCAGAAGCAGCCTTTTTTAAACAAGTGTCCTTGCGGTCGGGTTGGTGGGGGTGAGGATTTGTGATGTGCCTGCGGGAGCCTGTCACCCACATCCCACTGGCCACCCCTGCTTCTCCCCAGAGGCCGCCCAGGGCCCCTGCGCTCCCCAGAGGGTGGGCGTTTGCTCCAGCCCCTCCTCATCAGACACAGGCCCTGGGACTCCCGGGCGGGCTCTGTGCTCACCCCTCCTCACTGGCAGACGAGGGGCTGCTGGGGCTGGGGGAGGAGCAGCTTAAAACACGAATAAGGCCCTGGAAGGAAGGGGGCATTTCACAAAGTGCACTTGATCCTCTTACTGCCGCCCACCTGCTCTGTGCCCCGTGGTCTGCAGGGAATGCAGCAGGCACCACACTGGGGCACCCTCCCAGCAGCAGAGCTGTTCAGAGGATGGGGTCCAGGGGCAGATCCCTGCAGAGGTGCAGGTGCCGGGCGGGAGGGACCCCCCAGACAGGCAGCCCCCGTCTGGGGGTGGGGGTCAGTGTGCAGGTGGGACAGCTGCTGGGGGCGGGGGCCCTGCCGGCCGAGGGCTGTGCTGGTGATTTTCCTACCGGTGGCTCTGGCCCCCGGCCAGGTGAGCAGACGCTGACCCACATTTCCACTGCGCCCGGCAGAAAGCAGGCCACCGAGAGGCTGGAGCCGGGGCGTCCGGCCGCAAGGCTGCGGACTCAGAATTTCCAGGCTGGGAAGTGGGTCCCCGGGGGAGGGGGCCTTGCCGGGCTGGGAGGGGGTAGGGGGCTGCCTGGGCGGAGCCCGGGGCCCCTTGCAGCCCCACCCCCGCACCTGGCTGCCCATCCCCACTGGGGCTGGTCCAGGAGCCCCCATCTGGCTCTGCCCACGGGACTGAAAACAGCCCCTCAACTGGGGCCCTTTTGGTTGAACCTGCCACCCTGACTGGACNGTCCAGGTCCCAGCTGTCATCACAGATGGTGCCCCAGGAGCCCTGGTCAAGGATCTCCACTCTCCCGGCGCAGTGACCTCCTCCGTCCACCAGGCGGAGCTGTCTGTTTTCTGAAGAGAGAGAAATGGGACAATGGGTCGGTGACCCCAGGGGTTGAGAAGGGTTTTCTGTCCTGTGTCACCCTCACCTGAGCAGTAGGGGGCGCTCTCCTCTGAGACCGTAGAGCCTGTTGGTTCAGATATGGAGTCGTTGCACTGCGGCAGAACCTGGATGTGATTTCCTGCAGAAACAGCAATGATCAGAGGTCGGGAAGGGTTGAATAACAAGCAACTGTTAAGGGAAATAATGACCTAGTGATGGAGCCTAAGATGAAAGTTGTGACCCAGCAGTAAAGTTATCATAATCTTAGTGTTCACCTTCTCCAAGGAGAGTTCTGCTTTTGACAGTACCACAATTTTTGTTTTAACCCAAGTGTTGCTATAAGAATGAGTTAAGTAAGATGTTTTATCGCTAAATCTATTCCTGAACTGTGCTTAGTCACTCAGTCTTGTCTGACTCTTTGCAACCCTATGGACTGTAGCCCTCCAGGCTCTTCTGTCCATGCTGATTCTCCAGGCAAGAATACTGGAGTGGGTTGCCACACCCTCCTCTAGGGGATCTTCCCAACCCAGCAATGTAACCCAGGTCTCCAGCTTTGATGCTTTACTGTCTAAGCCACCAGGGAAGCCCAAATCTACACTCAAGTAGAAGCAAAAAAAATTCTTTCTGAAGGAGTTCTACAATTTCTTCAATATCTATCTTAAAACACACACACACACACACACACACACACACACACAAATCTCATGAAAAACGGAAAGGAAAAAGGAGACACTCGAAAGAATTTCCCAGCATTTTCAGCTGCTAGAGTTACCTGACAGAGAATTTAAATAGCCATGATTAAAGTGCTTGTGGAATTAAGCACTGACAAAATGCGTATTTTTGTAAAGAAAAGAAAAACCAAATACTTCTAGAGCACAAAAGCTTGTTACCAGAAATTAAGAACTAGAGAAGACATCCAGATGCACATTAGCTCAGCATAAGGTACCGACATCAAAATGCAAGATCAGAGCATATTCTTCAAATCAGAAATTCAGGTTCTGGTTATATTGCTGTATAGCAGATTTCCCCACAAAACTTAGTTCAGTCACTCAGTCATGTCCAACTCTTTGTGACCCTGTGGACTGCAGCATACCAGTCTTCGCTGTCCATCACCAACTCCCAGAGCTTGCTCAAACTCATATCCATCAAGTCGCTGATGCCATCCAACCATCTCAGCCTCTGTTGACCCCTTCTCCTCCTGCCTTCAATCTTTCCCAGCTTCAGGGTCTTTTCAGATGAGTCAGTTCTTCACATAAGGTGGCCAAAGTATTGGAACTTCAGCTTCAGCAACAGTCCTTCCAATGAATATTCAGGACTGATTTCCT
>SJYV01030123.1:0-19512 GCA_006410875.1 Neotragus pygmaeus
ATCTAATAATACGTACTTCAATAAACCAGAATCAAAGGGGTTGTTTTCTTTTTCCTCCAGAGGCGACCTTTGGTTCTTGAAAATTTCTTCAGCCGATTAAATATTTCCCAACCATCTCAATGGACAGAAAGTGTTTTGGTGTTTTGTCTGGCATATGGTGACGTCCAGGTGGTAAGGAAGGATCCAGGTAACTGAGGCTTCTCCAGGCTGTATGGGAAGGCTGGCAGGGCACAGACAATGACTAGTTTTGAATCAAAAATGAGTCTTTCTGTTAACCTGGAATTCAGCCACAGATTTATATGTGGCCCAAGCTTATTTCAATTTCTCACTGTTTATTTCTACTAAAAAGTGAAAAGAAACAGGTCCAAGACTAGGGTTGGTAAGTAAGGCCCTGGCCTCAGGCATTGAATTTAAGGGAGCATAAAAAAATTCAGGAGTCAAGATCAGTAACACACACACACACACATACATTTAATTGAGCTGAAATTCACATGACATAAAATTAACCATTTCAAAGTGAACAATGCAGTAGCATTAGTTACATTCACAGTGTTGTGCAGCCACCACCTTTATCTGGTTCCAAAACATTCCATTCCTCCAAAATAAATCCCCACACCCAATAGCAGTCACTGTCCATTCCTCCCTCCCAGCCCTCCACAACTCCTTTCTATTTCTGTGAATTTGCCAGTTCTGGATATTTCATATTAGTGGAATCATACAATATGTGGCCTTTTGTGTCTGGCCTCTTTCACTGAGCTTGATGTTTTTAAAGTTCATCCACAATGTAGCCTATGTCAGTTCTTTCTTCCTTTTTATGGCTGAATAGAATTTCCTGGTATGGATCAGACTACAATTTGTTTATCTAGTCATCCATTGATGGGCATTTGGGTTGTTTCTACCTTTTGTCTTTTGTGGATAGTGCTTCTGTGAATAGTCCTGTGTAAATAATTGTATTTGTTGTTGTTTTTGCCACACCGTTAGGTTTGTGGAATCATAGTTCCCTGACTAGGGATCCAACCTGGGTCCTCGACAGTGAGCGCACAAAGTCCTAACCACTGGACCACCACGGAAGTTCTGTAAATAATTGAATATCTGTTTGTTTGTTTTTTTCTAAAGCTCTTTTGGTAAACAGTTATACCTAGGAGTGGAATTACATATGGTAATTCTATTTGACTTTTGGAGAAAGCATCGATAGTATTTTAATGTAAGAATTTTTAAAAACCAAAACTCATTTTAAAAAATTCACAAAGAGCAAAATAAAATAAAGATAGGATCTAGTCCTGCATCTCCCTCACCTGCCCCAGTCTCTGGCCGGCTGTACAACATTCTTATCCAGTATGCTTCCTGATTTCCCTGTTGAATGTGCTTGTGATGACTTAGTTGTTGCTTACATTTGAGCCTTCTGAAACTAATATAAATATTTTAACTGCTCACTTGATTTTTTTGTGGTTGTCTTTGGCCTTTAACTTTTTTCTCTTAATGCTGTAAAACGTTGTTTTGTGAATTGCTACAGAAAATTCATCTACCAAACATGCAGAAATGAAATGAATACTTCTGGTAAATAAAAATATTAAAGAGCTTTAGGGCGCCACTTGTGAAAATTACAGCTTGAAGATCTCAAGAGGCTCCACAGCACAAGGGGTAGTCTAGCTTCAATGGGAGTTTACAATTGCAATGATTATGACTTCTAAAATAACTTATAATAGAGTGCTTACGCTTTGGGCTGATGATGCATGTAAATAGGACCCGAAGGAAGGGCACTTAAAAACAACAAACCAGCCTCTTTGTTGTTGCTACAGGAGATTTTCTCTTTTGGAGACAGCCATTGAACTTGGAATCCAGCGAAGCGCAGAAAGGTGGTAGCATGCCTGCTTAGGATAGTGGAGCAGCCGTGGCCGTGAACACGTAGGAAGGTATTATAACTCACTCATTTGGCAAATATATCTTGAGTCCCCAGGATGAGTAACACCTGGTGTAGGCACTGGGGGAAGTGAGGGATAGCAGAATCTGCCCCCCACGTTTGTCTCTTTGGCAAAAGGATTATTTTAGGCTGACTTTAAAGAAACAGTAGACAAGGAAAAGCTTTGAAAACTGAATAGAAGTTGCCCTTTTTAAGAGACATTTACAAGGGAAACCTCCATGACTAAATCTGCAGAACCTCTTCTCAGTGGAGAAGGCAGTGACTTCAATCTGCATAACAACCTCACCCTGGCTTTGCCTCGGCACCTCCCCTAAGTGGCCTCTGCCACAACATCTTTTCTCTTTAGCTGGAGATGGTAGCAAAGGTGATGGTTTGGGCTGTTTAGAAGTTACTCAGTTTTCCTGGGTCTCTTCCATGTCTACAGCAGGTATATATGCTATTAAACTGAAACCAAGCAGGACCCTCCTGGATACCAAAGATTTTCCATGTCCTGTTTCTTGTTGTGGAAAAAGGCTTCAGTGTCCTATGCTTTCCCTGGGTTCCAAAGAGTAGACTCGGTCAGTTACTAATTAGGAAAGTGAGAGGATGCAGAAACAAAGGACAGGCAGTTGGGCAACAGTCAGTTCAGTTCAGTCGCTCAGTTGTGTCCGACTCTTTGTGACCCCATGGACTGCAGCACACCAGGCTTCCCTGTCCATCACCAATTCCCGGAGCTTACTTAAACTCATGTCCATCGAGTCAGTGATGCTGTCCAGCCATCTCATCCTCTGTCATCCCTTTCTCCTGCCTTTCCCAGCATCAGGGTCTTTTCCAATGAATAAGTTCTTTGCATCAGGTGGCCAAAGTATTGGAGTTTCAGCTTCAACATCAGTCCTTCCAATGAACATTCAGGACTGATTTCCTTTAGGATGGACTGGTTGGATCTCCTTCCAGTCCAAGGGACTCTCAAGAGTCTTCTCCAACACCACAGTTCAAAAGTATCAATTCTTCGGCACTCAGCTTTCTTTATAGTCCAACTCTCACATTCATACATGACTACTGGAAAAACCTTCGCCTTGACTAGATGGACCTTTGTTGGCAAAGTAATATCTCTGCTTTTTAATATGCTGTCTAGATTGGTCATAGCTTTTCTTCCAAGGAGCAAGCGTCTTTTAATTTCATGGCTGCAGTCACCATCTGGAATGATTTTGGAGCCCCCCAAAATAAATATTGGGCAGCAATAGTTCAGTGATAATACAGAGCCCTAGTTCCTCTTCCAGGGATACATGACAATCTGATGCTTATCTTTGAATTGTTCTGCAGGAACTGAGGGCTTCCCTTGTGGCTTAGATGGTAAAGAATCTGCCTGCAATGCAGGAGACCTGGATTCGATCCCTGTGTCAGGAAAAACTAAGACCCTCACCCTAGTGATGGATGGTGACTAATTGTTGAGCAGAAGCAGATCGATTGTTGAGCACCCCAGATAGATTGAAACCAGGTTGATGATGTTGACTCCCAAAACATTACCCTGTCGCTGCCTCACAAACCAATGAGAGAACTGTGCATGAGCTGATCACGCATGCTTTTACCCCCCTTTTGCCTTTGAAGACCTTACACCCTGGCCAGCCAGTAAGATGGATCTGAGATTAGCCTACATCTCTCATCTTCTCTGCTGGTGGCCTCTCAATCAATAAACCTTTCTCTGCTCCGAAGTCCAATGTTTCAGTTTGTTTGGCATCAGGAGACATATGCACACAGTCTTTGGTTCAACAACAGAATTTGTTTGTTTTTCTCCTGTTAATCTGTTATTACAGAAAGTTCTCAGCCAAGAACCTAGAAGGGTAGAGGCAAAATGATTTTTCTTCTCCTGCAGAAGCAACCTACCCTCTCGCACCAGACCTTTTCTTCGGGGAAGGCAGGCTTTACACAAATCTATAGGAAAATAAGCATTTAATTATAATTGTGATATGTTCAGGGAGCTATGAATGTTAAAGAATAAGGACAAAGACACTTATGAGAGAGTGTAAAATGGGGCCCTCTGACAAACTAGTGAGCCAAGAAAGGCCTTTTGAGCAAAGCAGGTAAATGTTTTGCACAAATTTGTGCTCATGGTCTCACAGTGCAGAAATAGTGGGCAGAGAGCTGCAAGATCCAGTGGGGGTGTGGCTTCCCAGACTGGCAGGCAGTGGGGTGAGTGGTAATAGTGTTCCACTGGTGTCATCACCCGCTTGGTATCAGCCCACACTTTTCCTTTATTGAAATTTGGATTGAACTGAAGCTGAAGGGACTCAGCTTCTTTGTTTTCTCCATAAGTTCTCCAGCTCCATTCCTAATTGTCATGTTGGTTGATGTATTTCTTACTTGGACTTTCTGTTTTGTTGTAGTAAGAAGTACCAGTTACATGCACATCTGTGCTCTGTTAAGGTCAGTGCCAGACATCGACACTCATCACAGTTTCCCCATAGAGTTGAAGTTCTGCACCCTGAAGATGCCATACAAGATGAGGGGAGATACACAGAGACAGCCCCAGAAATCCAGAGTTAGTGAAATCTTGCCTGTGGGTTCTGTGTTAGTGTTTTTGGGTTTAGTTGAATTTCTTGAATGGAGCAAGAAAGAGCTCAAGATCATATAGCAGCATTGTGTCTGGATCACTTTCTCCCTAGGCTGCCAAACCCTTCTGAGAGTCTCCCTTCTAACTCTTTCACTTGTGGATGGGAAGATGTAGGATTCTTTGAATCTGCAAAATAGAATCAAACGTACTTTTAGGGTCAGTGGTAAGGAAGTAGGCTCTATACTCATAATTAATCAAGTAGCATAGTCAGTACTAGCCAGAAAGTTAGCTCTGGGCAAGTAACCAGCCTCTCAGTTCTGAGGTAGGCTTTTCTTGAGTGATACCATTATTTCATTTGTGTTTACATTTGAATATGGGTTTATTAATAAGCCAAATGTAATGAGCTTCTATTTTGCATATATCTCTGCTTCTTCTATTATCAATAATAATAGGTGAGCCATTTTGAAAAACAGCTTATGTGATTGTGACTCATACTGCCCTTGAACAAAGCAACTGGATTTCCATCTTAATTTGAATTTTGTTAAACATCAAGGTTTTTCACTGGTCTAGTAGACATCCTACCCTATTTCTACATAGGCTTTCCATGTGGGACATGTAGACACTGATGGAAATACAAATTGAACTTTTTGATCTGCTTTTTGCTATGCAGCTTTTGGTCTTTTAGGTTTATGCCCATGAATATCTCTAAAAGATAGTGGCAGATTCTATGGGGCCCACTTTCTATCCCTAAAACTTCTTTGGTATTATTACCTGCTTACTCTGAGAATACCAGTGTAAAGCTGGGGAATCTAGTTGGCACTGTTTGGTTATATAGTTCATTTATAGCCTTAATGCTAAGTTTTAAACTTCCCTTCTTTTTCTTGAACAAGAAATTGTTTTGAAAATAGAATATTGCTTTAATTTTTTGGGGGAGAGACTAGGATTTCAGATAATATGCTGGGAGTATTCTGAAGAGTTCGATAAAAGCCTAGAACCTGGGGTTTGGGGCCAATGTTCCAGTAAACTAAACTTTTCCACACTGAATCACCCTTTCAGGGAGATCCTTTGAATTAGAGAATCCTCATCATGTGCCACAGGCCAGGATGATGAAACTACTTGTTATAGTGGTCACTTCTGTAGAGAATTTAATGGTAATCAGTCAATATGTAGTTAATTTAGATTATTTGCATTTCTGGAATAGCAATTTATTGCTATTTATCTGAATTTATTTGCACAAGTATATATTATTTTAGTGTCCAACTTAAGAAGTATGGAGACTCAGAAGTAATTTTTAACCCAGAATATGACTTCTCTGTTGCCACCATTGATTCTTACCTGGAAGATTTCTAATAGGAGAGAGTTATTTGTCGCTTTTGAAACACTGTTACTTTCCTGGGTGAGTATCACAACTCTCTGATTTTATATAATAAACTAGATGTTTTTCTTCTCTTCCCCATTATCTTTATCTTTTTGTTCCAACATTCCTAGCATAATTCTTAACTTGAGTTGGAGGGAGATTTGTTTTAACCTATTTAAGAATGAAAAAGTAAAAGAATATGATTACACATTCTGTATTATTCAAAGGAGACACTATCTAAAGCAGGTTTGTGGTGGGGGGGTGGTAAACTGGCTAAATTCCACCTCTTTTTTAAATTAATGTTTTATTTACATGTAGTCATTCACCTTCCTTTACATATTATCTATGGTTGTTTTCATGCTACTACAGCAGAGTTGAGTGGTTGCTACATAGACCCACAAGCCTACAATATTTACTATCTGGCACTTTACAGAAAAAGTTTGTTGACTACTGATCGAAAAGGTACAAGGCAAGAAAAATTATTTACAAGTCTCCAGTGAAACTTAAATTTAAAAAATCCTTTTTCTACATAATGAAGATATTCTCTTAAAAAGATTATAAAAGAATTCTTGTTCCCTTCCCCTGAGACCATATTATCAAATGGTTCTGGGTTCTTTCAGAGGCATATCATACAAAAATTCTTGTTTTACTATAATATTTAAGCAGCATTCTTATTTCAGATGTGGTTATATTTCTCTAGTGAAAAAAATAAGTACAAAAAAGTGTACAAGGGAAAGGTCAATTTTTAGTTCAGTTTGTCACAGATACTGTGCACACACTGTGTGCCCAACCCTGAACTGATGTGGCTGAGAATATGGAAAAAACTGTGATCTAGCTGGGTGCTTGAACCAAATCCTGATGCATGACTAGGAGTTGAGTAGATGCATCTTTCTATTAGAAATACTGGCAAGACCGAAAGCTTCCCTAATCTGGGAAAGGAAACAGATACCCAGGTTCAAGAATCACAGAGAGTCCCAAACAAGAGGAAACCAAGAGAGCTATACCAAAAGACACATGATACTAAAATGACAAAAATTAAAGATGGAGAATCTTAAAAGTGGTAAGTGAAAAGCAACCAGTTATGTATAAAGGAACTCCCATAAGAACTTTAGCTGACTTTTCAGCAGAAACTCTGCAGGCCAGAAGGGAGTGGAACAATATATTCAAAGTGATACAAGGAAAAAACCTACAATCAAGAGTACTCTACTTGTCAAGGCTTTTGTTCAGATTTGAAGGAGAGAGAGAGTTTCACAGTCAAGCAAAAGCTAAAAGGCTTCAGCACCACTGAACCAGCCTTGCAAGATATTTTAAAGGGACCTCTCTAAGCAGAAAAGACCACAGTAGAAATTTGAAAACCATGAAAGGAAAAATTCATAGGTAGAGGCAAACATGCTTTAAAGGTAGTTAACCAACCACTTATAAATATAGTAGGAAGGTTAATAGATAAAAGTAGTGAAATCATCTATATCCGCAATAAGTTGTTAAGGGGTATACAAGACAAAAAGATATAAAATATGATGACAAAACTTTAAAGGTGGCTGGGGGAGTAAAAATGTGGAGTTGTTAGAATGTATTTACACTTAAGAGATTATCAACATAATAATCATATATGTGTAGTATATGTATGTGTGTATATACACATGTGTTGTTATATGTAAATCTTATGGTAACCACAAATAAACCTATGATACACATACACAGACAAAAATAGAAATTAAAACATGAAACTAAAGATTGTCATCAAATTACAAAGAAAGAGCACAAAACAGGAAAAAGAACTACATAAACAACCAGAAAATAATGAACAAAGTAGCAATAAGTACATACCTATCAATAATTAGTTTAAATATCAATGGACTAAATGTTCCAATCAAAAGACATAGATTGGCTGAATGGATACAAATACAAAAACCCATATATATGCTGCCTACAGGAAACTCACTTCAGATCTAAAGACACATGTAGACTGAAAGTGAGGGGATGCAAAAAGCTATCCCATACAAATGGAAATGAGAAGAAAGCTGGAATAGCAGAACTCATATAAGACAAAATAGACTTTAAAACAAAGACTATAATAGGAGACAAAGACATTTCATAATAATAAATGGATAAATCAAAGCAAGGATATAACAATCGTAAATATATATGCACTCAACACAGGAGCACATAAATACATTAAGCAAATATTAGCCAGTGCTATCCAAAAAAATAAAATGTGAGCCATATGTAGTATTTGAAAATTTGTAGTAGCCATATTACAAGGTGAAAAGAAACAGGTGAAATTAATTTTAGTAATATATTGTGCTACTATATATGTAAAATATAATTTCAACATGTAGTCAATATATTTTAATGAGATTTCACATTCTTTTTGTTATATTAAGTCTTTGAAGTTTGGTGTGGATTTTATATTTATAAAGACATCTTAATTCAGACTAGCCACATTTTGAGTGCTCAATAGCTGCATGAGGGAGTTGCTGTGGTGTTGGACAGCGCAGCTCTAGATTCAGTATAAAGGGGATGTGTACATCCACCACTTGCTCATGGTGGAACCCCTGGGTGTAATTCAGAGAGCATAAGTATAATATTAAAATCATAAAGTATCTCCTATTTGCTTATGCATATTTTTGTGTTTGAGGTGAAACCAGTATAGTATAGCCACTTGTGAGACTTGCTGTTGGGTTTGGCAGTCTGTCATCTGACTGGTTTCTTCTGGTGGCCTCCAGGTACCTGAGCCCTAACTCTGCCTCTGTTTTTTGATAAAGTGCTTGCTTCACTCTTCCTTAGAACTCTGCAGATACTGAACAGTATTTTTAAAAGAGAGGAAAGACATAGGTTAGTTGGTTTTACTTTTCTAGGGTTTCCCACTCTGTACCCAGGATGATCATAGGGGAAATTTACTTGGCAGGTTCTTTTACATTCCCCTTAATAACTTTTGCAAGTAAGGAGTATTTTCTGCATTCAAAGGAAAACAAACATTTACAGCAAAATCTACTGATTGTCATTGTTGTATTTCTACATTTTGGCCTTGATTTGGGTATAGTTTAGAAAATAACCAGACCATCTGTCAAAGCTTCAGGTGGAAGCTACTGTTAGTCAGCAAAATTGGCCCTTCTAATCAGGACTGAAGAAAATGGAATTCTTAAAAAAGAAAGGTTGAGACACATGGATAATTCAATTCATCAAACATTTTTGAGTCAACTTTGCCAGTAGGGTGCTAGACAGACTTTGAGCCCTATGTTCAGATAATTCATCTGATGTTAGGGCAGATCAGAAGAGATTCACACATGAGTAACATCTGAGTCTTTCAAGAGTTCTTTAATGAAGAGAGAGAATCATGTCATGGCATCTTACCTGGGAGGTGATGACATGTATGTGAGACTTTCTCCTCTACTGAGAGAAGCTGTACACACATGTGAACATGCTCAAGGATGATTTCCTCCAACCCAGGGTAGAATTGGGTAGGTTTATGGGATTGTGATGTGTTTCATGAAGGGTTTTATAATAATAATGGGGCTTTCAGCTGTTGAATGATGAACAGTTGGAAATGCAGTCATGCTCTGCAGTTGGGAATTTATTAAATTTGTAAGTTACACTCAAACCCCATGGCTCTCATGATTCCTGCCTGTTTCTGGCTTGATAATAAATAATTGCATATTAGTATAATTCTTTTCTAATCAGAAACAGAATGAAGGCAACCTAGGAAACCTGTAGCAGGAAAGGTGCCCCTAACGCTGATGACCCAATCAAAGTTGTTTAAAAATGACAATTAATAAAAGAAAGCCATGACTATGAACTAGAAAATTTCTTCAAGTGGCTGCATAAATGATGTCTAATTTAGAAGTGAGATTTAATGTTTATTGGACATTTGTTTTAAATTTAGTATATAGTCTGGGTCTATTGATTTTGACAGCACACCTCAATGCAGACTAGTCACATTTCCAGTGCTCAGCAGTGGTTCTCTGTGGTATGTCAAACTCTGTGGCCGACCATACAACAGAGAAAATGGGGCTTCCTTAGTGGGTCAGTAGTAAAGAATCTGCCTGCCAGTGCAGGAGATGCAGGTTCAATCCCTGGGTCGGGAAGATCCCTGTAAGAGGAAATGGCAACCTACTCCAGTATTCTTGCCTGGGAAATCCCATGGACAGAGGAGTCTGGTGGGCTACAGTCCATGGGGTCGCAAAGAGTCAGACACGACTAAACACACATGCACAGGAAATAGGCACACCTAACTGAGTCACAACCAGCCAGGTTGCCTGCCTACATTTCTATCAGCAGATCAGGAATGGGCCAGATCCCCCACGCCACCTGCTAAGTCTTACTCACTTTTCTAATTTTTGTCTGATGGGTGCAAACATTTCTCTGATTGCTGGTAATATTAGCCATTCTGATCTCCACCATTGTGAATTGCCTTTTCTTAATCTTTGTTTCTCTTTGATTTCCTGACTTAAAAAATTTATATCTATACTAGCTTTATTGAGATAGAATTCACATACCATACAATTTACCCACATAAAAAGCATTCACAGATTTTCAGTACATTCACAATTTTGTGCAACCATCATCACAGTCTATTTTAGAACCTTTTCATCAGCCCCCAAAGTGGCCGTTCCTTGAGCTCCAGGAGACACGTTTACATTGGGCATTCCCTGTGACCTTGCCGATCTCACAGGCCTGGGTGAAAGGTCCATGCACTCTGGTCGCTGAGACCCTGGTTTCTGCCTTTCACAGCTTGGTTGTTCAGCTTGTTTTGGAGTGTGTGTTCTTCCGATGGATTCTCCCACACCCCACTCCCTCACTCTGTGTTTACTGCCAGCATTGGTTTCTATTTGCTTGCAACCAGGAGAAAACTAAAGCATAAATTTGTACCTTGAGAAGGGATTTTTACAAGGAACAGATCCTAGACTGTGAAGCTGATTGAGTTGTAGTGAATGGCTGAGCCCTCCCTCCTTTCTATAATAAAGGGCAGCAAAACTGCTGATCAGACTACAGTTCTGTTTTCCTGGGAATGTGCACCTACACCTGTAAAATGTCTAGATGTTTCACAGGGTGGGCTACTTTTCTGCCTTTCTCAAGGTGCTTCAAGAGAGCACTAAGTTTTGGTGTATGGTGTCATGAAGAAAGCACACACCCTGGCTGGTGATCCAGTGCACCCAGGGTCTGTCGGTCACGCTCCCTTAGGAAGCAGGCTGCTAAGATGGTGCCATGCGTGGTAGGGGAAGCTCCCACCACCTCACTCAGGTGGGGCCTTGGAAGACACTGGGTGAAGGAAATTCAGTGAACACAATCTGAGTTGATCAACGACTTCTCTCCACTGCCAGGGAGGCAAATTGACAAGTAGACACTTTACTAAAGATGTTCCAGGGAGGGTCATGTCCATGCTTGACATGTTGCTTTTCTTTTTTCCTTTTTATTGAACACTTTTGGCCCCTCTCTGTTTACATCATATAATGGATATCATTCAGGCCACACATTGCAAGACCATGAGATGTCACATCTCCTTCTGCTTGAGTCATGGGTATCACCAAGAGATACCTGACTTGGGAGCTGGATGGGGTGACTGATTTTGAGTTGCTTCCTATTGGGGAAGGGGGTCAGTTCTTTTTTGGTTGTATGTGGATTAGCTGTAGTAGGTGGTAATATTTAAAAAATATGCACAGGAATAAAGGAGTATGTGTGTGTGTACAAACAATAAACTACCAAGGGTAGACTGTGCTATATACACTTGTTATTTTGTCTTCCCAGGGAAGAAACCTGTAGTCAGGTTTCTGCTGTGATAATGCTACATAACAACTAAGCACCCTGCTTCCAATATCAGTGGCTTACAAAAGCAAGCAAGCACTTATTTCTTACCCATGGGTCTGCAAGTGGTTGTGGCTTTGCAGCACTTGGCTCTGGCTGCAGGTTGGTTTCTGATCTGTTTGATATATCCCTAGTGGCTACTCAAGGCCTGTTCTCATGGCCAGTGGTAGAAGTGCCAAAGAGACCAACCCAAACCCTGCAAGCACAACTAAAACCTTTAATTCCATTGGCTAAATCAGTGAGGATTGGGATTTATTCTTGGCCCACAGTAAACCTGGGTAGAGGAAGGGAAGGAAGGAAGAATTGAGGACAAATAACACATTCGTATATACTCCCCTTTCTTTTGAGAAATCAACTATGTAGTTTAAATGTGTTTTCTCTTTCTGCAGATTGCATCATATGTTCAGTTGCTCATGTCAGAAGCCTAGGGTATAACAGAAAGTCCAGGTTGGGAAGGGAGGAGCATTTGTTCAGTTTTAGATATGCTGCATTTGAGCTGACTATGGGATAGTCAGAGAGATGAGATTGTTGGAGATATAGATCCAGAGGCAAACTATTGTGATCGTTTATTTTCTCACTCAAGCTCCTACAGGTTTTATGAGTGGGGCTGATGACAAGTGTTACTAGTTTCTTAGAGTCCCGGTCACTAAGCTATCCTTATGATGTAACTCTTGTTAAGTTATTCTGGATTCTGAACCAAGACTGGTCCTGTTACCTTTCATATATAACTGTGAGTTATTAAATGTCAATATCAGGGTTCTCTGTGTGAAATTGCCATGCAGCTTTTTTTACTTTAGAGAAGTCGCATGACTGAAGGACATTAGCAGGTCATATTTTTCCATCTAGACCTGTTTTAGTGCACCATTTGTAAAGATTCTCCTGAAAAAGGATTTTCTGTTTGTGTAAATACACTTGAGTCATCATATTTCATGCAAATTGTTTGTATTGATTAATGGTCTCTTGTTTGCTTCCTGTTGCTTGTTGTATTTATAGCTCACATTACTTATAATTATTGGACAACAATATCGACCAGATGGCTTCATTATTCTGTGTCTCACATTTTGAATTTTAAATGTCATGTTGGATTGCTTGTTAGTGGCCAGCTGTGTCCTAGAGGAGATGAGGCCAGACCATAGTTCAAAGATCCTGGGTCAGATACCATGGACAATCAGTGCTGTCTGGGTGTTAGCATTTGAGGTTTCCTCTGGTCCTTGGCTGCACTTGAAAATTCACACCGTAAGGCCAGAGAGAGAGAGAAACTGGGCATCAAAGGCCTTCTGAACCACTCAGCTGGCCTATGATCTCGATGTGTTTGAAAAACCCTTTACCAGTAAGCTTGTAGAATCTTCTATGTGTTAGAAATTTTAATCACATTTACTAATATTTAAGAGTATCATTACTTTAGTAATGGCCTTTTAGTAAGGGGCCAAGAGGAAATATCAACAACCTCAAATACGCAAGTGATACCAGTCTAATGGCAGAAAGTGAAGAGAAACTAGAGTCTCTTGATGAGGGTGAAAGCAGAGAGCGAAAAGGCTGGCTTGAAACTCAGCATTCAAACAACTAAGATCATGGCATCTGGTCCCATTACTTCATGGCAAATAGATGAGGAAACAATGGAAACAGTGACAGACTTTATTATCTTGGGCTCCAAAATCACTGTGGATGTTGACTGGAGCCATGAAATTAAAAGATGCTTGCTCTTTGGATGGAAAGCTATGACAAACCTAGAGAGCATATTAAAAAGCAGAGACATCATTTACTGACAAAGGTCCATATACTCAAAGCTATGGTTTTTCCAGTAGCCATGTACAGATGTAAATAAGAGTTGGACCATAGAGAAGGCTGAGTGCCAAAGAATTGATACTTTCGAATTGTAGTGCTAGAGAAGACTCTTGAGAGATCCTTGGACTGTAAGGAGATGAAACCAGTCAATGCTAAAGGAAATCAACCCTAGATATTCATTGGAAAGGCTGATGTTGAAGCTCCAATACTTTGGCCACCTGATGTGAAGGGCTGACTCATTGGAAAAGACCCTGATGGTGGGAAGGGTTGAGGGCAGAAGGAGAAGTGGATGACACAGGATGAGATGGTTGGATGGCATCACTGACTCAATGGACATGAGTTTGAGCAAATTCCGGGAGTTAGTGCAGGACAGGGAAGCCTGGCATGCTGCAGTCCATGGGGTCACAAGGAGTCAGACACGACTTAGCAACTGAACAACAATACTAATACTTAAAAATATGAGTATCAGTTGGGGATCAAGAAGAAGACAGATGATATACTCAAATAGGATAAATTGAGAAATGGTTACTTAAGGGACTATTTATAATAGCATTGGTTAAGGAAAACAAGGTACAGTGAAGCAACTACAGCTATAGGAAAGGATGGTTGGGCCATAGAATAGCCAGACATTTGGCCTCTCTAATGTGGGTGGGTACCTTCCACTCTATTGAAGGCCTGAATAGAATAAAAGGGCTGAGTAAGAGGGAACTGCCAATTCTTAGGCTCAGTGGGAAAGAACCCGCCTCCCAATGCAAGAGATATGAGTTCCATCCCTGGGTCGGGAGGATCCCCTGGAGAAGGAAATGGCAACCCATTCCAGTATTCTCGCCTGGGATATCCCATGGATAGAGGAGCCTGGTGGGCTGCAGTCCATGGGGTCTCAAAAAGTTGGACAAGACTGAGTGATTAAACGACAAGAGGAGGACCTGTCTGACTGCTGAGCTGGGACAACAGTCTTCTAGCCTTGGACTTGGCCTAATGCATCAGCTCTCCCTGGGACTTGAGCCTATTGGCTTTTGGACTGGAACTTACGTCATTGGCTCTCCTTGTTCTCAGGCCTTCAGACTGAGACTACAGCTACTCATTAGCTCTCCTGGCTCTCCAGCTTAACTCACCCTGCAACTTCTCAGCCCCATGATCATGTGAGCCAATTCAGAATTCAGTATAACAAACCTGTGTCTTTTCTTTAACACACACACACAGACACACACACAGACACACACACAGACACACACACACAGACACACACACACACACACACACGGTATTTGTTCCGTTTCTCTGGAGAACCCTGACTAATGCAAAGGACAAGGCAACAGGTGCCTTTCTTAGAGGGGCACATGGACAGTCCTAGCCAATGGGCAGGGAAGGAGCTAAAGAAATAAATACTTAAGTCTCACTCTTTTCCCTGATGCCTCCAACTGGTTGAACTCACCTGGAAATTCTAGAGCGAAAGAGACAGTAGCAACAGAATTTAAAGAGTCTGAGATACAAAGCAGGATGGAGAAGGGTGAAAAGTGGGGGTGATGGAGCCTTTCCAGATAACCTATCTAAAAGAACTATCATTACCACTTTCTTATATAGCCTGCCAGAGATATGCTATGCATACAGAAGCATATATGTTGATCTTTGTAATTTCCATGATATTTCAAACTCCTCCAAAAATATCACTTTAATGGGTACCTAATATTAAAAGGGCTTCCCTGATAGCTCAGTTGGTAAAGAATCCACCTGCAGTGCAGGAGACCCCGGTTCGATTCCTGGGTCAGGAAGATCTGCTGGAGAAGGGATAGACTACCCACTCCAGTATTCTTGAGCCTCCCTTATGGCTCAGCTGGTAAAGAATCCGCCTGCAATGCAGGAGACCTGGGTTCGATCCCTGGGTTGGGAAGATCCCCTGGTGAAGGGAAAGGCTACCCACTCCAGTATTCTGGCCTGGAGAATTCCATGGACTCTATAGTCCATGGGTTCGCAAAGGGTCAGACATGACTGAGCGACTTTCACTTTAATAGTAAAAAGCCTTTGATTATAAAATAGACATATAGATGGTACATTTATATAACATGTAAGTCATAATAAATGAAACTCCTTTATATACCTTCATCCTGCTTAAGAACTAGAACATTACCAAAACTTCAGGACACTGAGGGTACCTTCCCAACTGAATTCCTTCCCAGGAAGGATAACCATTATTTTAAACTTTATTATCATTTATTTGTGATTACAATTTCATTATTTCTGAATATATACATATTCCTAAACAGTGTATTGTCAAACTTAGTATGATTTTGGCATTGATATAGTTTCAACTGTATTTGCATAGTTTGCATATAGACTTCTGAGAATTGATTTTATACTTGACATTGTAATTTTGTGATTCATCCAGATCGATGTATATTATTGAATTTGTGATGCCATATGTTGTTCCATTGTGTGTATATGCTAGAAATTGTTTACTGTCAATGGACAGTTGTCATTTTTACCTTTTTATAGTATTGCTATCCAATTTCTGTGTGCATTTGTGCTGGAGATTCTCTGGGACAGATACCTGGGAGGAAAATAAACTGGGTGACAGGGATTATCTTCAACTTTACAAGGTAATACCATATTATATTCCAAAGTTGTTGTTCTAATATGTACCCCCATTGCCAGTTTATTAGTTTTGTTGCTCCATGTCTAAACAAAACACCTTTAATCATGAAAACATAACATTAATAGAGTGAAAAAGGAAGACATGTAAGAAAAAATTTTCAACACAGATATTGAATAAAAGACTGATATCAGTTTATTAAAAATTCTTTCACATCAGTGAGAGAAATACAGACATCTCAATTTTTAAAAATGGGCAGAAGGCTTGAATAGGTACTTCATAGTAAAGGATTTCTGAGATACCAAATAAGCATATCAAAAGGTGCTTGGCTCAGTTCTTCAGGGAAATGCAAATATAAGACACAATGAGAAGCCACTTTGTGCTCCCCAAATCCTAGCATTAGGAAAATGGGTCATGCTAAGTGTTGGCAATGAGGTGGTAGTACCCAAAACTCTCGTCCTCTACTTGTGGTCATGTATCTCAGTACCACCATACTGGAAAATTGGTAGTCTCTACTCTACATCTAGTCTTAGCTATAACAGATAACTCAATTTCCAATAGAAATTGCTACAAAATGTTAGTAATAGCATTATCAATCAGAGTTAAACACTGAAAAAATAGCCCAAATGTCCATTAAGACTTGTATATACATGCAACAAAATGGACACATCTCACAACTATGGGAAGAATGAGAGACAGTCAGTACAAAAGAGAACATTCTATATTTCTATAAAATCTCAAAATGGACAGAACTAACTGATTGATGGTGATAGAAGTAAGGATAATTAGTTACCTTTGGGGAAGCTGATGACTTGAAGTGGACATACTGGGTTCTTCTGGAACCAATAACATTCTTTATCTTGTTCTGAGAATGAGTACGTGGGTAAGTTCATTTTGTGAAAGTTCACTGAGGTGTGTACTTTTTGGTACTTACGTGACATTTCAATAAGAATCATCTTGAAAATGCCATATGTTTGGAAATTAACACAAATCTAAATGATCATGAGTAAGAAAAGAAACCAAGATGGAAATATAACTTTATAATAATGACAAAACTGCATACCCAAACTTTCAAGTTAAGTTGTACTGTAGGGGAAATTTATACTCTTAGATATTTATATTGGAAAACAAGAAAGACTAATAAATATGCATCATATCCAAAGATAACAATAAAACCTTTTTTAAAAAAAGATACAGAAAGCAATAACAAAAATAAATGAAACAGAAAATAAATACAATTTAAAAAACTCAACAAAGACCAAAAATTGACTTAAGGAAACAAAAAAAGAGAAAAACACAAATAAACAAACATAAGGATGAAAAAGGAGGACATAGCTAAGGCTATGTTCAGCTGAACATGTTCAGCTGAACATGTTCAGCTATGTTCAGCTGTACAGATTTTGTTTCCCAAAAATTATCTTACTTGGGGAATGTATTATACAGGAACGTGGGTGAATGCAGGCAGAGTAGTTAAGACTTTATTGCTGTAATCCAGGTATTACAGATGTAATGATTAAAGATGTAATGGTAGCTCTTATTTGTTAGGGAGGACATTCACTTTCTAAGGTTATCCATTTACTGTCTTAAGTTTCCTTCTAATATTTTTAGTGTTTTATTTTCATTCTTAAAACTATAATATTTGGAATTTTAAAAGAATACAGTATGAGGTAGAGCTATGATGTTTATTTTCAGCTGGAAAACCATTTAACCTAATACAACTCATTTAAAAATAAATGGCAATACTACCCTTGTTGTAAATTAAGTTTCTGCCTTTACTTGAATTTGTTTCTGAATTCTGTACTTTGTTCTACCATGAATTTGTCTCTTCCTATGCAGATAATATACAGCAGATTTCACAGTAAGTTTTAATATGTGGAAAGATAAATTACTCTCCTCAAAATTTTCTTTAGTTTCTCCTTGGTTTTATTTTCTTACATTTATTCTTCTATATAAGCTTTAAAATTATTTCACCTTTTTAAAAATCCTTATTTTCATGCTGATTGGAATGGCATTTGTGTATTATTTTTAGAAGAATTGACATTTGTCTTCCCTTCCAGAAACATGTTCTAACTTTCCATTTATTCAGGTTACCTTTGCCATGAGTATAGATAATCAAAACTTGACAGCAATTATGTTCAGTATTTTATGTCTTTTATTTGAATATTTGAAAGTAATATTCATTTTGCATTATGCAATTTAATAAGCAAATAGTGCTCATTTAGTTAATCACTTAATAGTCTAAGCATTTCCAACATTTCAAGTTGTCATGTTGAATATGGAAATTCTTCTTGCTCTGAGAATTACTGAAAACCTTTGATTTATGATTGGGTTGAAGAGAAGGAAAAGTATTAAACTTAATCAGTCTGGGAGAGATAAATTGGGAGATTCGAATTGACATATACACACTACTATATATGAATATAAAATAGATAACCAACAAGGACCTACTGTATAGCACAGGGAATTCTACTCAATACTCTCTAAAGACCTATATGGGAAATTAATCTAAAAAAGAGTGGATTTATGTATGTTTATAATTGATTCACTTTGCTGTATACCTGAAACTAAAGCAACATTATAAATCAACTGTACATCAATACAAATTATTAAAAACAATAAAATTAGATTAATTAGTTTAATATAACTTAGCCGACACAGGTAACTTTTGAATATGTTATACACCATTGTCTCTTCAGCTTTTGATTTCATCATGTAGCAAAGACATAGGGGATCAGGTCTGGGGTTTGAATCAAATTATCTTCATAGTTTCTGGGTGAATCAGGTNTAGTTTAATATAACTTAGCCGACACAGGTAACTTTTGAATATGTTATACACCATTGTCTCTTCAGCTTTTGATTTCATCATGTAGCAAAGACATAGGGGATCAGGTCTGGGGTTTGAATCAAATTATCTTCATAGTTTCTGGGTGAATCAGGTTTAGGAGTTCATCCAGAATTATTCAACAGTCTGTAAAGAAGGTACATGTACATCTAACATCTTCTCTGGAATCACTACCTCTGGAACCACTACCATGATGCTTAGAGAGGAAAGAGACTATTTTCAAATACCAGGACTCCCAGTCAGTGGGAATCATCTAAAAGTGGTTATCAACATGAGAATTTTTTTTTAATGTTTCAGTCAGATTTTCATTTAGCAGAGTAAGTTGACAGATGCAGCCTATATTTATTATTTGGGTTTTCCTATAGAAATAGTTCTGGAAACACCAACAGGCTTATATCCTTACGTGAGGCAGAGGATCTTTGGAGATAGACATAGAAGGTAAGTGAAGGGGAAGAAGAGAATGCTGTTTTGTTCCCTCTGTCTCCAGTCTGGGTCAAGAGTCCTTTATAGCTCCTTTGTTTTGTTTCAACCTCTCCTTACTCTTGCCAAGCACAAAAGTGAAAAGTGAAAGTGAAGTCATTCAGTCGTGTCCGACTCTTTGCAACCCAATGGACTATAGCCTACCAGGCTCCTCTGTCTATGGGATTTTCCAGGCAATAGTACTGGAGTGGGTTGCCATTTCCTT
>SJYV01030129.1:0-15061 GCA_006410875.1 Neotragus pygmaeus
GTGGGTGGAGCTGCTCCAGATTAAGACATTTTATACATAAAACAAAAAAACAAAGATATGAGAACTTTTGATTAAAATAAACAATTATAAAAAAATTTTGATGCAATAGAGCAAATCTGAATATGGACTGTCATACAACACTGCTGATTTGTCAGAAATCATTTAACCCAAAAAACCAAAAAAATGCAATTGTCTGACAACTTTCACAATAAAAAAATTAACAATAATTCACAGGAATGAGAATCAACACATAATTTTTAATGTAGAAAACTCACATGTTGGTACTACTGGTGGGATAGTAGGTGGTGGTACAACAGGGGGTGG
Source organism: Neotragus pygmaeus (assembly GCA_006410875.1). Classification (NCBI taxonomy): domain Eukaryota; kingdom Metazoa; phylum Chordata; class Mammalia; order Artiodactyla; family Bovidae; genus Neotragus; species Neotragus pygmaeus. The sequence continues at coordinate 325 of SJYV01030129.1, forward strand.
AACTGGAGGAGGCATGAAACCTGCGTGGGGAAAAAAAAGACCAACAATAAAATAACAAGAAAGTCACTTTCTTTTAAATCAAAGATTTAAACAGCTATAAATGAAATTCTACATTCATTATATAATCATTACTACAACCTCATATTTATGAATATATTTTCCATTTAGATAATTTTATATACATAACCTTATTTGACACTTAGTAGGCTAAAAAATAAAAGCACAGAGATCCCTGTCATAAACACGTACTATTTGTTTACTCATTCGTCTAATTCCTGTGGCATGCTCTATGATACTGTAAAATCAAACATTAATTCAAGCCAGGCAGCCTGTTTCTATGTTAGTTTGATGAGTGCATGGGGAGTTAAGCACTGTATTCAAGCTGCTAGTAATATTATATGCAATGTCACCTGTAAAATGTGCTACCGTATTTCTGATATATATATATATTTCTGTTTATCCACTAGACCACAGTATTTGCATTAATTTTGTGTCTTACTACAGTTTGTTTTGAACACTGAAACAAATCTTAATAAAAATAAATAAAACAGATTTACTATTGGCAGTTTAATGATTTTAAATATCACATGTTCCAACTATAAACCTGCTTCCCTGTATTTTTAAAATACAGAGCTACCATTAAATTCCATTAGAAAAAGCGGCTAAAGATAATGGGGAAAAAAACATGATTTTCAACATATGAATGCAAACGTGTGTATGGTTTTTGAAATACCACGTATTTCTTCTGAGAAAAGAAATCCTCTGAGAAAAGTTTAATTTTCAATGACAAATACAGAAGATATTTTATGAATAATTCTCTAATATTTAAAATATAAAGTTACAGTTCTTACTAAAATCTTCATCAACTTCAAATTATATATTAAACTATAATTTAAAAAATTTACATTACATGACAAATTACAACAGACAATGAGTTTAATTTTTGGTTTTGTTTCCAGTTTTTAGGAACCGTATTCAACAATGGCTAAGGATTTAAATTATAGAAATCAGTTCAGTCATTCTTTCCATAATACACAAATAATTCATAAGGTTCAAAAAAACAGAAACAATTTTGAAAAACAACAGGTATCATTTGATCCCTTATTCTTCTAAACCTCCCATGATCTAATAATAAAAAGCTCTAAGCTTTCTATATCTTACATATAAGCAATTAATTACATTTAATTAATATAGGTTAAGTAATCCATAGTTTTTACATGGAAACAATTATTTAAGGGCCTTTTTGTTTACCAATAATTAATTAGGTCAAAAGAATTACTACAAATTCAATTAGCACTTTAAGATATACTTTAATTTCTAATGTCAAACTGGAAATCTAACAATTTTTAGGATGGCTAATCTACATATTATTAGATCCAGAGTGGCTCAGATGGTAAAGAATCTGCCTGCAATGCAGGAGACCTGGGTTCAATATCTGGGTAGGGAAGATCCCTGGAGAAGGGAATGGCAACCCACTCCAGTATACTTGCCTGGAGAATCCCATGGACTGAGGAGCCTGGCGGGTTAGAATCCACGGGGTTGCAGTTGCCACGACTGAGCAACTAACACTCTCACTTTTTTCAATCTATATATATTTGATGCATACTTTCTGATAAATGGGTGGTAACAGTAGACTTCTATATAAAAAACTTCAACATAAATGTCAAATTATTTTTAAGTATTTCAATGATTTTAAAAGATTCATTTCTTTTCTCTGTCAAATGCTCCTTAAAAGTGTGGTCTGTGAACAACACGCATCAACTGGGAACTTGTTAGAAATGCAGCTGTCCTGCCCCATTTCAGTTCCACTGATTCAGAAGGTGGCTGGGTCCAGCAATCTGTGCTTCAACACACCCTACAGGTGATTTGGATGTAAGCTCTGGTTGAGACTCACTGCTCTTATAGCATTTAAACTTCGAAAGAGAAAATTTTAAACAACAGAATTCTCAAGAGTTCAAATACAAGATGAATTCTTACCAGGCGGTGGTTGTGAAGGGTTGAAACTTGCTCGGAGAAAAGGAGGCGGAGGGATTGGACTGAAGCCGGGAGGAGGAACTGGCATTGACACAGGAAATGTTGGTGGTACTAAATTAACCGCAGGTACTGCTGGAGCTACTGGAATCTTGGGGGTAGAAAACAAAAAAGTCCATGCACCATGTCATCCATCTGCAACGATTACATCTTAGGACAACCAAAGGTAAATGATTTCTGTTTCACAGGAAGGTAACGAACATTATCGTATTAAGTTGCTTTATTGTTTTCCTTTCTGTATTCTTACAAGTGAACCTACTTGAAGTAGAAGACAGTATTTTTCAACAGAGTGTATGTGGAGATTGTGAAATCTACCTTATATTCAGGTGATGCAAAAATATGGGCACCTCCTTCAACAGTGAATGTCATGCTCAATTTTAAACTGCCATCTCCCACTAAGTTTGTAACACCTAACTATGTTATGCAATCTAATCACCTTTAGGAAACCCGTCACTCACTACAAGCTTTAAAATGGCTGCCTTTCTCATTAACTTGCTTTCTACTTCTAACCATAAATTCTTCTACTCATAATAGGTACAATAATTCCCAAATATTTATCTGCATTTTGGCATGGCTGGCTGTACTTCTCTCCTGAAGAAAAGTGAGTCTCTCAGTCATGTCTGACCCTTGGCGACCCCATGGACTATACAGTCCATGGAATTCTCCAGGCCAGAATACTGGAGTGGGTAGCCATTCCCTTCTCCAGGGGATCATCCCAACCCAGGGACTGAAACCAGGTCTCCCGCATTGCAAGTGGATTCTTTACCAGCTGAGCCATCAGGGAAGCCCACCTTTCTCCTGAAGTTCACATTATATCAACGGTCTATTCAACACCTCAATTTTGTTGTCCAGAAAGAGTTCAAACTTTCACATGCACAAAACTGAACTCCCTCTGACCTTCCCAAAACCACACCTCCACAGTCTCACATTCTCAGGTAATGGTAACTCCATCTTTCCAATTTCTCAGACCAAAAACCTTGCCTCTGTTCTTTCTCACAACTCAAATCCAATTATGTGCACCGGTCATTCCATGACAATACGCCTACTATCTGTCAGCTTCTTGTTGACTCCACTGCCATCAGTCTCGTCCGAGCCACCATCATCTTGTCTGAATTGCTGCAGTTGTCATTTTAACTTGTCTGTGCTTTCATCAGTGCCTACTATTCTACTCTCAAAGCAGCTGCCAGTGCAATCCTTTAAAGCCAGATGGAGCCACTGCTTTCTTCAAAATAAGGGGTCCCCCATCTGAGAGTGAAACCAAAGTCCTCCAAGAAGTCTCACTTTCACTAAGCTGCCTCTCACTCACTATTCTTGCTCACTTGTTTTTCCTGGAACACACCCATCATGTCCCCATCTGTGGCCTTTGCTCTGGTTGTTCCCTCTGCCTCCAAAGCTTTCTTGAGATAGCCACATGATTAACTGCCTCAGCAACTTTAAGTGGTGCTCAAATGTCATTCTCAATAAAGGCTACCCTGTTTTAAACTGTAAACTCCTACCGAGGCACTCCTGCCATCACAGTTATATACTTCCTTCTCCCTTGCACAGTATCTTATAAACTCACTAATTTCCTAGTTTCTGTCTCTCATAATGAGAACAACTGCTCCAGAAGGGCAGGGATTTATGCGTGTTTTCTTTCCCTGAGGTCTTCCCTATCCCAGGTGACTAGAACAGTGAATGTCACAGAGCAGGCATTTGATAAATTTGTTCAATAAACAGACATTTAAATATGAATTACATCTTACCTAAATGAAAACTTTCAAAATACTTGTATTTAATGTCACTCTATTTTGCACAATTTCTCCCAAGTTTTATAAAATAAAAAAATGAGTAAAAATAGAAATGTAAAACAACACATTGAACAGTCAAAAAAAAAACCACCCAGCACTAACCTGTAACATAGCAACAGGTGGAGGGAAAACCTCTGCCTGGGTTGTGACCACTGTCTCCTTTTCAGCTGGAGGTGGGCTCTGAGTTGTCTGGACCGTCTCTTTAACAGGTTCTGAGCTTTTCACCGTTTCCCATTCTAAACAAAATATTTGAAATTGACTTCCTCTGAGTGGATGCAATTTTTCATTTTCTGTTACTATGAACACATTTTCTCCAGGTCCGAATGGTCCTTCCTGTACCATGGCTCATTTTCCTTAAGTGTCCACAACTCTAGGTGTTGTGGACAAACTCTATTTGGTTCTGCTGAGATAAATCTAATTAGGATACTAAGGAGTTCAAAACAACATGAAATGAGTCAAAGATACTAAAATATTCAGTCTAGAGAAAACACATAAAAGGGACATAAGAGACTTATCTCCAAGACTGCCTGACAGAAGAGGAACCAACCTTATTCTATATTTTGTCACAAGGTACAAGGGGAGCCCAACAAGGAAAGCATTAACCCAATATATAAAAATCTTCCTGAAAATACTGATAAATGCAAAAGCAGAACAAAGAAGCTCCAACGGGTCCTCTAAAGGTTCATCTCCCTTAGAGTATACCCATCAAAGTTATCAAAATGACTAGTAAGACTTCACATGACCTTGCCACTCTGCCTCTCTGACTTCATCTCCTACTACTCACTTCTCACTATACTCAAGCCATTCTGCTCTTGTGATCATTTAATAGACTTTGCATTCTCTCTGTACGAACCACTCTATCCCCGAAAGCTGCACATCTCACCCCTCTAAAAATCACCTGCTCCACTAGACCTTCTTCAACCACATAAAACTGCAACAGCACCACAATCATGCTGCCTATCCCCTTGCTCTGTTTTTCCTTAGGGCTTACCAACAGTGAAATACTATTAAGCTTGTTTACTTTATTATCCGTTTTTCCCCACTAGAACATGGGTTGGCAAACACTTCTTACTCTAAGTATTCCAGACAACGTGGGCATGTGTTCTCCATTACAATGATTCAACTGTTGTCGAATTTTAAAGTCATATACAATAGGTAAACACAACTGACCATGGCCATGTTCCAGTAAAACTTCATTTACAGAACAGCAGCAGTAAGACCTGGCCCAAAGATCGCTGTCCGTCCCCGTACTACAGTGTGCACTCCGAGAGGAAGGGCTTATGTCTGTCTCACTGCTACAGTCACAGTTCCTAAAATGATGCCTGGCACACAGCAGGAACTGAAATATGCTTTGAATGAGTAAATGTTCTCGAAGAACAGCCATCCAAGTCAGAGAGAGAAGGAAATGGCAAGAATACAACAACTGAAAAAAAGTGTTTGAAAACATGTGCACTGGCCAGAGAACAAACACTACTCTGAAAATTAAGCTAACTTTAGTAAAAGAGCTAAGATGTCAAGAAATGAGGTATATCATATTTCAATTCTTTCCCAAGTATCCATTATCCTGTGAATTTTTAAAAAATAAACAGACAGATTTTTTAAAGAACAGGTCAGATTATCACTTGGTTGTAAGTTTTCTAGAGCTCCATGAATTTGAACTACAGCTCTCTAAACCAAGGTTCTATTCCCGCCATTCTCAACACAGATACTAATAAAAATATTATAATCTAGGAAGTTTTTTTTAAAGAAACACCATCCTAAATCCCCAGTTCTCATTTGAACTCAAGTAAATAAAATAATTAGTCTAAAGATGCCTCCATATTGACAATTCTCTCAAAGACTGAAACTTTAGAAAAAGGCATATATAAGAAATGCTACCTTCAGAGTTTTAGAACACTACACTCTGACACTTATGAATAGATCTTAGTAAGCATATACACTGAACAGGGTGATGGTTCTTTTTCCCCTCTTGTGTGCAAGGGGGAAAAAATCCAAGAAATAACACAATTCACCCCATTATGCAAAATGTTTAGCAGTTACAACCCTTTCAGCATACTTTTTAAACAGTAAAACTCCCCGTAGGGTTCTTACCAGTATTTACAGTTTCCTGATCAATCATGCCTCCTTCTGCAAAACCTTCCAAGTCATCCACTTTAACTTTTTCCCACGGTATATACGTAACTCCAAGATCCACATCCCAAAACTGTTTGTATTCTGTTTTCACACCTTTATTTAAAGCCCAAGCAATCTATAAGAGAAGGAAAAAAAAAGTTCCTTTATACTATTTAAAAATTTAAAAAAGCTAAAGCATACAAAATTATAAGCTAATGATGTAAATACAAATAAAATTAGTTTCAAAAATCAGCTGGACAAAGATCACTGCTGGAATAACAATAGTCAAGGAACTTTTTCCCATGTATTTCCTGATTTTGTTTGTAAAATGAAACCTGCATTAGACAGTGATGGTGTCTGTAATATGGGGTTTATTTCCACTTTAGTTCAATCGCTCAGTTGTGTCCGACTCTTTGCGACCCCATGAACTGCAGCACACCAGGCTTCCCTGTTCATCACCAACTCCTGGAATTTACTCAAACTCATGTCCATCGTTTCAGTGATGCCATCCAGCCATGTCATCCTCTGTCATCCCCTTCTCCTCCTGCCCCCAATCCCTCCCAGCATCAGAGACTTTTCCAATGAGTCAACTCTTCGTATGAGGTGGCCAAAGTATTGGAGTTTCAGCTTCAGCATCAGTCCTTACAATGAAGAGCCAGGACTAATCTCCTTCAGAATGGACTGATTGGATCTCCTGCAGTCCAAGGGACTCTCAAGAGTCTTCTCCAACACCACAGTTCAAAAGCATCAATTCTTCGGCGCTCAGCTTTCTTCACAGTCCAACTCTCGAATCCATACGTGACTACTGGAAAAACCATAGCCTTGGCTAGACGGGCTTTGTTGGCAAAGTAATATCTCTGCTTTTGAATATGCTATCTAGGTTGGTCATAACTTTCCTTCCAAGGAGTAAGCGTCTTTGAATTTCATGGCTGCAATCAACATCTGCAGTGATTTTGGAGCCCCCCAAAATAAAGTCTGACACTGTTTCCACTGTTTCCCCATCTATTTGCCATGAAGTGATGGGACCAGATGCCATGATCTTAGTTTTCTGAATGTTGAGCTTTAAGCCAACTTTTTCACTCTCCTCTTCCACTTTCATCAAGAGGCTTTTTAGTTCCTCTTCACTTTCTGCCACTTCTTACTATGATCTTAAAACAATACATTCCTCTATATAATCCAAATGTTTTAACCATAAAACCTCAACTTAATTAGATATAATTATTTAGATAAAATCTTAAAATCAAGCAATTAGATACTTAGATAATTAGCTAAACAAAATCTTGGTACTCCATGAGAGAAGAGACCAGTGACACTTCAGCTTACATAGAGAAACTCTCTGCCATAGAAGGACAAAGCATGGGTGTATTAACTCCTTTGAAAGTAATTTTAAATTTATTAATTCAGTTACAGAAATTGATAAATTATCTTCAAAATAGCAGAAATAAAATGTGAATTACAAGATGTTAAAAAGGAGACATCAATAGTATAATTATGGGCTATGATTAGGAAGCACTGGGAAGAAATGAATGAAAGACAAACCTGATAAAGTTCTGCTCATAAAATGGGGTCCTGGTTGACTAAAGAGTACTGTGCGGGTGTCATTTCAAACAACTGCTTGAATAAGGTTTTGTTTGGTTACTGTTTAACCTCAAGCTAATTCTATACTTTAATAATACTGAAATAATAAATTTCTGTAAGCGTTCAGTACAGGAAGAATTTTAATGATCCAATAAAACAAGAGCATGCGTCCCCCTATCTCACCTTAATGACCTTGGATCCAATTTTATATGACCCGGAACTAAGTTTCTGAAGAGCTCGAAATGCATCTTGTCGATGAACCATGCAGACATAAGCACAGCCTCTGGGAGGAATCATCTGTTAAAAAAATTTTTTTTTCTTTAGAAATGGTATAAGGAGGGCAAGTCATTTCTGGCATTTTATGGTCTTAATAGAACAGAACATTGATTACTGATAATACTGAATCATTTTCCCCCTTTCTTCCTCTGGCTGTTTATTGGTATAATTCCTTAAAAAAAAGTTCAGAAGTTAGCTGGGACTCATTCTAAGCTTGATATACATGAAATCTTAACTATATCACATGTCAATCCGTTTCACTACATCATGATAAACTATTAAAATAATGCAAGACATGTATATAATACCACCAGATAAACAGAAAGTAGTACTGGATGGCCAACATATTTGAAGCATGTAATTTATTTACAGTAGTATTTACAATTTTCCAAATGTTATGTTCGGTATTGTGAGAAGGATTTTTGTTTGGCCGAAATATTTTATCCTTAATATAAAGTCCAAAATCTACAACAAATAATAAAATGAAAGCTTTTCAATTTTATAAAATTTAACTTTGCCCAACTACTTCCAGACAAAGGTTTTAGTACGAATAGAAAGATAGCCTCAGCAGAAGGATCTCAATTTTTGTAGCATTTAACTACTCTATAAACTACCAAATCATACAATTATCTTTAATGTATTAATGCAGAAAAATACATGGAGTATTTCACTTTATGAAGAACAAGGTCTTCTACCACTTTATTAGTAGTTATTACATAAGCTTTAGCTGTGAAAATAACCCTTCCCTCAGTCTTGCTAATATCTCAAGCTATCAACTCGTAATTCCAAACTTCTCAAAAGAGAAGCTTATCTAACTCCTTACATAATTCTTCATCGTTCGCAATGTAGATCCAAATCCTCCCCAAACCACTAAAAATATTTTCTTCAAGCTAATGACCCACTAAATTCTAATAATGTACTCTTCTCAGTCTTCAAATTCCCCCCAAACTAACTGAATGGTTTAAGTCTTCCATCAACTTTTCAAATCATGGATTTTATCACTAGCCATTTAGTACACTTCACTTCACAAAATAACTTAATGCCTATTACTTGTAAATAATGCACCATTATAAGGTAAGACAGAACAAGAGGGAGACACACTGATGTCCAAATGACTATGGTACAAGAAAGACTAGACATGGCATATGCAGTGTGAAATACAAGATGCTACTTGGATTCAGGATCTCTTCAGAGCAATGATTCCTGGTTTTGCATCAAATTCATCTGTGTAATTATGGCACTTTGATAAGAATCTAAAGATATTGATAATGGCCATCCATGGTTTTTCAAATGTCAGCCCATGTCTAACATGCAGCTAGAGCTGAGAACCATTAGTTTAAACATACTGCAAAATCAGAAAAAAATTTCAGAGGTTACATGATTACAAACTCTGAAAGATTACTTAAATTCTGACAGGTGAAATTTAACAAGACCAAAAAAGAAGCCTTCAACATTTTTATGGTATAAAAACAGGAATCCGAAATACCTAAGTTGAAACACTCAACCAATTATCTATTATTTATTAACTAATCAGTTATTTACTATCCATGTAATTCAGTCAAATCATTTAGATTCCTCCCTGGTAAAGTAGCACTATATGAAATACTTATTAACCAGCTTCCTGTGAGGCTCCAATGAGGTCACACCCCATTGAAAGTAAAATACAAAATGGTTAAATTCAATTTAAATAAACACTGCTGTTGCTAATACCAAAAAGTCAAATTTGACCATATAAAGAATGTTGAGACTGTAAGGACTCTAAGACTAGAAAGGAAAAACCAGTCAATTTCCTAGTAAATAATGATGAAAAATGTCCAAAAGACGTTAAAGGATAGTAGCAGTGAATAAAATCAGGGTTAAAGTCTCCTCAAACAAATGACTACAAAACATTTCATGGCTTAGTTTTAGCTCCAAGGACAAATATCAGCTCTTCAGGAAGAAGAAAATATTCAAAGGGGACTGGGTACAGGGAAAGAATCACACTGAGGCGTAAGGAACTGTGCTCAGGCTGCACAGGTTTTCTTGCCTCGGGGTTTGCTCTGAGAGGACGAGGTGAGGAAGGGGAGGAAGGAGGCTGGCAGAAGACTGGAACCTCCTGTCCAGCTGTTTCTCCACCATCACCAACATGCTCAGGTGCAAATAATAATTCTAACTCAGTTTCTCCATTTTCATTAAAAAAGGGGGAAAAAGAATTAAACCAGATCATACATATGGTTCAGAGAAGGCAATGGCACCCCACTCCAGTACTCTTGCCTGGAAAATCCCATAGGCAGAGGAGCCTGGTAGGCTGCAGTCTATGGGGTTGCAAAGAGTCGGCCACGACTGAGTGACTTCACTTTCACTTTTCACTTTCATGCACTGGAGAAGGAAATGGCAACCCACTCCAGTATTCTTGCCTGGAGAATCCCAGGGACGGAGGGAGCCTGGCAGGCTGCCGTCTATGGGGTCGCAGAGTCAGACAAGACTGAAGCGACTTAGCAACAGCAGCATACATATGGTTCCTGCTAATCATTTGATGTTTTTAGCAATCAAGTACTTCCACGCTGCAGTAAGCCCCCTNGAGCCTGGCAGGCTGCCGTCTATGGGGTCGCAGAGTCAGACAAGACTGAAGCGACTTAGCAACAGCAGCATACATATGGTTCCTGCTAATCATTTGATGTTTTTAGCAATCAAGTACTTCCACGCTGCAGTAAGCCCCCTAAAAATATTTTGTAAGAATTCCATTAAAAAAGAAAAAATAATTAAGGAGATAGCAGGAGAATAAACACAAAAATGATCAGAGTCAAATAATCCTCACAAAAATGTGATTAAGGGCAGATACAAAGTGACTGAAAACTCCCTGTATTTTTTCCAAACCTTACACTATTATATTTAAGAATTGATACTTACATTAATGGACTCAATCTGTCCAAACTCTTCAAACAGGTTGGTTAAATCTTGCTGTGTTGCTTTCTTGTCCACCTGACCAACCCACAGAGTAGTACTGCATACTGCCAAGACACAAAAGACAAATGACCTAAATCACACAGGTAAGTGACTTCTTTCAAGTAGCTAAGGAGAAGCACTAGCAACAGTCATAAATTAAAATTTAAGATAGCATATTTTAAATACTTATTAACTGATATTTTTATTTGTTATGTTTAAAACCAACTAAAATGCCAGGTACCCATTCACATCTATGTCAAGACAACATCTTGTATTATTATCACATATTCTCAAGCTTGACAGCACAGACTGGTGGATATCTGAGATGCACTCTAAAAGATACATGGTACAGAAAATTGGGAATTGGGGTAGTTTAATTCTGTAGGTAATTCTAATGTGCAACAAAGTTTCAAAATCACTTTTCACCACAATCCTATTTGGGAACCTTTTAAGCATCTTTCTGTGCTGGAATGAACTGTTAAATTTGAAAATAGTATCTTACCCTTAAGAAAAGAATAATTAGATTAAAAAAAAAAAAACCAAAACAAAAAGGAGAAGGCTGATTCAGAACTCAACTTGTTACCATGAAAGCCCCAGGGATACTAAAAGCGGAAGCACAGGATACACATCTGGCCTATTTTTGGCTGCACTGTTCATGCCTTCAGAAACATCTCCTTTCCCTGAAAACATTTACTTTAAAAATACTTACAGCTGATATATTTGCAGAGTTTTATTATATTTGGATTTGTGCCAATGTTATTTTAAAAAAAGTCTCCAGCTTTTGGGTTACTGTTTTACTCTAAAGCTAATTCAGCCCTACATTAAAACATGACCATTGCAAGATATCTACCAAATGTGGATTTCAATCAGGCCTCTCTACTCTGGCTGGTCAGAACGTGAATGTCTTCCAGACCTATGAGAGCTTTGGGAATCATTCAGTAAATAGATCCCTGGAGATTGTTCTCTCCCTGCTATTTGTTCTGGGTCTCCTGCAGTTCACCTGTCCATTCAACCAAAGTCTCTAAGGGCAATGCATTAGTTTTCTTTTGCTACTGTAACAAAACACCACAAAATTAGTACCTTAAAACACAGAAAGGTAGTCTTCTACACCTCTGGTGGTCTAAAATCAGTCAACAAGTTGCCCTCCTTCTGGAAGCCCTCAGAGCAAATCTGTTTCCTATCTTTGCTGGCTAGCTTCTACAAGTTTATCTCATTCCTCAGCTCATGATCCCAACCCCCATGTTTGAATCAGGGTTAGGAGCACCAACATTATTAATCATTTACTACTGGTTCTCATAATCAGGTAAGATTCTGGAAAGACAGCCAAGGCTGGTTCAGATTGCTAGAATGTAGTAAGAAGATGCTGTCACCTTTAATTACATGCCTGGGTTTCCAAGATGCTTCAGCAATGTAAGCTGTACCAGTTACCCATCTATCTCCAGGGCAGAAAGAATTTATTTGAAGATCTTCAGAAATGAGATAACCTGATCAGTGTTCAGCTCTTGGCAAAGAATGACAATTTGCTCCATTTTATGTACTTCACCCATCTGCAACCTGTTTGTTCACCCTAAAAGTCATAGTGGGTACTAAGAATCGTTTAGGCAGAATACCACACTAAGTATGACTTATTTTCCTATATTTCACATGCCTGTCAAGTCAATTCTCCTGGAGGTTTCTCCCAAAACAAACCCCCACTANGTTTGTTCACCCTAAAAGTCATAGTGGGTACTAAGAATCGTTTAGGCAGAATACCACACTAAGTACGACTTATTTTCCTATATTTCACATGCCTGTCAAGTCAATTCTCCTGGAGGTTTCTCCCAAAACAAACCCCCACTACTACCAAATTTGGTCTAATCACACATTGCTAAGTCACTTCAGTTGTGTCCGACTCTGTGCAACCCCATAGACAGCAGCCCACCTGGCTCCCCCATCCCTGGGATTCTCCAGGCAAGAACACTGGACTGGGCTGCCATTTCCTTCTCCAATGCAGGAATGCGAAAGGTGAAAGCGAAGTCGCTCAGTCCCCCATGGACTGCAGCCTACCAGGCTGCTCCATCCATGGGATTTTCCAGGTATAGATTAACTATAAAGGAGGGAAAGTTTTTACAACAGAATTCTCTCTTTCAGTACTGATCAAGTTTATAATTAGCTTTAAATTGGCATGCTTCCCATAAAAATTATTCCTATACACCTGGTGTTCAAAACTGGTTAGGATACTACACATGGAAATCACAGTGTCAGTGAAATATTAGAGATACAAGGCCAATTCTACTTTGTAAATCATTAGTCAAGCCATATTTTTTAACTAGTATCAAAAAAAAAAAAAANCTGCTGCTAAGTCACTTCAGTCATGTCCGACTCTGTGCGACCCCATAGACAGCAGCCCACCAGGCTCCCTGACTAGGGATCAAATATGAGCTGCCTGATATAGGAGTGCAGAGTCTTAGCCATTGGACCACCATGAAAGTGCTAATTAGTAATACTTTTTGTTTTTAACTTTTAAATGTATTTATTTAGTTTTGCCTTGGCTGGATCTTCCTTGCTGTGGCCAGGCTTTCTCTAGTTGTGACTAGTAGGCTTCTCACTGTAGTGGCCTCTCTTTGTTGGAGAGCTTGGGCTTCAGTAGTTTCAGCTCTCAGGCTCAGGAGTTGTGATTCGTGGGCTTAGTTGGCATGTGGGATCTTCGCCAATGAGGATCAAACCCTTGTCCTGTGCATTGCAAGGCAGATTCTTAACCACTGAACCACCAGGGAAGCCCCTACATTAGTAATTCTTAAAAGAACTCTGTTTTCATGGCTTGTAGAGATAAGTAACCACTTATGTAAGTAAAATGTTTCTGCCCCAAAATGTACATTTACCATCTAATATTTTAAATGAGCTGTGCATATTCATTGGAAGGACTGAAGCTGAAGCTGCAATACTTTGGCCACCTGATGTGAAGAGCTGACTCGTTGGAAAAGACCCTGATGCTGGGAAAGACTGAGGGCAGGAGGAGAAGAGGTGGCAGAGGATGGTTAGATAGCATCACTGATTCAGTGCACATGAACTTGAGCAAACTCTGGGAGATAATGGAGGACAGGGAAGCCTGGTGTACTGCAGTCCATGGGGTCACAAAGAGTCGGACATGACTTAGCGACTGAACAATTCTTTATATTATATTCGTAGTATGTGTGCTGTGTGCTTAGTAGTGTCTGACTCTTTGTGACCTCATGGGCTGTAGGCTGCCAGGCTCCTCTGTCCCTGGAATTTCCCAGGTGAGAATAATGGAGTGGGTTGCCATTTCCTCCTCCAGATCTTCCTGACCCAGGGATTGAACCTGAGTCTCCTGTGTCTCCTGCATTGCAGGTGGATTTTTACCCACTGAGCCATCAGGGAAGCCTTATTAGTATAATATCTGTGTTATTAGCTATATTTAAGCATTATATAAAAATCATGTTCATTCATTCATTTTTAAAAATGAGATGCAACTTTTAAGATGTCTTTGAAAACAAGCTTCATCACTACCCTTAGATACATTTTGTCTAATTTTTTGGCATGGCTTTATCATCTTTGTTTTGCATGTCATCAGTTCAGTTCAGTTCAGTTGCTCAGTCGTGTCCAGCTCTCTGCGACTCTATGGACTGCAGCACGCCTGGCTTCCCTGTCCATCACCAGCTCCTGGAGTTCACTCAAACTCGTGTCCATCAAGTCAGTGATGCCATCCAGCCATCTCATCCTGTCATCCCCTTCTCCCACTTTCAATCTTTCCCAGCATCAGGGTCTTTTCAAATGATTTAGTTCTTCGCATGAGGTGGCCAAAGTATTGAAGTTTCAGCTTCAACGTCATTCCTTCCAATGAATATTCAGGACTGATTTCCTTTAGGATGGACTGGTTGGATCTCCTTGCAGTCCAAGGGACTCTCAAGAGTCTTCTCCAACACCACAGTTCAAAAGCATCAATTCTTCGGCGCTCAGCTTTCTTTATAGTCCAACTCTCATATCCATACATGACTACTAGGAAAAACCATAGCCTTGACTAGACAGAC
>SJYV01030129.1:17769-39295 GCA_006410875.1 Neotragus pygmaeus
ACAGCATATTAAAAAGCAGAGACGTTACTTTGCCAACAAAGGTCCGTCTAGTCAAGGCTATGGTTTTTCCAGTGGTCTTGTATGGATGTGAGAGTTGGACTGTGAAGAAAGCTGAGCGCTGAAGAATTGATGCTTTTGAACTGTGGTGTTGGAGAAGACTCTTGAGAGTCCCTTGGACTGCAAAGCGATCCAACCAGTCCATTCCAAAGGAGACCAGTTCTGGGTGTTCTTTGGAAGGATTGATGCTAAAGCTGAAACTTTGGCCACCTCATTCGAAGAGCTGACTCACTGGAAAAGACTCTGATGCTAGGAGGGATTGGAGGCAGGAGGAAAGTGGGACGACAGAGGATGAGATGGCTGGATGGCATCACCGACTCGATGGACATGAGTTTGAGTGAACTTGGGAGTTGGTGATGGACAGGGAGGCCTGGTGAGCTGCAATTCATGGGGTCGCAAAGAGTCAGACACGACTGAGTGACTGAACTGAACTGACTGATGATGTTAACGAAAACTGAGAAATTTATTATTATGAAAAAAATGACTCCCTAATTAAACATCCTAAAACATCATCTCACAGGTTCTGAAGATAAATAAAAAGAGTGCCTGGTAGTAGGTAGTACACAAGAACTAGAACAACTGAATATCATAATAATTAACAGAAAAGGGTAACTCAAACTACTGTCCCCTTCCTACAAACCTATTACTAAGAACAAAGCTACTCTCCTGTGAAATCTGTCTCTGTGTATAAAAGGAATACAGTACAGTGATTATATAGAATACTATATTATAAACTTCAAAGTTGCTAAGAGACTAAATCTTAATTGTTCTCACCACAAAAAAGAAGTAATTATTTGACATGAGAGAGGTGTTAGCTAACAATAGAGGTAATCATATCTCAATATATAATCATATCAAATCAATATGTTGTACACCTTAAACTCACACAATGTTATGTCAGTTATATCTCAATAAAAATTTTTTTAATTACTCTTATTCTAACAACATTTAAACTGAAAGAAAAGCAAGCAGTAGAAAAACTGAGTCAAAAAAAAGCATAAAAGAACCATTCCAATGTATTAATTTATGAAGGACCAGGTTCCCCAAAGACTAGTAACATTTTCAAGGTTTAGAAATAAATTAAAGCCAAAAAGCTTGTTAATTAAATGCCTGCTTTATTCCACACAATTGACCAAAAGTTGGTAAATTAGTATACTTTTGAGAACAAATCAAAGTGTGTTTTAAGCACAGTCCCAGTCTCCAAAGTGGTACAATAAAAATAAAATTCTTTAACAACACAGCAAGGTGATATTCCATTTTATTTCCATTTTATCCCAAGCCTTACTGTTTGGCCCTAATTCGGTACTGCTACACCCTTCACATCATGAATTTCTTAGCTTACCACCCACCTGGAGCATCCCATCTACCATCCACCCCACCTCTGTCTTTCACCTCTGATTTTCTGTGTAATAGTCTGCTTGATATAACCAGCAGAATCCACTGCAACCAATGTTAGATTCTGCGGTTCTTTCTGAGCAGTTTTACCTATTTGAAAAGGCTGCGGTTCATGACTCTATTTTTTCTTTGAAATCTTATGAAGCACAAAGAGAAAATTTACTTTTAAAATTCAACTACAAGGGCTTCCCAGGTGGCTCAGTGGTAAAAATCCACCTGCCAAAGCAGGAGACATCAATTTGATATGATTACATATTGAAATATGATTACCTCTATTGCTAGCTAACACCTCTCTCATGTCAAATAATTACTTCCTAGATCCCTGATCTAGGAAGATTCCACATGCCACAGAGTGACTAAGCCCATGCGCCACAACTCTTTAGCCTGTGTTCTAGAGCCCGGGGAGTCGCAACTTCTGAGCCCATGTGCCGCAACTACTGAAGCTCGCGTGTCCTAGAGTCTCTGCTCCACAACAAGGGAAGCTGCTGCAATGAGAAGCTAGCTCATCCCAACTAGAGAAAAGTCCAAGCAGCAAGGAAGCCCCAGGACAGCCAAAAACTAAAACTGTATTTTAAAATTATAATAAAATTCAACCACAATTTATTTTATGATCTTGCAATTAGCATTAGATCGACTGGACCCTTAACTACATCTAAGGTCTAAGCTGTGTCATGGGACCTCAGAGGTGTTTTTCTCCTATATATTGAAACATTTTGCTATTTCATCATCCTAAGAATTATTCCACTATTACTTATCAATTATTCCCAACCATGAAAAAAACCCTAAAATAATCATTTAAAAAGTAGGGAATTGTTCAGAAGCAGGATTCAACCGTGAAATAAACCTTCCTTCAGTTTCACTGCATCACCAAGAGTACTGCATAATATTTCAAGCAGGTATAAATAAGAACTGGATCATAGAAAAGCAAAAACAAAACAAAACAAAACACACACACATTTACTTCTGCCTCACTGACTATGCCAAAGCTTTTGACTATGTAGATCACAACAAACTGTGGAAAATTCTTAGAGAGATAGGGATACTAGACCACCTTATCTGTCTCCTGGGAAACCTGTATGCAGGTCAAAAAGCAACAGCTTAGAACCAGACATGGAACACCGAACTTGTTCAAAATTGAAAAAGGAGTACATCAAGGCAGTATATTGTCACCCTGCTTATTTAACTTATATGCAGAGTACATCATGCAAAATGCTGGATGAAGCACCAGCTGGAATCAAGATTTCTGGGAGAAATATCAATAACCTCAGATATGCAGATGATACCACCCTTATGACAGAAAGTGAAGAGGCGCTAAAGAGGTTCTTGATGAGGGTGAAAGAACAGAGTGAAAAAGCTGGATTAAAATTCAACATTCAAAAAACTAAGATCATAGTATCTGGTCCCATCACTACAGCAAATAGATGGGAGAAAAAGTAGAAACAGTGACAGATTTTTATTTTCCAGGGCTCCAAAATCACTGCAGATGGTGACTGTAGCCACAAAATGAAGACACTTGCTTCCTGGAGGAAACACTATGACAAACCTAGATAGCATATTAACGGACAGACACATCACTTGGCTGGCAAAGGTCTGCGTAGTCAAAGCTGTGCTTTTTCCAGTAGTCATGTATGGATGTGACAGCTGGACCATAAAGAAAGCAGAGAGCCGAAGAATGGATGCTTTCAAACTGTGGTGCTGGAGAAGACTCTTGAAAGTCCCCTGGATAGTCAATCTTAAAGGAAATAAATCCTGAATATTCACTGGAAGGATTGATGCTGAAGCTAAAGCTCCAATACTATGGCTACCTGATGTGAAGAGTCAACTCACTGGAAAAGACCCTGATGCTGGAAAAGACTGAGCGCAAGAGGAGAAGCAGATGACAGAGGATAAGATGGTTAGATAATATCACTGACTCAACTGACATGAACCTGAGCAAACTCCAGGAGACAGTGAAGAATAGGGAAGCCTGGTGTGCTGCAGACCATGGGGTCGCAAAGTGTTGGACGAGACTTAATGACCAAATAACAACAATAAAAAACCACTGAAGCAAAGTAAGTTACATCTTGCTGATATCCCACTGATAGCTCTTTATTATTAATTGGCTGAATCTTTTCTAATCTTTTTATTTCTAACACTTTGGTTAAAGTTCTTTTATTAGTCTTATCACTTTCATCATGAGCATTTCATTCTGAGTTATCTGACATTTTTTGGATATCTGATAAAACAATTAACAAAAGCACAACTCCAACTTACTCAAGACAACAGAAATCATTCCTTTTATGACATGATTGTTAGTTCCTCATGATTAAACCATTTTCAGAAAGTTCTCCCGTTTTCCACCAGCTTTCCATCATTAGACAAAAGACCTCAAGCCCCCTAGTGTCCTCTTCACTCTAAGACTGCGATAACTCTAGATCACCACACTGAGCTTAGTGGGGAATACACACACTTCGTTTTTCTGCATATTCCACTCCATCTTAAATAAAAACACATTTTAATAAAAACACCTCATCTTAAAAACATAACTGGTTTGGTAGAGCCAATTACACAACTGATTGAATTTAACTGTTATTCTGTTGATGTTTACTCTTCAATTTTAAATCTGGGATAGGTTTTAAACACTATTCATCTTACGCCTAAGAAAAGTTGCTTTTTTCCTTCACTGCCATTTTTGAACAAGGAAGCTTTTAAGAACATTTACTCCTTTCAAAGAGATTCTATTACCATACCTTCTAAAATTGTGGGGATGATATATAAAGCAGTCAACTAAGACCAGAATTCTTTTTTTTTTCTTTTTCTGTTAAACTTTCATTTTATTGTTTCTGCTAAAACTTCTGAAATGAAGTTGGAACTAAGGAAATTCAAAAGTGTCACATTTACAGGTGGGTAAATCTGCTTAGATAAACTTCCGTTACTACCACCTCTTGGCTCTGTAACAG
This sequence comes from Neotragus pygmaeus, assembly GCA_006410875.1. Taxonomy (NCBI): domain Eukaryota; kingdom Metazoa; phylum Chordata; class Mammalia; order Artiodactyla; family Bovidae; genus Neotragus; species Neotragus pygmaeus. The sequence continues at coordinate 22,161 of SJYV01030129.1, forward strand.
CTCTGAAGTTTCTTGTATCACTGACAATCTGTTTCCTTTCCTTGAATCACAACTTGTGTTTTTAAATAATATTCAAATGTTTTTTACTCCCCTTTGTCCTCAAGTTCCTAAATTCTCAAGCAGATATATTTTATTTTCCTGACATAAAACAATGCACCTACTTCATCAGAATTATTTCTTCAAAACAAGGTATGGAATTTCATTCTCATGATTCCAGGTACAAGTTCCAACATACAAATATCAACAAAATCCATTACCATTTGCATTGAAAGGACAACATCAGTGTCTAAGGTTTGCTATCGAAACTAAAGTAATCTTCCCTCTTCCATATTCCCACAGTCCTTCACTTATACCTCTATTACAAAAACCAGTATTCTGCCTTGTAATCATACAGATATACATACTCTACTAGAGAAGAGCTTACTTGAGGCAAAATGCTTCTCTATTCTTCTCTGAACGTAACATCTGTCTAACAACGGTCATACTTTAAAAACATTTGTGGTATTGTATTAAATTCATCAGCACCAAAAAGATTTGATTAGAAGTATGAGATTCCCAGAAACTCATAATGTAAACAGTTTTACATCCATACCTATTTCTCAAACAGAGCAAAATCAGGCTTTGCGATGGATTTAACCTTAGCTTCACAATAATTTGATATATTGTATCCATTCTAAGGTACAACTTTAAATTTCATCATGCCTGAAATTTAGAAGATTCTTAAAACTACACAGAATGTAATTTGTGTGTGTGTGTCCATTCGCTCAGTTCTGTTCAACTCTTTGCAACCCCATGGACTGTAGCTTGCCAGGCTTCTCTGTCCATGGAATTTTCCAGGCAACAATTCCGGAACAGTGAATCTTCCTGACTCAGAGATTGAACCTCCATTTCTTGTGTCTCCTGAATTGGCAAGTGGACTCTTTACCACTGTGCAACCTGGGAAGCCTACTTTAGAAGTATTTAAAAATCTTGGGTATATATGAAATAATGGTGAGTCTTAAGATGGAAGGTATTTCATACCAGCAGCACACTTTAACAGTGGATGCTTCATTTCACTAAGCTTCAATTTCCTACAGTGTGAGACTCAAAATACCTATATCTCAGCATATAAAAGATGTGGTCAAAGAAACTATACCTTTTTAAAGAAAAGGATCAAATGAAAGATCAAAATGAACTGTAAAAAAACTATCTGATAAGCATTAACTATAATCATGCCTGATCAAGCTCTTGCCACCTACCGAAAGTCTAATTAAAGATAGCAATCTACTTTGTCATCATCGTCATCAACAATAGCAAAATCACCGTGCTTAACAGGGAACTAAGAGGAAGGAAAAGTTTCACACTGTAATATTGAAACACCATGTCTTCTGTCCTCTAATTCCTTCCAGGATACTGAAAATAATTTCTATAATTTCTCAACAAATACATAAGCTGCCAGAACACATTTCGAGATTACAAAAAAAAACAGAACAAACAAAAACTGTAAAGGTCCTGAAAAGACTCATCTTCTGAGTAACAACCAGCTGAAGAAAAATCACCAAGTGACAGACTGTAGACAGCCGTAACAATAAAGACCACAAGATGGGGTTATAAACCTTTTGAGGCTGCTGCTGTTCCAGGAGTTGCTGTCTGAGATGTTCAAGATTTTGCTGCTGCAGTTGTTCTGCTATCTGATGAAAGATGGAATTGTTCACAGATTCCGATACATGAGAACTGCAAGGAAAACCAAGTGTAAATATATCTTAAAATTCAATAAAGATAATATGAAAGTAACAGAATATTCAAAAACACCCCAAAATGCCAACAAATGGAATATACTCTATTACAGTGTTTACTTTTAATATTAATATGGAAAATACAGTAACTCAGAACATTAATATGAAATATACTTCAATAGTTTCAACAGATGGATTACATGTTAAACATACTCTGATGAAAATTTACTATTGCTGTGTATAAAGTAATTTTTTACCTAAGAGCATTTTAAGAAAATCTTAATGAAACACTTATAAACCATGACACAATGGGGAAAATGTTCCATCAATCAGTATATGTACAATCTATAATCAAAACTGATCATACACTTAAAAAAAACTAATCTACTTTCACATTATTAGGCACGTTAACAGAAAGAGTGTTCAGATAAGAGGAAATAATAATTTAACTATATTCTGGGAAATTCACACCTGGAATGAATACACCTGGAATTCTGGGTGCCACAAGGTAAGACATGAACAAAAAAGAGGGCATCCCCAAAGGGGCAATCAGGATGGTGAGAAGTCTTGAAACAGTTGGAAAAAAGTATACTTCATCTGGAGCAAATAAACCTAAGGGGAAGAATGATACCTATCTTCAAATACTGAATGGCTATGTCTCAATAGATTATGGAGCAAATTTGCTTCCTTGCTTCAGAAAGCAAAACGGATCAGTGTGTAGAAAGCAAATCCCGTAGGATTCAGTAACAAAAGATCAAACTGTATTAACAACTACTTAACTCTATGTCGTAGGAGGCATTAAAACAACAGATAAAAAACCTATCAGGACTGTTACAGGAGATTCATACATTGCTCAGGACATTGATCTACATGATCTCAAATGCTTTGTAGTCTAAAACATTAGTTCTCAATTTTTCTAGTAGAACCTCTATCATAAGCATATAAATGCATTTTTATATATTATATATTTTAATATATTATCACAATATAGAAAACTAATAACTGTTGAAATAAGACATCCAGAAGCTTTCCCCACTCATCATCCCTTTCCTACTCTCTCACATTCCACCTTCCTCTCCAACATTCTCTTTCCCACTGGTCCTCTCCTGAACCCTCACAGAATCCAAGGCTCTGCACAATCGTTTGGGGTAAGGAAGTAGGGGAATCACTGATTTAAATAAAAACTCACAATCTATTTCTTTAACAAACAAAATCCCTACAACCCTGTTCCTTACTTCTAATTAATCTGATATATTCCCAGAATTTACTATATACTTCCTAGAAGCAGCCATGGACACTATAAGCAAACTTCTTTCTCCTACTATTTCAACTGAGCTAAATAACCTAAAGCTTAATATATCAACAGCAAATGTGACAACCAAATTTATCAACACCTATCAATTTTCCAGTAAAGAATTTTTATATATCCCAACTATCTGCAAAGTTCGTAGAGTCAAAACAATATAGGGAGGCAACAAGCAGCAACTCCTCCGTCTTCTTATGTGAGAGCCCAAGACCCTGAAACAATGCTCAAAGTATACTGAGTAGTTCAGATGGCCATGTTTATAAAGATAACAGAAAAAATTTATGGTTTATGAAGAAAAACATAGCAACTCTTACAGTTGAGAGGCTGGAATTTCCTTTTTGGGTTCTTCACTATGCTCAGAATCTTCCCCAAAATCAAACCTGTCCATCAACTTCTAAGTGGAGGGGAAATAAAAGAGGGAGAGAAAGAGACAAATTTAAAAGCACTTTACACAAATACAAGTTACAAATGCTACTCTGAAGATCAATGACATTCCATTAATTTATCTCTATCATTTAAAATATAACTATTTCTTTCATATAATTTTATTGTTACATACTGTTTATTTCATGTAATTTTATTGTTTATTGTTATACTATAAAAAACATTTTGAGTGGACCTTTACTTCTCTTCAAAGAATTCTGACAGATGTTGCCTTATGAAGCAGAACAATCATGACACATAGGATAATTACCAATAGTTTAACTTTATAGAAGAGAAGATCAGGATTTAAATATTTGAGTGGCTTGTCAAGTGTAAAAAAATTTTATTAAAAAAAAAATCTAAAACTATATAGAACTATAATCAACAGATCTATTACTACTACAGTTCTCTCAGAATGCTCCACTGTCTTTTAAATGATCAATTTAAAGGCTTTTTGAAAGCTGTGGGCTAAACAAACCTAAGTAATATAATCTAATAAATCAATATTTATATTCTATGAAAATAACAGCAGAAATAAAAAGAATATAGATAATATTTCCAAGGGATAATATTCTGATAATCAGCAAGAATACTGAGGATATCACACAAGTTAAACATCCAAGATTTTCAACTTTGAAAATAGTTATATCTCAATTTATCATATTATAGTATTGTAACAACTTGTAAAGAAGCTTTCCTTCAAACTTTCACATACTTTACAATTTTAGCAGGTTAAAATTACAGGCTAGACACTATAATTAATTTATTTGTAACATTCATAAAAATTAGCTCAAAAATAATCATTTGTCTCAATAGTGAATATACAATTTTACTGACCAGTTTTCTTTAGTCAAAAGAAAATAAATGCTTCAAGTGGATTTTTAAAATTTCTTTCAGAAATTTGAATCTTTTGTAAAATGTATTTAATAAACAGTACTCAATAACAGTACATCCGAGTGTGCCAAGTCACTGAAGTCATGTCTGACTCTTTGCAACCCTATGGACTGTAGCCCGCCAGGCTTCTCTATCCATGGGATTCTCCAGGCAAGAATGGTTGAGAGTGGTTGCCATGCCCTCCTCCAGGGGATCTTCACAATTCAGGGAATGAACCCGCATCTCGTATGTCACCTGCATTGGCAGGCAGGTTCTTTACCACTAGCGCCATCTGGAAGCCCCTTACACAGTGCTGTGTTTAGTCGCTCAGTCGTGTCTGACCGACTCTTAAAACCCCATGGACTGTACCCTGCCAGGCTCCTCTGCCCATGGGGATTCTCCAGGTAAGAATATTGGAGAGGGTTGCTATTTCCTTCTTCAGGGGATTTTCTCAACCCCCAGGGATCGAACCCAGGGCTCCCACATTGCAGGTGGGTTCTTTACCATCTAAGCCACCAGGAAAACCCTTATAGAGTACAATGGATGTTAAAACATAACAGTTCTACAGTAAAATGTAATTTACATAATTGCAATCTACATGATAGTCAGAAAATTCAGTTCTTCATACAGATCAGATCTGTTATCCTAATTTCTACCTTGTTAAAAGACACCCCCTGTTCTAGGGGATTCAGGGTGTTGGCTGCTGCAGCTGCTGCTGTGAGCTGTGCTGTAAGAGCCTGCAGCTGGACGACAAGACCAGCATCCAGGGCTTGCAGGATGGAGGGCTGAGGCTTCTGCTGCTGTATCTGTAAAGTCTGTATCAATTGCTGAAGCTGCAGGGGGGTGCAGGGAGATAAAAGAAAATTGTTACAAACAAGTGTTGGGTTACCCGTAAGAATGCTCATATAAACTTTTAGTCAATAAAATGTATCATTCTACAGTCTAGAGACCAAGAAAAAAAATATATTGACTCAAAACAATTCATTTTTAAAATAAGATTTTTGTGTGTGTGCCATATGTAACAGTTCTAAATAGGTTTGTCTTTACTTCTAGAAAGTCAAAGAACTTGAAACAAAATAAAATGACCATACCATGACAAACAACAAAATAAAAACTCATCACAAGCAGACTAATTTTTTTCACTAAGCTTTTCATTCCCTTCTTCAATGAACTCAATCTATGTAAAGGACAAACACTTACAACAACTGCTTTTGCTATCATTCAAATTTACCATCTGATAACACATTCCTAAAAGGAGGAAAGAAAATAAGGAATCTTTCCCTTGGAGTAGTCTGAAACTAAGGAAATTAAAGATGAATAGTGTCAACAAGAGTTGCAAGCAACCTCTGTCCCCACTGTATTCACCTTCTCTCTTAAAAAATCAAAATAATAATAAAATCCTAAAGATATTTCAGTTAAGTAAGCCCTACATATATTCCAGAAGTAATTACTTTTCTACTTAAGATGTAAACCAAAGTTAAATCTGAAAATTATCAGTTTGGAATAGAAAAATAGCAAAGCTACTAAGTACAAGACATTTGTATTCTTTAAGTAAAGTTCAATTTACAGTGAGAGAAGATAAAAATATGCATGATGACAGTAAGTGAAACAATTCCATGCCTATCCCCAAAAAGGAACATTGGAAAACAAACCCATCTTCACCTATCAATAAACATTTACTACAAACTACTAATGGATAGGAAACAAAGTACAAAAATATATGATAGCTGAGCTACTGCACTAAAGAAGCTCCAAACCTGACAGGATGGATGACTAAAAGAAGGGAGTATTATAGAGAGGAAAGGACGGAAGGAAACATCTTCACACCTTCTCAACGCTCCTTCTGACACCCACCACGCCCCACAGCAGTATTATCCTTTCCGTCATCCGGGTTCAAAGGCTGCAGTTCTACTTCTGTTCTACTTCTTCTCTACTCTGACTTCACATCTCAGATTACTGTGTCTCCTTGACTCTTTGCACTATTCTTCTGGAATACCGACTCTCCTGCCAAAAGTACTTTTCAATAGGTACCTTTTAAAATTAGATTTGCTTTTATGGGTTCTTTTCAAAATATCATAATCACAGAAAGCTAGTAAATTCTACAATTTAATCTAATACTCAATTTGGTTTCACAACTGTGCCAAAAATGTAGAAACGTGATCCAATCTAAGGCTAAATAAATGAACTGGTTCCATTTTTTTTAAAGGTTGTCATTTTAAAGAGTCCACAACTGTACTATTTTTCACATATGTATTACTGTCTTTCTATTATCATTGTTACCAACAAATATACTCCTTACCTCTAGATTTCTCTTTTTTCCCATCCATTCAACTACTCTTCAGATCATGTGACTTCAACATAAAACTCTCTGCCAACTCCTCACTGCTTAGTACATGAATCCTTCACTTCTCAGCCCAGGTCCCACACCTAAGTTTACCACTTCAATGTCATGACTAGTAACTTACATACACAGACTATCTCATCTTCTAGAAAACTCAATTCTAAGATATCTTCTCTATACCCCAACACTGTTATGCCTATATACATCAGTCATTCGTTTCACAAAATATACTGAATACCTGCCATAACCTAGACACTGAAAATACAGCAGTGAGCAAAACAGAAACTCCTTGCCCTTGTACAGTGTACATTACAGTGGAAAGAGATAGTGAATGAAACAAATGAGGAAGTTACATGAGATATTAGGTGCTAAGGAAGAAAACAAGGCAGGTGACAAAGAAAGGGAGCAGAGCAGATGAAAGGCAGCATTTGCGGTTTAAAATAGCTGTCTGAAGGCCTTACTGAGCTGGTATTTATTTAAACAGAGACAGGAGGCTGAAATGTGTGAACATGTGGGAAGGATGGCTCGGGGAGTTTTACTGTATAGATCACAATTAATCTGGTTTTAAAGGATAAGCTTAAAAACAAACAAACAAACAAAAAAACCACACAGATGCTAAGGAAAGACAATCTCATATCTGCCATAACAGGTTCTTCAAATGTTACTTTGTCAAAGATGCTTTCTCTTGGCTACCCTAACTCTGACCTCTTCTTCCAAACCTAGTCACTCTAAAGATCTGCCCTGTTTTAAGTCATATGTGCTAAGTTGCTTCAGTAGTGTCTGACTCTGCGCAACCCTATGGACTGTAGCCTGCCAGGCTCCTCTGTCCATGTGATTCTCCAGGCAAGAGCACTGGAGTGGGCTGCATTTCCTATTCCAGGGGATCTTCCCAACCCAGGGATCGAACCCACATCTCATTACATCTCCTCCATTGCAGGCAGGCAGGTTCCTTACTGCTAGCACCACCTGGGAAGTCCCTTTAAGTCATGTATCTCTATCTAAATAATGTTTTGTACTTCTTTATTGTCTGTCTCCCCTAAGACAGAAAGATATCTTCTCCAAGGCAGAAGGCTTCCCAGTCTCATTACTGGATTAACAATAGCACCTAGTAATGCTTGGCAAAACTATGTGCTAAATCAATTATTTTGGTGTAGAATGAATTATTTGTAAAATAATCTTCAATGATAAAAACAGACATAATACATTATTAAATTTAAAAAAGCAAGTTACAAACTATTGTATGTAGTGTGGTCATTTAAAAAAAACATAAAAAAAAAACCACTCTTTAGGTGGTGCATAATGAAACAATGCATTAGGAAAACAATGAATTCTAAATCATGTTGACTTAACAAAAAAGGCTGCTCACCTGTTGGCCTTGAGGACTTTGTAAGATCTGAGCTACTGCTGCAAGTGTATCTGTATTTGTTATCTGAGACACCCACGGATCAGGTAGACCTTGGACCACATTGGCTGGAGTAACAGGTGTCACAGGAGTTCCTTTTAGAAAGACATCAAACCCATCTCCAATAAATACATAAGTAAATAAATGAGATGTGGAAAATTAGAGAGATTTGTTCTGTCACTTTTATAAAATATGTACAAATTTATATAATTTTACTGTCTTCATCTTTAAAAACCATTACATAATTAGGTTCATTAAACAAAACAAAATGGCAACAACAAAAATGACCAAAAAGAGCTTTTCATACTTACTCTCAGTTAACTAAGCTACCATTTTAAAGGACCCTACAATACTCGGAAATCATTAACTACCTTACTAAAGAAGAAAATTCTAAGAACTATTCAATCTCTGATGGAAAAAGTATTATAAAACTGCACATAAATTATTGTTCCAAAATGTATATGTACATACCCCAAAATAAACATATATCAAAATGATAACAAATGTAATTCTTAGATTATGGTTTAAAAAAAAATTCAAATCTCATTTAAATACCTCAAAAAAACCTCCAAGATTTTGAGATTATTACTCATTCTTGGATCCATTAAATAAATTTTTACAGGGTTCTCTTTATATATTAAGTACACTTAGGTCACTATGAATATCAAGTTGATATATATGCAAGTTTAAAAGATTACAGTCTAAATCAGGAAAAATTTAACTGACATACCAACTTCCCAAGCTGATTATGTATGTTTCTAGCAACAATAAAAGCTTAGCTTTTTAATTTTTTTGAAAAGAATGAAACACAAATATAATTTGATTTTATTGTTCCTTCAAATAAAGACTTCCTTTCATTTACCTAAAGCGAAACAAATTCCCCTGCACTGTCAAATTATTAGTTCATATANTATGTATGTTTCTAGGAACAATAAAAGCTTAGCTTTTTAATTTTTTTGAAAAGAATGAAACACAAATATAATTTGATTTTATTGTTCCTTCAAATAAAGACTTCCTTTCATTTACCTAAAGCGAAACAAATTCCCCTGCACTGTCAAATTATTAGTTCATATATGAATCACCACCTGAAGCGCAGGAGTAGAACCCTCAGAACCTCTCTCTCGGAGCAGCATACCTGGAGTATTGCTCAGAGCAGCAGCGGCACTGGCCAGAACAGGTGTGGCAACCGGAGGAGGAATCCCTGCTGCCATGTCCAGAAGAGGCTGAATAATTTCACTCTTAAACACATTATTCTTCTGCCATAAGTTTAATACTCTCACTATTTTACTCTAGAGGAAAAAAGAAAAACCATTATTTTTATTTTTTTTCTTTCAAAACTTTAGAACAGTCATATCGTAGAGGCTCCTCAGGCCATTGACAGGAAGGATGGATTAAAATACTTCTTTGACACTTAATGGAGTTCAGGCACTGAGAGTACAGTATCAGTATAATCTTTCCGACTGTGATTATCAAAAAATCCCTATATACTAATCTTTATTATAAATGACAAATATTATTATTATGAAGTCTACAAATTCAAGACTGACTTATTCATTGTAATGGACATAAATCCAAGTCCAAAAGACTGACTTATTCATTGTAATGGACATAAATCCAAGTCCAAACTAGTGAAATTCCTAAATCAAAGTGTCTAAGTTACGTCAAAAATGTTTATATAAAATCTCAAATGAGTTATTTTAGGTGGCCTTCTAAGGTATTTAAGACTCAATTATGATGGATCACATTAAAACTGGAAGCATTCTTTCTGCCTGAAAAGAAACATCAACGTGCCAAGATTAATTAGAAGAAAAAAAAAATCTGACTCTAGAGGCATATCCAAGAACAGTTTACAACTAATGACACAATAATATATTTTCTCCATATCTATCCACTATAACAAGACTTTTTTCTGATTCAAGACTGTATAACAGTTATTAAAAATAAAAACTACCTAATCTTGTTGTACTTGAGAGGAGGTAAAAGATTTGTGGTAAGCTTTAAAGTCTGTTTGCTCTTCTTTACAGTAAGTCTTCACCTGTTCTTACTTTTCCTACAAAATCAACACTGCAATCAAGTCTGTCAGAGTAAGGACACTAAATTTCAAAGTCAGCGTCCCAAGAAATGTAACCTTCTACTATCCCAGTTTCCAGCACTAAGAAAACGCTTCCATAACAAAGGGATTCTGATATGCAGTTATTGTCTACTAATTACTTGGTAAATTCATTTTCCACAACTAAATAGGTAAATATCAGCTCATGTCAAATGACCAAAATTATGAATTGGTTGTACATGTAAATAAATAAGATTTTAGGGTAATTACAAATGCTTATTAGAGCCAGTTTCTTTAACACCAATGGCTTTAATAAATTAAAAAGTAGCAAAATCAACTATATCTTTCATTCTGTTTAAGAAAAGTCTAGTGACAAAAAGAAACATGGATAGTGCAATAACTATTCAAATTCAAGATAATAAAGGATGATACAAAATGATAAATTACAATAATGTAAAGTCTTATTAAGACCAAAAAGGTAATAACTACACCAACTTAAAAAAAAGGCAGCATACCTTGTCATCTCCAGGGCAACGGTATAAATTCTGGAAAGTGCTAATGATGTTATTACTAAATCTGGGTGCAAACACATCCTTTTCTTGACCAAACTGATGTCGAGATTGTCGTACAATAGAGTCAATAACATAAAGTCCAGGTACCTTATATTCTGGTTTACACTGATGAAAAAAGAAGAGTGGGAAAGGAAGCAAATGAGAAGGTTAAAATTCTCAACAGACAAATGTCACCATAAATCTATAAAAACACAGGCACACTGCTTACACTGAGGTGATGAACATGCAGAGGTTGACCATTCCATACCATCTGTCTCTGGAATGGCATTTGAAAGAATCTACTTTGGTTACTCTACATATTCAGTTCAACTGCCAATCACCTAAGTTTCAAAATAGCCTGTGTAACTGGCTTGAACAATAAAAAACAAAAAGTGTGGTTAAAATAAAAAAATATATATATAGTTTAATGATTTTTCAATTCAAGCAGTGAATTCAAGAAAGAAAAGCTCTGGTACAAAAGTACTGCCAACAAGCCTTAGACTTCATCCAAAAAACACACAGCAAAAGGATCTCTATACCAATGAAAGAAGGAATCAAACGGCAAATTACAACATTCTAAACACAGTGAGCCTGAAGTTTTAAAACTTTTCTCAAATGCAAACCTATGATAAGACACTACCATTATGATTCTAAAAGTCTGTCCTATGAAAACATGTTTTAGCTGCTTCACTGATTAGTGTTTATCCTTCTTCTAATCTGAAGAATATGAGTCTCCTGGGACCTTCCTAAACACAATGAAGAACCCTTCACCAGCAAGCTCACTGCTTCAATTTTCCCATATCCAGAAGCATGAGAAAACCTGCCTCCCATATACATACTAATTAAAATGAAATTATGGCTGCTAGAAGCAGGTTCAAATTTTGAGTGTAATTAGGTAAGCATTTCACCCAGAGTCATTTCACAGAAATCATATACAGCACTAAATCAAAACTGTATTCTTGAAAAATTTCTTAGACCCAAGGACCAGTGAGTAAAAGATCTTCAATCCACCTTCAGCACACAGATACATGTTTCTAAACAGTATTTTCAGTCAAGACAATGAGTGACTTCATTCTGCAAAAAGACTAGATGATCCATCATTTGTTCCTTCAAATCCCTTCTTCTTAAGGTCATTATTAAGAAAATGAAGAGACTGATAGCACCATTTATAAGTATCTATCACAAGGTTCTGGCTGTTTAGTACTTGAAATGTTTAATAAAAGGGCAGTAATGTTGATGTGTGGACATTAAAGTTTTAGGTTTAACCAACCAAGGGTTCAAAACTGTCTGCTCTGTTGAAAGTTTTAGAAGTCTGAAATAGTTTTCACTGATGTTCCCCCCCAAATCTAGCATATTTGTTCCTCAGTTCATATATCTGACTTATTTTCCTTTGACTACCATACATGCAAATAATTATCTACCTAGCCAGGAAAATAATACATCCATTTAAAAAATTGTTTAAATTTAATGAAAAGCCAAGACATTTCTTTGTTAAAAGTCATCTATTCCTCAATGCTGGAAAAATAGACAAAATAGTCTCATATTTAATGTATTATTTTATAGAAATGATTATCTAAATAAAATAGCTAAGTTGCTGGTAAGAGTTTTTAAATACTGAGTGGTGAGTAATAAAAGCAATTAGTGTAGTGAGTTTAAAAAAACAAATACACCTTTTTCTTTGATTTACAACAAAAATTCTTGATTATAAACTCACAGTACATAAGAATCATGAGTACACACCACAATAAATGGGCCTTTCTTCCCTACTGTGAAGATTCCAAAGCTTCAAAACTGTTAGGGGTTTTAGTATTAAGCTATAAAGATAAACACTTCTTTCACAGTAACCTTTAGAAACACCATATTATGATGTTACAGTATGGAATTTCCTTCACTGATCACAGGAGGTATTTTTATGTGCCTGCCACATAAAATGGCAAAAAAAAAAGTTATGTATGATTTAAATGTTGTAGAAAAGCTTTAAAATAACAGTATTTGGTAAACTTGGTTACGTTACCAACTAGAAACTTGAGAGAAGAATTAAGACTAAAAAAATCTGAAGTCTTTCAACTGTTTCTTCAAGTTCTATCCAGTAGCAAAAACACAAGAATTCCTAAGCCTCCAATATCATGAGCAATTTTTTTAATACTTTCCATTAATTGTGGCTGCACTTACAAAGCACTAAATGAGGCTGACAGTAGCGTGTAAGAAAAGGGGGCTGTCTCAGGACACAGTTATACCTGATACCAAATAAATTCTGAAAGTGAATACTGCATGCTTCCAACAGAAGGAGAGGAAAAGCAACCTTTCCAAGAGAGCCAGAGCATTCAGGGCTTAACAAGGTCTACTCTCAGGGAAGCCTGGCGTGCTGCAGTCATAGGATGGCAAAGAGTCGGATACCAATGAGAGACTGAACAACTCTCAGGAGAAATTTAACTAGAGCCTGATCTGCTTTGGTTTTACCGGAGTCTAAATGACCCACCCTCAGGGAATCAGAACCCGCATTTCAACAAGATCCCTAGGTAATTTGTGCAAGTTTCTTATGCACAAAAAAGAGTTCAAAACACACTGTTTAGACATTTGAACCTTTTTAAAGTTTTATAACAATGAAAATTTCTAACTATCAACATTTCTATCTTACAGTTAGATTTACCTTAAACATACAGCATACCTGTTATTTTACCCGATACCTTAAGCTTCAATTCACTAGCTGTTCATCTCAAAATATGTTTTACCAATACTTTAAGTTTTGAGAAAACAAGATGCTAAGAGGGGAAAAAAACTGAATCAAATAAAAGTTAACTGATTTATTCAAAATTATCCAGATAGTTTGGAGACGCAGTAATACTATTCTAATCCACGCACCCTCCTCCAGTCAACTATTTTCACTCAAGAAACATACTGCAATTTACGTCCTTTGATTTACCTTTGATTATTTACCTCTGATTCTCAAACTGGTTCTGCCCACATCTAGTCAAGTGAACAAAGGGCAGAATACCAAACCTCAATTCAATGACATATTCCTACAGCATCATTTTATAAATCGTAAGTCTTATGGTACTCCTGCCCCAAAAAAGCGGCACAGATAAGGCACTGATCACAAAGGAGCAAAGAAATATAACCTAGTCACCTTGGGCTCTGGTTACCAAAAAAATTACTACACGTACGCAAAAAGAGCTGTTTTCAACTTTGTCTCCCTCTGCTTACCCTGGAAAATGGAACTTTAGGTCTAATAATAAGATGTAGAGATGCATACTGCCCTAATGGATGAGACAAAATCAATCAGCAGAAGAAAAGTGGCTAGCATTTTTACTACGTTTTACTACATCTTATCTACAAGGAGGACTGCTCTCTAGGCATTAAGCTTGAAATGAATAAGGAGGATTTCTCTACAAGGCTATATAAAAAGCAATGAATATAAAATTGCATTAAAAAAATCATACTGAAATATTTTCTTCACGGAACAGATGCTCACTATGGCAGTGAAAATTAACACACACATCTACCTGAAAGCTTTCGTTTTTAGAATTATTTGAAGGCAGTTTCATTTTATTTCTTAATTAGAAATGAAAACAAATGGAATCACTTTTGAACAGTCATCAGAACAGTTTAAAGCTGCGTATTTGAAAAGAAAACAGCACAGGGTGTTAGTCTACAGTTACAGACCGTTTAGCATATACAGGGAAAACTATATACTTACTTTCTGAATGAATTTCTCAACACTCTGTACCACATGTTTATAGAACTAAAAGAAAATAAAAAAAGAGGTTTTAAATGTTTGATTAGAACTTTCCTGCTAAATATACAGTTTAACAAAGCTTCAAAGGTCTATCAACAAAGCAATGAATTTTAATCATGAATTCTGAGATAAACATAACATAAACAAACATAAGCATGAGCGCTAGCTATGGTCAGTAAAGGTTCCTGAAGTAGGTATATGGCCCATATATCCAAAGTGTGTTACATGTAAAACACGGTGATAGGCTACTGGTAGATGTACATTCTTCCTTCCTGGAAGAAAAAGTAAAGATCTCCAACAGTAACATTTTATTGGCTAAATTAGGCTAGTACTGCTGCTACTGCTAAGTAGCGTCAGTCGTATCCGACTCTATGCGACCCCACAGAGGCAGCCCAGCAGGCTAACTCGTCCCTGGGATCCTCCAGGCAAGAATACTGGAGTGGGTTGCCATAGAAAAATCAAATAACTGAAAATACAGAACATTAACAAATGTATGCAAGGGAGTTGTTTTCAACTTCATTATCTTCTGCTTCTCCTAGAAAATGAAACTAGCATGTATATATAACAAAATATAGAGATGTACAATGTTCAAATGGATGAGCCAAAATGAATTCAGCAGAAGAGAGGGGAGGACATGGATTAAAAATCAGAAATGAGCTTTTATCAATTATGAGAAAACACTTTACATTTAAGTTGTCTAAAACACCACTATGGATAAACTTGAAAAAGAATAAAATAAAAATTATAGGTTAAACAAAAACTATCTGGAATTGGTATCTAATAGCTCAATGGCAACTGCATAATCAACATATTTGTTTAAAAAACTAGCCTCAATTGTGCTTTGTTTTATACTTGTGATCCCATAATTTATGCTTTTAAGGGACACTGGGACACAAGACCATTCAACTGCAGCATGAAATCCAACATTTATAAAGTAAAAAATATAGGAAACCTTCACTAATCATATTCACCAAGTTAAAATCTACAATAAAGTTTCCTTACTGCAAAGTAACAGTCTACTCAACAGTTTAAGTTATTTAAGCAAAAAAAAAAAAAAAGGCAAACAACTACTTAAAAGTTATCAGGCACTTTATGAATAACTAAATATTTTAAATCAATATATAAAATACCATTTACACACTGAGTGGTTTTTATTAAATAATAATTCTTCTAGAAAACATCTTGCCAGAGCTTCTTACTTCTAGTTACTTTGTGTATGATTTGTAATTCAGACTAAACTAAATGTTAGCTTACTAAATGTTAATTCAAAGATTTTCAATTCACATAGGTCTTTTTCCGTAACAGGTTACCAGAGGTTTCGCTGACAGTGCGCAATGGTAACAAATACCCATCACAACAATCATCTCTTAACACTGACAAAAAGCCAATGACTTACCTTAATATGAAACACAGTATCATTTAACTGAAAAAGCAGTTCAAATATCAATTTATATATGCATCAAATGCAGTTTAAAGTAACAGTACTGCAAAACAGTTGGTCTAAATTCTTCAAAAATGTCAATGAAAAACAAAACAGAAACAAAGCAAAAGGCTGGGTAAAAGGACAAATACATGACAGGATCCTGACTGGATCCCAAAAATGAACAAGTGCAGGGAGATGTGTATAAGAGACAGCAGTNTTGGTCTAAATTCTTCAAAAATGTCAATGAAAAACAAAACAGAAACAAAGCAAAATGCTGGGTAAAAGGACAAATACATGACAGGATCCTGACTGGATCCCAAAAATGAACAAGTGCAGGGATTAGCTACTAAAGTTAGTATTCAGACAAATGATAAATCAAAGTGTAGATTATATTAGATAATAATGTTGCATCAAAGTAAAATTTCTTGCATGGGATGTTTTGCTGATCTATGAAATCTCTTTGCTTTAGGATATTAAAATTCTAGTATTTAGGGATTATGTGCTATTCTAAATGAATTCTGAAATGAGTTCTCAAATGACTCAGTCAAAAAAACCTGACAAAGTGTGTATATGTGTCTGTGTGTACATGCAGAGAACTAACCAAATGTACTGGCCAAGATGCTAATACCTGCCAGTTCTAAGAGGCTTTGTATTGCTCACTGTTATTTTGCAACATGCTTTTATTTTTACAAAATTAAAAAACGAAATACCAGTAAATCAAAATAGTACAGTAAACCATGTTTAAACTGTAAACGATGTTTTCTCTCTTGACTGAGAGAAAAATTAAAATCTAGCTATTTTTATTGTTTTATTTTATTCTACTTTTATTCTGTTTCTTAGACCCTTCCAACATCTGAAAAATGTAACCAATGTTAATATCTATTCCTTAAAGGTCTTCAATTAAGAAGTAATTCTGTCCAACAAAAGCTTTTATTAAAATGCATCAACCATTTCACAGAACAAAAATGACAATATGTATGTTGCACAATCTCAGGATCACGATCATAGAAATCAGACCACAATGATGGAGAACAAAAAAAAAACACAAGAAACTATTACTCATCAGAGTCACTGAAAAATCACTTCTTTAAAGAAAATTCTCTAGGTTAAATGTGTTCATTGCTCACTGTCCTTATCTTTCATATTCTACATGTAAATACAGAGATTTGAACTCTAATGCTATTTAGACATTGATTACAAGTATGAAAACTAAGATTTGGCCGTTCAGATCAGATCAGATTAGTCACTCAGTCATGTCCGACTCTTTGCAACCCCATGAATCGCAGCACGCCAGGCCTCTCTGTCCATCACCAAC
>SJYV01030130.1:0-13803 GCA_006410875.1 Neotragus pygmaeus
CCTTGGACTGCAAGGAGATCCAACCTGTCCATTCTGAAGATCGGCCCTGGGATTTCTTTGGAAGGAATGATGCTAAAGCTGAAACTCCAGTGCTTTGGCCACCTCATGCGAAGAGTTGACTCATTGGAAAAGACTCTGATGCTGAGAGGGATTGGGGGCAGGAAGAGAAGGGGACGACAGAGAATGAGATGACTAGATGGCATCACTGACTCGATGGACGTGAGTCTGAGTGAACTCCGGGAGTTGGTGATGGACAGGGAGGCCTGGCATGCTGCGATTCATGGGGTCACAAAGAGTTGGATACGACTGAGCGACTGAAATGAACTAAACTGAACTGAACTGGACTGAATGACCTTTATAAGAAAAGAATCTAAAAAAGAGTGGATATATGTATATGTATAACTGATTGACTTTGTCATACAGCATACGACTTTGTCATACAGTATGACTTTGTCATACTAATGCAACATTGTAAATAAACTATATTCCGATAAAAATTAATTTTAAAAATTTGCAGAATTCATATATACCCATTTTCCAAAAAAATTTTTCCAATAGCTACCATATACATGAAAATTTCTCTGCATCATTAATCATCAGGAAATGCAAATAAAAACTAGAGTGAAATATTATCTCACACCTTCCAGAATGGCTGTTATCAAACGAAAAGTGCTGACAAGTGCTGGGAAAGATGTAGAAAAAAAAGAACCCTTGTGTTCTGCTGGTGAGAATGTAAATTGATACAGCTGCTATGAAAAATAATATGGTGGTTCCTCAAAATTTAAAAATAGAACTACTATATAATTCAATTCCAGTTCTGAATATATATCTAAAGAAATGAAATAGCTATCTTGAAGAGATCTCTGTACCCCATGTTTGTTACAGCATTATTCATAGTAACCAAGACACAGAAGATGAGATGATTGGATGGCATCACTCAGTGTCCAAACTCAACAGACATGAGTTTGAGCAAGCTCCAGGAGATGGTGAAGGACAGGGAAGCATGGCAGGATACAGTCCGTGGGGTTGCAAAAAGTCAGACATGACTGAGCGACTGATAAACAAGACGCACAAACCACCTAAGTGTCTTTGACAGATGAATGGATAAACACACACACACAATGAAACATTATTCAGTCATAAAGAAGGAAATCTTGTCTTTTCCACATCACGGACTAACCTGGAATAACCTGGAAGGTATTCTGCTAAAAGAAATATTGCAGAGAAAGAAAGACAAATACTTCATGATCTCACTTATGTGGGGAATCTAATAAAACTGAATTCATAGAAACAGAGAAAAGATTGGTATTTGCCAGATGTAAGGAGTGTTGGTTAGGAAAAATAGGTAAATGTGCTCAAAATATAGAGACATTCAAGAGCTAATATGGGGGGAAAAAATGTCCTTTTCATCATACGGGACTGGAATGCAAAAATAGGAAGTAAAGAAATGACTCTACACATGGACATCACCAGATGGTCAAATACTAAAATCAGATTGATTATACTCTTTGCAGCCAAAGATGGAGAAGCTGTATACAGTCAGCAAAAACAAGACCAGGAGCTGACTGTGGCTCAGATCATGAACTGCTTATTGCAAAATTCAGACACAAATTCAAGAAAGTATAGAAAACCGCTAGGCCATTCAAATCCCTTATGATTATACCATGGAAGTGACAAATAGATTCAAGAGATATGATAGACAGAGTACCTGAAGAACTATGGACAGAGGTTTAAACATAGTAGAGGATGTGGTGATCAAAACCATCTCAAAGAAGAAGAAATGCAAAAAGGCAAAATGATTGTCTGAGGAGGCCTTACAAATAGCTGAGAAAAGAAGAGAAGCTAAAGGCAAAGGAGAAACGGAATGATATACCCATCTGAATGCAGAGTTCCAGAGAAGAACAAGGAGAGATAGGAAAGCCTTCCGAAGTGAACAATGAAAGAAACAGAGGGAAACAATAGGATGGGAAAGACTAGAGATCTCTTCAAGAAAATTGAAGCTTCCAAGCGAACATTTCATGCTTCATGGGCACAATAAAGGACAAGAACAGTATGGACCTAACAGAAGCAGAAGATATTAAGAAGGAGTGGCAAGAATACACAGGACAATTATACCAAAAAAAAAAAAATCTTAATGACCCAGATAACCATGATGGTGTGATCATTCACCTAGAACCAGACATCCTGGAGTGCTAAGTCAAGTGTGCCTTGAGAAACATCACTACAAACAGAGCTAGTGGAGGTGATGGAATTCCAGCTGAGCTATTTCATATCCTAAAAGGTGATGCTGTTATAATGCTGCACCCAATATGCCAGCAAATTTGGAAAACTAGCAGTGGCCAAAAGACTGGAAAAGGTCAGTTTTCATTCCAATCCCAAAGAAGGTCAATGCCAAAGAATGTTCAAGCTACCATACAATTGTAGTCATTTCCACACTAGCAAGTTAATGCTAAAAATTCTTCAAGCTATGCTTCAACAGCTGTCTCTTATACACATCTAGATGTGTATAAGAGACANCATTCCAATCCCAAAGAAGGTCAATGCCAAAGAATGTTCAAGCTACCATACAATTGTAGTCATTTCCACACTAGCAAGTTAATGCTAAAAATTCTTCAAGCTATGCTTCAACAGTATATGATCTGAGAATTCCAGATTTACAAGCTGGATTTAGAAAAGGCAGAGGAACCAGAGATCAAAGTGCCAGCCTCAGTTGGACCATAGGATAAGCAAGAGAATTCCAGAAAAAAAAAATCTACTTCTGCTAAAGTCTTTGTGTGGATCACAACAACCTATGGAAAATTCTTAAAGAGATGAGAATACCAAACCACCTTATCTGCCTTCTGATAAACCTGTATGCAGGTCAAGAAGCAGGAGTTAGAACTGGACATAAAATGGCAGACTGGTTCAAAATAGGAAAGGAGAACATCAAGGTTGTATATTGTCTCCTTGCTTATTTAACTTATATGCAAAGTACATCATGCAAAATGCTAGACTGGATGAAGTACAACCTGGAATCAAGACTGCCAGGAGAAATATCAATAACTTCAAATATGCAGATGACACTGCCCTTATGGCAGAAAGTTAAGAGGAACTAAAGAGCCGAGCCACTTGATGAAGTTGAAAGAGGAGAGTGAAAAAGCTGACTTAAAGTTCAACATTCAAAAAGTGAAGATCATGGCATCTGGTCACATAACTTCATGATAAATAGATTTGGAAACAATGGAAACAGTGACAGAGTTTATTTTGGGGGGCTCCAGAATCACTGCAGATGGTGAGTGCAGCCATGAACTTAAAAGACACTTGCTCTTTTGAAGAAAAGCTATGACAAACCTAGAGAGTGTATCCAAAAGCAGAGACCTACTCTGCTGACAGAGTATAGTCAAAGCTATAGTTTTTCCAATAGTCATGTATAAATGTGAGAGCTGATCCATAAATAAGGCTGAGCACCGAAGAACTGATGTTTTCTAACTGAGGTTTTGGAGAAGACTCTTGAGAGCCCCTTGGACTGCAAGGACATCATACTAGTCAATCCTAAAGGAAATCAACCCTGAACATTCATTCAAAGGACTGATGCTGAAGCTGAAACTCCAACACTTTGGGCACCTGATGCAAAGAGCCAACTCATTGGAAAAGACTCCCTTGCTGGGAAAGATTGAAGACAAGAGGAGAAGGGGAAGATAGAGGACGAGATGACTGGGTGGTATCACCAACTCAATGGACATGAGTTTGAGGAAATTCTGCGAGATGGTGAAGGACAGGGAAGCCTGGTGTGCTGTAGTCCATGGGGTCAAAAAGAGTCAGACATAGCTGAGCAATTGAACAACAACAAAGGAAGTGATATAAAGCATGAATATAGTTAGCAAAGCTATATTATATATTTGAAATTTTCTAGGAGAATAGATCTTAAAACTTCTCATCAGAATATAAAAACTTTTGTAACTATGTGATGTTATGGATGTTAAGTAACATTTATGTGCTTATCTTTTTCCAGTATATACATATATCAAATCACTTTGTTGCATACCTTAATCTTATACAATGTAATATGTCTATTATGTCTCAATTGGGGAAAAATACTAAATGTGAACAAGCAAATAACAAGTGAGATGATTTAATCAGTCAAACCTCCCAAAAAAGAAATGCCCAGTGACAGGTTATTTCACTGGTGATTTTTATGAAACCTTTCAATAAGAATTAACACCAGTCCTTCTCAAACTAGTCAAAAAACTTGAAGTGAAAGGAACACTCTCAAACTCATCTTATGAGGCCAGCATTACCCCAAAACCAAAGCTGGCTAAAGATACTACTAGGTAATACAGGCCAATAACTTTGATGACTATAGATGCAAAAATTCTCAACAAAATACTAGCAAACCAAATTCAACATGTAAATAGATCAGGCACCATCATCAATTGTGATTCATGTCTAGGATGCAGACATTGTCTACATATGTAAATCAATAAATATATACCACATTTACAGAGAAAGGTAAAAATCGCATAATTACCTCAAATTTTTATGACAAGTTCACTGCTAATAGCATCATATTCAATGGTAAGAGTTTGAAAGCATTTCCTCTAAGATCAGGGAAAAGAGAATGACACCAACTCTCACCACTCCTATTCAGCATAACTCAGAAAGTCCTAGCCAGAGTGGTCAGGAAAGAAAAAGCAATTAAAGTCAGAAGTCAAGTATCTCTGTTTGCAGATGACATGATTTCATATGTATAAAACTGTAGAGACTCTTAAGACATAAAAATATTTGAATAAAGGAATTCAGTAATATTTCAGTATACAAAATCAATTGTACAAAGATCAGTTTTGTTTCAATAACAACAAATATCCACAAAGAATTTAACAACATAACCCCATTTGCATTAGAACAAAAAAATAAAATACTTAGAAATAGGTTTAGAAAAGAAAGTTAAAGATCTGTACATTTAAATCTATTAGACATTTATGAAAAAAATGAAGAAACAAATAAATGGAAAGATATCACATATTCATGGATTATAAGATGATATTGTGGAAATGACCTTACTACACAAAGCCGTCTGTATATTTGGTGTAATCCCTACCTCAAATTCCAGCATTTTTCATAGAAGGCGAAAAAGAGTCCTAAAATTCATATGGAACCAGAAAAGACCCCAATTTACCAAAGAAATTCTGAGAAAGAAGAACAAAATTGGGGGCAATCATACATCCCAATTTCAAACTATATTACAAAACTATAGTAATCCAAAAAGTATGGTGCTTACATTAAAAATCAACATATAGATGAACAGAATTGAGGGCCCAATTATAAAACCATACTTATGTTCAGCTACTATTTGTAAGGAGGCCAGGAATATTCAGAAAGGGAAAATTTGTTGTTTTTGTTTTAGTGGCTCATCATGTCCAGCTCTTTGCGACCCCATGGACTGTAGCCCACCAGGCTCCTCTGTCCATGGGCTTACCCAGGCAAGAATACTGGAGTGTGTTGCCATTTCCTTCTCCAGGGTATCTTCCCAACCCAGGGATTGAACCTGCATCTCCTGCATTGAAAGTGTTTCTTTACCACTGAGCCAGGGTGGAAACACAAGGGAAAACTACTCTTATATTAATGGCATTGGAGAAATTAGATATTTACATGCAGAGGACTGTATCAACCCCTCCCATACTATGCCAGTCACAAAAATTAACTCAAAGCAGATTAATGATTTATGTGTAAGACTCACATATGTAGAAATCCTAGAAGAAAACATAGAGAAAATACTCCTTGACATTGGTCTTGCCAATGAGTTTTTAAATATGATACCTAAAGCACAAGCCAGAGAAACAAAAATAAGCAAGTGGGACTTGAATTCTGCTCAGCAAAAGACAAACTATTAACAAAATGAAAAGGCTCCCTATGAAATGGGAGAAATTATTTATAAACCATATACCCAATAAAGACATATACATACACACCATGGTATACTGTTCAGCCATAAAAAGAAAGAAATCCTATCATTTATGAAAATATGAATGATCTTTAGGGAGTTATGCTGTGAGAAATAAGTCATAAAATACAAATATTATCTGATGTCTCTTTTAAATGCAAGCTGAAAAATGAAAAGTTATAGAAACAGAAAATAGATTTTGGGGAAAGTGGGGATTTGTTGGTCAAAGGGCACAAACTTCGAGTTATATGATGAAGTTCTGGGGATATAATGTACAGTATGGTTAATATAGTTAACAGTACTCGATTGTATACTTAGGAGGTGCTAAGAGTATTACATACTTAGGAGGTTCTTAAATGTTTTTACCACAAAAAAAAGTAATTGTGTGAGGTGATGGGTGTGTTAACTAACCTTATTGTGGTAATTATTTCACAGTATATACATGTAATGTATCATCACATTTAACATCTTATGCTTACACAATATTATGTCAGTTATATCTCAATAAAGCTGGAAAAAATAATAAGGATAAAAAACAGCAAAATACTCACTTTTAGAAAAGAAGTGTTTCCTTCTCAATGACCTGCTAATGGCTTAATATGGTATATGATGGCTCAATGTGACATTGCTTCTAGGGTAATGGGATCAAGTCATCAAACAAAGACAAACAGAGAAGCTGTAATGTTGAAATTTCAGACACTGACCACCAAATGAAAAAGGTATTTGGGAGCAACAGAAATCATCCTTGCATTCTGAATCATATGCTTTGTACTTCAGCCTATTCTGTTTTGAATATAGATAAGGATTAAAAGTGGGACACTAGGTGATTTGAGAAGCCCCTTGCTACTTAATTTATACCATTTCCCTTTGATCTCCCATCTACTCTAGGTGTCAACTCTGCCCGCTCAGTTCCTCCTTCCTACCCACCACCACAGGACCCGTTAAACCAGGGCCAATATCTGGTCCCCGATGGCATCGCTCAGTCGCAGGTCTTTGAGTTCACCGAACCCAAGCGCAGCCAGTCACCATTCTGGCAAAACTTCAGCAGGTTAACCCCCTTCAAAAAATAATACCAACAGGGAGGCAGATAATTTTAAAATAAATAAAATTATATTTATAGATGGACCTTTTTTTGGAGAAGCACTGTTGAAATTTATATATATATACATATACACACACATGCATACACACACATACACAAAAACACACAAAGTCTTGAGTGTACACACCCACACACCCAACTACACACACACACACACACACACACACACACACACACACACTCACTCTCACACTCACACACACTCACACATGCAGAAGGACCAAAAATGTTTTCTGTTGTTTTGGGCAAGTAAAATCTGTAGTTGGTAGGAAGAAGTACCAATGACTTCCAAACACGTGATCCCTTAAAAAGTTTTCTGTTCTTATCCTGCCCCCCTCCCCTTTACTTTCAGAAACTTACATTTCTATTTGTTCCTTTTTTGTTGAGATAATCTTTTTGCTCTCCTGTGAATGATTCATTGACTTGTCATTATTAACATAGATGTGTTGTATTGATTTTTACTTTCCTGATGATACTGATGCTGATGACTTTTGAATTTAATTTAATATGGTGGCGTTTGGGAGTTTTGAATTTCTTTTTTTTCCTTTTACTTCTCATTGGGTAAAGGAAGGATCCCCTTTCTCCTCTCCCTCGACTGATCATCTGCGAATGTTTCTGCAGCCCTGCAGTTACCCCAAATAGCCTTTTTCCTGCATCTTCTGTCCTAGTCATACCAGTCTGGACATGCTCTGTTGTGCCCTGTGATATAACTGCTCAATATTTCTATTGCTTTCACTGTGTTTTAGGTGTTGTGGAGGGATTGAACTAAACAGAAGTAAGAGAACATCAGAATAATGATACTAGAAGGGACTTTTGTTCAGAAAATGTTCTGCATTTGGGCTGTTTCTTCTTCTAGCACTGGAGGTTCCCATGTTGTAGCACTGCTGGGTCATGACAGTTTTGTATCTGGGGATTAGTTTGGGTCAGTTATTCTCTTCTTCATGCAACTTTGGTTATGGGGTTTCTTCTAGGCTTCTTCCTCCCCTAACTTTAAAAGTCTGAACTAGAAGCAAAGAGGCTGAGACTCTGCCCCTTGAAGGAGGGATTCAACTGTCTCCAATAACAGGTAGGTTTAGGATATGGTTCCCCACTGCAGTCAGTTCAGCAGCCTGGTTATACCTGCTTCACATTTGCAGATTGTTTAGGCAGTATTGTTCAGAGTCTGTGAGAGGTCAAAACAGAGCTCACCTGACCAAGATCATCAGCTGTATTCCAATTATTGACCTAGAGAGAATCCAGGGCTGAGAGTAATCTCTTATAGAAAAAAATAAAGATGGGCATGGAAGAGACACCCTCAGTCCAAGATATGTACTTAAAGTTCCTAACTTAGGTGTAACTTCCCCCATTGTTAGCAGATTGCATGGATAATCTTCCATGGCTCCTTCCATCCTCCTCCCTGTTTTCCTTCTTTCTCCTGTTCTCCCCTACACAGGAGGATTGCTGGTATGAGCATAATTAAAGCACTTTTGGAACTCAAAGAATGCCCTATTTCCAACATTCTCTCATCCCACCACATTTGAAGTAAGCAAGTGAGAAACCCAGGGGACATTTCCCTGTGGAGAAAGGATCTGAGGCAGAGTTGCTGCCCTTAGGTTCATTTTTGGCAGGCTTTACACTTCCCACACAAAGAGACAGGCTCCTTATGTGTACTCCCTATTCCTCCTTTCTACATGGCCTCTTGGGTAGATAGACCTTGAATAATAAGAAGAATGTAGTACAAAGGAGTAAAAATGGGGCCTACTATGGAGAGCCATTCTAATGAGGAGATTGAGTCTGTCCTGGACCCTGTGGGAGAAGACTTCATCATGAAAGGTACCTCAGCTTAATGAGCAGCAGCTGTGGCTGCATGGGACACTTAACATAGCTAGCTTGATTGCTGCTTTTATGCTTCCTGATCCAGACCAGGCCCTGTCAAGCCTGGGAATTTTTCCTCTTTGGAATCAAATTACAAGCTGTTTAAGTTCACATTCCACCACACCCAAATGAGACGAGGAGTAAGCCAAGGATACGCCTGAATTGAGCAGAGGGCTGGAGCTCGGGACTGGCCACCACTGCTCAGCACAAGACCCAACTACTTAAGCCCCGTTGGCAAGGAACCTGGTATGGAGTGCCTCAGCTAAATTGACCTCCCTGTCAAACAGAATATCTGGCTGTGTAGGCCTTCCTTGAGTGTACATTATTTTCCCACTTTCCATTCTTTCCCATTAGGCCTGGCCTTGACATGTTTCTCCAGAGCTTGGGGGCACACCAAAAGGGGATGCTTGGATAGGTCCCTGAACCTACAACTTCTCTTGGCCAAGCTCCCTCTCACACCCCCTTCCTGCTCCCCTGGGACTGTGTCCAGGGAGGCAGGACATAGAGCTCCAGGATCAGGGATTTTCACCTCTTTTCCACCTACCTCTCACCCACACAATTCACTGGTTTCATCAGATGCCAATAACTCAATAAGAAATCAGTTTACCATTGGTCAGAAAATTCCGCTAACCAATGACAGCAAGCAGATCAGTGATGGACAGCCTCAAGGGGAGCCCCCATTACCTGAGTTCAGAATCCAAGCCATTTTGTGTCCCCACAGCAGTGCTCTCCCCAAGGAATCTGTAAATCTCTGTTTCTGCATGGCCCAGAGATCCCCTTTCCTCACCTCAGTGAGGCCTGGATTTGCTCTCCAAAAGTCTTGGAACCTGCCATAGAATGGCCTAATCCAGAAGCTTGACTCCTCTTTCTCCCTCTCTCTCTCTCATCCCTTCTACATGTATGTCTCTAAAGGATGTGTAAGGACAGCAACAAGAGAGTTCTAACAATTCTAGTGTGAAACCAAATAGTGATCTTTTAGTGCTTTGGGGGTGGGTGGGCTGGGGTGGATGGATGGGCAACAGTGATTTTGATTACCCCTGCTGCTCTGCACTTGCCAGTTTATTATTTCATTTCTTCTATCTGATTGTTTGACCCTGTCAAACAAATGTCAAAGTTGTGTGTTTAAAAAATGTTTAACAAAAATATGATGTTGTAATGACACAAAGCCTTATGAAAATATTTATGGAGTTCAATAAAAGAAGTAAAAGACACCTCNTATTATTTCATTTCTTCTATCTGATTGTTTGACCCTGTCAAACAAATGTCAAAGTTGTGTGTTTAAAAAATGTTTAACAAAAATATGATGTTGTAATGACACAAAGCCTTATGAAAATATTTATGGAGTTCAATAAAAGAAGTAAAAGACACCTCTAGGCATAGCTTTCATGCTATTTTGTGTGTGTATGTTTTACCAATTGCTAAATAAAGGGAATTTGCCTGGTGGGGGCAGCTTATCCCAGCCTCACCTACCAGTCCTGTTGTTCTATAGCCAGGCACACCGTGGACTGTCTGGCCTTCCATGTCATTTCTTAAAGAGTGGGCCACAAGAACCATGTTTGATTCTGTAACAGAGGTACTTCAAATGTCTTTATGGGTAGGACCATCATTCATCACTTCACCCTTTGACAAGTCTTAAAGACCCATTTCTGATTTTGTTCCTTTTACTTTCAGCTGCCAAGTCCAGTACTTGCCCTGTGCACTCTCACATGATCTTAAAAGCTGCTTTTTGAACCTAATCAGAATCCATATCACGTAGTAATCCTTCACCTCCAGCTACTTCCTAATGCTTCCAGTCCTGTTTCCTCTGAAATAGACATATTTATCCATCCCCCAAAGTGTTTATTTCATCATGGTGTCTCCTACACATACATGCTCCTTGCTGTCCACAAGGCTCCTGTGTGATATCTTATGTTACCCAGCAGAGACACAATAATAGTTTGTATGTTCTGGTACTACTTCACCTGCTTTTTTCCAGAAGAAATAAACACTGACCTAATAAAATGCTTATTCGTCACTCATCTCCCAATCTGCTTCAAAATGATCTCAGTGTTGGTTACTCTTAAGAGTGTTACTGGGTGCCATATGGATTGAGGGGACTTGGAAGCAAGAATATGGAATGAGCTGATACTAGTATATGAATGAATATCACTCTCTATATTCTCCTCAAGAGCCCTGTCTCTCTAAGTTTTCTAGTATAGGCTTCCAACAGATGACTATGACCACTGGTCCTTTTGTCTCTAGTACCAAGAGAAAATAGAAGGAGGCCCAAGGTCTCTGCTGTGGGTTTTGGCTTACTTCAGTGTTTTAGTCACTGAGGCCACCACTCTGCCACTTAGCCTGCTTAACCTTTGGACTCTTTGGAATTTCCCTATTTATATTGACCTGCTTACCCCTGCCTCCCAGAGGCTTCTGTCCTGAATAGAATAGGATGCTGGTTAGATAGACCTTGCTCGCCCAGGCCTTTACCTATCAGGTCCAAGATAACAAAATGAGATCTCAGCATTCCCCCAAGTACAACAGCCTGCAGTGCAACAGTTTAGCCTGGTCATAGGTATATTAGACCATCTGGGTTTGCCAATATGGTTGGAGAGGAATTTTTGGAGGTTAATTCATGTTCACTAGAAGCACACTATTCTGGTTCCATCTCTCCCATTTCTTTCTTTTTTCTCCAGTAGGCCATGAGTGTTTTCTCATATGATTGGGAAAGAATGAAAGGAATGGTGCATGGTCCTTTGTCCTTCAGAAGCCTGTATTACTTCTATTTAACTCACCAATAGGTCCTTCAAGGCAGCTTTTTAGGTGAGGCTTTGTCCATCTCCACAACAGCCATGCTGCCAACCAACTGAATTAGATTCAACTTGCATATCCTAAATATATAATCTGGGCTAGGCCTTGTGGTTGGTACACAAGAGATACCAAGATGACTAAAATAAAATATCTGCCTACAGTCTCAGAGTTCAGTGAGAACATATAAACATGGGCCATAACAAGGATGGATGAAGTCCTCAAGGCTCTCAGAAAATGGAGTGGTTAATTCTAATTGAGGAAGATCTTTATAATCAGGATAAGTTTAGTGTACTGCAATAAGAGATATTCCCTCAAATCTTTTTTTTTCCTTGTTGTTTATCCATTTTATTTTTTAATTTATTTATTTTAAATTGAGTGATAATTGCTTTACAATATTGTGTTGTATTCATACATCAATATGAATCTTAATGGCTTAACATATAAGAGTTTATTTCTTGCTCATACAAATCCTACTCTGAATCCAGGTGACTTTCCAGAGCAGCTATCACCCATGTGATAGTACACGATCTGGGCTTCTGCTGCCTTGCTACACCTCCATCTCAAGATGTAGTTCTATAATCACCACAGTTGAAGAGAGAGCCCTAGATTGTTTCTCACTTACAGTCAAATTCTCTAGCCATAACTGATCATATGGCCTCATCCAATCTTAAGGAAACAGAAAACTGTAAAAGTCCTACAAACTCAGAAGGGCAAGAAAACTAGATATGAATGAACATTAGACATCTCTACCAAAGAAGAACATGTTTGAACTAAGTCTCAGAAGACAAGGAAAATTCTACCATATTGTGAATGTTAGAGCAATTAAGAAGTTAGGGGAAAGAGTTCACACAAGACAATCCTTCCTTCTGATACCAATTGAGAGTCTAGGGATCCCAAATAACACCCTTAGGTTTGATAATTCACTACAATACTCACAGAATTCATTGGTATACTCATGGTTATGCCTTATGAAACCTAAAGGATACAGATGAAAATCAACGAAGGGAAGAAGCATAAGGCAGAGTATAAGAAAGTATCAAACAGAGAGAGCTTCAATTTTCCTATTCCTGTGGAGTGAGGACAATGTTACTTTCCAGAATAAATATATGACAATATGCATGGAATATTGCCAGCCAGGAAAGCACACTCAAGTTTCTTAAGATTGTTCACGTTTTATCACTGCACTTGTNTATCAAACAGAGAGAGCTTCAATTTTCCTATTCCTGTGGAGTGAGGACAATGTTACTTTCCAGAATAAATATATGACAATATGCATGGAATATTGCCAGCCAGGAAAGCACACTCAAGTTTCTTAAGATTGTTCACGTTTTATCACTGCACTTGTGGCTGATCCCTGTCTACAGTCTCCTCAGAAGATGAACTGATACCAGGTAAATCAGAGCCCCCACCATAAATCACATTGTTAGTGTGGACAAAAACCCCATCCTAAATCACATTGCCATCCAGACAGAAAATTAGTAAGGAAACACAGGGCTTAAATAAAACTTTAGATCACCTGGATTTAATTGATATTTATAGAACATTCCATCCAAAAGCAGCAGACTGCTCATTATTTTCAAGTGCACACACAGAACATTCTCCAGTATTCACCACATGCAGAGCCATAAGGTGAGTCTCAGTAAATTTAAGAAAATTAAAACCACATCAAGCATCTTTTCTTATCACAATGCTATAAGATTAGAAAGAAACTACAATAAAAATTACAAAAAATATAATATGATATTAAACAGCTAAAGGATCACTGAAGAAATCAAAAAGGAAATTAAAAAATACCTAGAGACAAATAAAAACAAAAGCACAACAGTCCAAAATCTATGGGAGACAGCAAAAGCAGTTCTAAGAGGGACATTTAGAGCATACAATCTTCTTCAAGAAATACAAAAAAATCTCAGATAAAAGTCCTGACCTTACACCCAAAATATCTAGAGTAAGAATAAACAAAACTAAAGTTAGCAGAAGGAAAGAAATAACATCAGAGAAGAAATAAATCAAATAGGAACAAAGAAAACAACTGTAAAGATCAATGAAATTTAAAGCCGGTTCTTTGAAAAGATAAACAAAATCAATAAAACTTTAGCCACACTCATCAAGGAAAAAAGGGATGGAAATCAATAAAATT
>SJYV01030132.1:0-12014 GCA_006410875.1 Neotragus pygmaeus
CAATGCATGAAAGTGAAAAGTGAAAGTGAAGTCGCTCAGTCGTGTCCGACTCTTAGCGATCCCATGGACAGCAGCCTACCAGGCTCCTCCGTCTGTGGGATTTTCCAGGCAAGAGTACTGGAGTGGGTTGCCATTGCCTTCTCCATAGATAAACTATATGCCTCCCAATTTTTTCTGGGAGCAGGAGAACAGAAGAGGAGAATATAGATTGTAGTTCTCATTTAATAAAAGCGTCTTCAGTATTAGTGGAATAAAATGTCAAAATAAATTGAGCACTCATTTAATTAGTAGCTGGTAAGAAGTCTGTGTTGATATGAAAGTATATGGATTAAAAGAAATGCATCCTTATGTAAGAACACCCGTGACTAGTGCAGCAGCCTTCTCAAATCATTGTGAAACATGAACTGTAATGGGAATAAAAAATTACAAAAAGTTGCTCACATTATTTTTGTGTTTTGTTTATCTAAGTTCAGTTGTCTTTGTTTTGAAATTATATGTTCTATTTAATTGTCTTTTGAAAAGAGAAGATTAATAATGAAGCAATGTATTTTGAATGTTTTCTTGTGGGCTTTATCCAGGTTTCTATAAAAATAATTTAAAAATATGGTTTGAAAATCATGCATCTGGTTGGAGTAGCATATATTTAAATGCTGGGTGAGCAGTTGGGACAGAAAATACATAGGAGAGCCCTGGCAGGACTGTCACATGTGATTCAGCTAGACAAAGAAGGAAATAAGACTTTAACTGTGCCACAAAGAGGGGGAAACAAGATTAAAGGAAACGGGTGGTGGAAGGGGGCGCTTTTTGCAAGACAGAGTACACTCGAGTACTGAAGCTTAAGTGTCCATATTCAAGCAAGGAGGAGTGAGTGGACTGGCGTGCTGGTGTGCAGGGGCACCTGGGGGATGTGGGTTGATGCCAGAGAGGCCTTTGAATGTCAGGTCAGAGAGCTTTGGCCTAATGCTATCAACTTATGTAATAATTAAAAAGCCGTTCACTGTAGAATATAAGGAAATAAAAGTGTGATGCGGGATTCCAGTGTCCGTGATTTTGGTTTCTGAAGTCCGGGCTTTGTGTTAGGTCTTCCTTCAGGGCAGCTGGTAGGCACGCTGTCTCTGTTGATCTGCACCTAGTCGACCAATCTTAAGACATTGTGACTTGGTTCACCTGATTGTCAGTGACCTAGTATTTTCTTCTCAGACTTTTCTTACTGTGAGGTGGATCCCGGTTTCAAAGATGTTAAAATAAGAAAGAAGCTGTGCATCTTATTTATTTATTTATTTTTGGTGTATAGAAACTAATTTTATTATTTGAAAAAATTTTATTGGATGTTAGTTTCTACCATGGGCTTCCCAGGTGGTGCCCCTGCAGGAGGGTATGGTGACCCAGTCCGGTATTCTTGTCTGGAGAACCCCATAGACAGAGGAGCCTGGCGGGCTATAGTCCCTGAGGTCACAAAGAGTTGGACATGACTGAAGCTCTTAGAAGCAGGGGCAATTTCTGCCATACAGCAAAGTGAGCCAGCTCTGTGTAGTGTGTATATGTGTGTGTGTGTGTGTGTGTGTATTTATATATAGAGAGAGAGGAGATTTTATATATATAATCTCTATTTTTTGGATTTCCTCCCCATTCAAGTCACCACAGAGCACTGAGTAGAGTTCCCTGTGCTATACAGTAGGTTGTCACTAGCTGTATATTTTATACATAGTATCAATAGTGTATATATGATTGGGATTGACATAAAAGCTATGCATCTTAGAATCTGTGAAATGTACTCAGCCCCATTAGTATAACAATGTGCTTAATGTAGCGGTATTTGTGTATTACAATAATAGTAGTGAGCAGTAAGTTGTGGAGCTAAATGTACAACATTTGTTTTAGGGAAATGTGTCCTGTGTTTGATCCTGGAAATTTGTGAGCCAGTTCTTAGCCCCTGTCTTAGACTTACTCATAGACGAGTAGCAGGAAAGAGACTTAACTTACTCTAAGTCTCACAGATGGGAGGCAGGGAATGTGCCAGGCAGCTGGAGCCCGCCAGGTGGGTGAGGGTGGACGTGGGAATTAAGTAAGGGTGTTTCAGGCAGACAGATTTTGGAGATTTCAAGTAGTGCATCAGAGTTGTCCTGATAGAAGAGTGAGAAGCCCAAGGTGAAACATTGTTGGAGATGCCTGCTCCCACGTTGGTTTCAATACCATACTCTCATTATTTATAAGATGCTGTTGTTCCTACCTTGGAGGAACTTGAATCCTGAAATACATTGAAATAACTATCCAGGCATCCACTGGAGCTTCCAGAACTTAGCAGGGGATGGGGGAGGGAAATATCCCAGAGAAAGTGATGGTATTCCTAGTAACCTACTTAAAAATGTAACCAATGTAAAAGATGAAAACTGTAGCCTGACCAGTTGTAAACTTTATGAAGAAAGTTACATGAAGAGAAAGGTTAGTAAAAACTGTAGCCTTGTGGTTGGAGCAAGGCTCCAGAGGCCAGGAACCTGGATCTATTGAGATGGCCAAAAAATTCATTCAGTTAGGGAATACGTTCAATAAACTTCTTGGTGAAAAATGTGATGGTTTTTTTTTCAATGTTTTACTTAAAACTGAATGAAATTTTAGCCAACCTAGTATATTCTGGCTTCACTACAAGTTGTATGAACCTGGCTAAGTTCTTTAGCTTTTCTACTACATGGAATCTTCATTTGTAAAATGGAGATAAAGGGTGATGTGAAGATAGAGGTAAACTCTATAAAATGTTTAGAGTAAAGCATGGCCCATAAGCACAATTCTTACATTTTTTTTAAAGGTACTGTTTATCCAGGAAATGGGCTTCCCTGGTGGCTCAGATGGTCAAGAATCTGCCTGCATTGCAGGAGACCTGGGTTCGATTCCTGGATTGGGAGGATCCCCTGGGGGAAAAAAATGTCAACCCATTCCAGTATTCTTGCCTTGAGAATCCCCACGGACAGTGGAGCCTGGCGGGCTACAGTCCATGGGGGTCACAGAGAGTAAGACATGACTGAGCGACTAAGCATAGTACAGCATCCAGGAGTAAGGAAAATTGAGTCTGTAATGCACGTGAATCAGAGACTGTGTTATTTTTTCCCTTTGCTTAGATGACCTGTCCGTAAGTTGGTTTGCTTTNAAAAAAAAAAAAAAAAAAAATTCTTGTCTTGGCTCTGCTCCTGGGCCTGCTGGGTTCAGTGTACATCCTCAGTAAAGAGGAGGGTGTGTGGGGCCTCGTCCTTGGCTAGACTACAGAACATCCTTCAAGGCACAGGTATGAAGTACTGGCGCTATTAGCCGTGGGTATATTCATTACTATATATTATTTCTTCTCTCTCCTTTGTTCGCTCCTTCAAGTATTATCCAAAAATGCTGTGGGAAAAAAGACACTGCCTTTAACTGCTTTATAATAAAATTAATGAGTGGCTTTGCAGCATCAGCCTGAGTCACAGCAAAAGGGATGCACAGTGACGTGTCATGTGCTTCAAAGCTCACTTATTACCACTGCCCCAGTGCCTGGCATTGTCAAGCGTGCTGATAAGGGCATTTAAAGCAAAATCGTCTTCATTTCAGCTATGAGCCTTTCTCNAAAGCAGTTAAAGGCATGCACAGTGACGTGTCATGTGCTTCAAAGCTCACTTATTACCACTGCCCCAGTGCCTGGCATTGTCAAGCGTGCTGATAAGGGCATTTAAAGCAAAATCGTCTTCATTTCAGCTATGAGCCTTTCTCCCTAGTAATAGAAAGGAAGAAACTATTCTGGCAAGGGGTTTTGTTTAGTAGAACAATAAAATACATGCTGAGAACTTGCTTTGAGCCCTTATTCTGAGGTTGGCTAGCTATACAACTATTAAGCAAGTCATGAAAGTTTCTCTTTTCTCAATTCACAACAGAGATCATGCTTACAATACCTGGTTTTCCCCCCACAATATTATTTGAAGATTATGGATGATTATGGTAATACGTTGTTTTACTTAGTGCTTTACATGATAGTATTTTCTTCAATCATCAAAGTGAGACTAGGGGTGAAGTGAGATTCTCCGAGTTTTACAGGTGATAAACATGAGGTTTAAATAAGAATAGTATTAAAAGAGTTAATTCTTTCAGAATCTTTTTGCAAACTGTAAAGCCTATGTGAGTGTCAGTTATCACTGTTAGATGATAGCACTCCAGGGTCATTCCTGTGTGGTTTGGAGTCCTGCCTCTTCTTTGTAGCTATGAGGCGTTAAGCAGGTGAATTAAGTGTCCTGAACCATTTTTCCTAGTCTGTAAAGCTCTCTTCATGGTGATCACTTCATAGACTGCTTGTGAGGGTTCCAGGTCTGGCACAAGGTCTGGCTCATGGTGGCATCCATGAACTGGACTCTCCCTTTTCCAGCCAGAAAATTCCCCTTCTTTCATTTTTAAACAGAATGTTGACAGCAATTCAGACATGTATTTTCCCTTATCTAATTTTAAGTTCATGGAACATGATTCTCTCGTTGGACATCATAGAGCTGTGATGATTTGCTTTCAGGTTCATCATTAACTACTTTTTGCAGATTGGTACTGGTTTTCAAAATAGCTCATAATAGATTTTAGTTGCTAAGAAAAATTCCTATTTCATTTTTCACAAGTACTTTAAAAAATTTCCCCACTTATTAAGTGATTTTGTGCAAGCAGAGCTGCTTAGTAAGACCTGTCTTTGTAGTCATTTCGTGTGTGTGTATGTGTGTGTGTGTTNGATGATTTGCTTTCAGGTTCATCATTAACTACTTTTTGCAGATTGGTACTGGTTTTCAAAATAGCTCATAATAGATTTTAGTTGCTAAGAAAAATTCCTATTTCATTTTTCACAAGTACTTTAAAAAATTTCCCCACTTATTAAGTGATTTTGTGCAAGCAGAGCTGCTTAGTAAGACCTGTCTTTGTAGTCATTTCGTGTGTGTGTATGTGTGTGTGTGTGTGTTTGCAAGGAGGTATTTTTAGATAGTTTAGCTGAACAGCAATCTGACGTCTTTAGAGGAGACATCAGTTCATTATGTGGATACAAATTCTATGCTTTCAGCTTTTATACACCAAGTCTTAATTTAAATCTGTTCTTCTTGCCGTTTCTAACGAAAGAGACTCTATCATGGTATGTATTCTGTTTCTTCCTAAGGCTGGCCTTTCTAGTTAGCCTTTGCTTAGAGAAATGATCAAGGTAGAAATGGCTTTATTTGCTCACAACTTAATATAGATTATGGAAGCAGGGGATTTTGGGTCATATTTAAATATGCTGTTATATATTATGCTACACAGTATTTCTCTATTGCAATGTGGTTCAGGGGATTTAAAATAGTCATTATGGACTCATAAATGCTGCTTTCTTAGAAGAAGAACATTTTAAAGGCCAGGATGTGTGAGTTCTATACCTTTTAACTGTACATATTGCTTTATCGGTTCAAAAAAATGCCTTTTGCTTAGTGAAAGATAATTTCATGCTGAGCATGTAAGAGAATATGGTTATTTGCTTTCATATTGTTCTAAACACAGTGTTATATATTAAGTTGTGATGATATGTTTTCTCTCTCTCTCTTTTTTTTTTTTCCTTTTTCATACCTTTTAAAATTCTGGGAAAAGAAGCTCTTGCAGCTTAAGCAAATTATGTTGGTTGTTTGTGGCACTTGTTCTCACAAAAAGATGCGTTTGGTTAATGACAAGCATAGAACTTATGTATTTGTTTTTCTGATTTTACTATTGTTAATTTGGGAAAGCTATTCATACATAAGTTCAAAAGGTTTTTAAAATTAATTTTCAGAAATACTCTTTATTCATTTCCCCAAATTTAAAATTTTTCTCTAATTCATGCTAAAATGTCAAAGTTTGAGTGAAAACTTTTGTTATTCATTCAAATGTGTTATCTGTGTGGGGTAAAGCTTCCAGAATTTGAGGCACTGATTTATCATTTTTAACTCAGTTATTTGATAATGTGTGAGCCATTTGGGATTTTAGTGATATTTTAGTTTTTGCAATGGGGTTCTTTATATTTTGCCTGACTTTATAGACATGAAGTATTATCATATAGAGGTAAGTTACTTAACCTAAAGAAAGACATGATCTTGGAGAGTCAGGGATTAATGGACATAGATCTTAAGATGCAGAGCTTTCATTCTTAGGAAAAAGCAGTAAGCAATATCTATACATCTGGAGGGGTCAGACAGGACATTTTCATAGTATGAAAAACAGGAAATCCTAAAGCTTTGACATTTTAAAAAATGCATTCTTGTTCTTAAAAATCAGTGGCGTTATGTAACCATTTAAGAATTTAGCTGAAGCCTGATATTAAGTGACTCAGATTCCTAGCTTCTTAATGATGCTTCTTTACAGTGAAATTCAAGCAGTTGCCAGATTCTTGAGCCATGAGTTCATTCTCCCTCCCCCCAAAATTTGCATGCCATCAAAACTGAGACTGCTGCCAGAAGAGGTGTGAGCGCTGAAATTCTTATATGCTAAGTGTAACATACTCTATATCAGGCTGTTTCTCAGTGAAGCCATTGATATTTTCATTTAAGAGAAGTGACCATCTTCGGACTAAAGTTTCTTTACTGGAAAGTGGCATAAAAGCTCCTGACTCTGGCTTTATTGATCTCTTTTCTTACTTTCTGTAGCACCTCCAGGAGAATAACCATTGCTCTTTCAGGACTGTTTCCCCCAAATCAACCAAGAGGGGCCCCTGCCTTCTTCTGACATAGGCAAAATAAGATGTTGAAGTTAACTTTACATTAAAATAATTGAATTCCCGTTTTACTTCCGCTTTTTGCTAGTATGTATCTAACATGTTTGAGGCTTCCGTGATGGCTCAGTGATAAAGAATCTGCCTGCTAATGCAGGAGACACTGGTTCGAGCCCTGGGTCAGGAAGATCCCCTGGAGGAGGAAATGGCAACATACTCCAATATTCTTACCTGGGAATTCCCATGGACAGGGGAGCCTGGCAGGCTACAGTCCGTGGTTGCAAGGAGTCAGACACAACTGAGTGACTGAACAACAGCAACATCTAATATGTTTACATTAATGACTTAGCTCAAAAGGGACAGAAAATTTGGGACCTTCTGTCTCTTTTTCCTCCATCTGTTTGTTGACTTCCAGAATCATTACCTCATCACAGTAGAACA
This sequence comes from Neotragus pygmaeus, assembly GCA_006410875.1. NCBI lineage: Eukaryota > Metazoa > Chordata > Mammalia > Artiodactyla > Bovidae > Neotragus > Neotragus pygmaeus. The sequence continues at coordinate 7,139 of SJYV01030132.1, forward strand.
GTTTATCCTCTTCCTCACTGTCATAATTGTCTGGATCATCATTTATTATTATTATTATTTGTGTGTATATTAACCTGGAAACACAACAAGAAGGTGAAAACTTATGCAAAGTTCCCTCCCAACACACACACATACAACCAGACATCCACTGGTTGATTATAATAAAATTCAAGACCGTATATTTAATTGCCCAGGAGATGTGATGTGGATGGTGTCACCTTGAATTTGATACAACCAAAATAGAACTTCTGAGTGTTTTCTCAATCACCAACCCAAGAAACAAACCCAGCTAACCAAGAAGGCTGCAAAGGCTTACAGTTGTACAGTTTTCCTCCCCTGCCATTATTGACATTACCATTTACTGAGAGATTAAAGTCCCAAACCCACGAGTTACCTTTGGTCTTTTGGATTACTCCAGACTCCATGCTCTTCTGCAAGTCTTGTTTTAGCCATCCTCCTGACCTTGGTTCCTTCTCCAATGTCATCACCCTGGTCCAAGCCACCAACATCTTTTTGCTTGGACTGTTCCTACTGACTCCTGCATTTCCCTGATTTCTATGCTCGCTCTACCCCATGCCATTCTGCACAGAGCAACCACCTTATCTTAAAAAAGATGAAATCAGGCCATGTCATTTCTTTTAAAATTCTCTAGTAGTTGGAATGAAATCTGTACTCTCTGCAGAGCTGGGGCACGAACTGATCTCATCTTAGTTTCGTCTCTTATCCACTCCCCCAGCTCCTTGACCTTCCTTTTGTTGATTGAACAGACCAAACCATGGAGTTTTTCCACTTACTGTTCTTTTTTGCCCAAGTTCAGTCTCTTGGGACCTTCTGGTTCCTAGACTCTCTGATCCCAGGTGCAGGAGGGTCTCCTGCCAGGCGAGTTCGGGGTAGCCATGCATACATTTCTGTTACCACACAGGGTAAACATGATCTGTCTGGCGTGTATTATGACTGTGTTGTTCTTGCTGTTATGGTTTGACTGCTCATTTATTATGTGCCTGTTGAAATGTAAAGCCTCACAGGAGTAGGGACTTCAGCTGTGAGATATAGCACTTAGTGGCCAGGATATTTCTACCATGAAAAAGCCCTTCAATAAGTATTTATTGTATGTGACCAATGAAGTAATAAAAATTACAACAATGCAGATATAGGCAGGCATCAGGATTAGTAGATCATTGTTTCACCTTGAGAAGATTCTTTCCCCCTTGGTTAGATGAATAAGCTCTAAAGGCTGAAGGCAGTAAGGACCCAGCAGACATCAACCCATGAATGTTTTCTAATGCATTAACAATCTTTATGATCAATTAGGACTAACACTATTACCTATATAAGAATTTTGTTATAAGTCATGCAATTCTTTAATATTATATAAAATATGGAAATTTTATAATTAATTACAATTAATAAAATATGGAAATAAATAGCAGCAAAAATTTTCTGGTATAAGCTGTTTAGGAATTTTTAGACAACATGAAGTTGTAGAGATCCAGTCTATTTGGAAAGAATATTAATATGGATCATATAGAAGATGAATCTCCAAAGGTCTTAAAATAATTCAGTGCCAGAAACAGGTTAACGTACTTGCTTGTGTTTTTATGTGGTGGGAACGCAACTGTCTAAGATTATGAAAGTTACCTTCACTTCTAAGAGTATTTGTCTTCACATACATAAATCATGAAATTGAGGTTAAAACTAATCCTACCTTAATTTTGGTCTATACAACATAATAGCTCATAATGGGAACTCTGTGTTGCCCTGTCCTGATACAACTTCTATGGGCCATATCATCAGTGCCCATTGTTTTATAATCNTACATAAATCATGAAATTGAGGTTAAAACTAATCCTACCTTAATTTTGGTCTATACAACATAATAGCTCATAATGGGAACTCTGTGTTGCCCTGTCCTGATACAACTTCTATGGGCCATATCATCAGTGCCCATTGTTTTATAATCCCTAATAATCTTCATTCCGAATCCAAGGGGAAGAGTTTTTTAACTTAAGTATCCCCAAGAGGGCTTTCTTGTGCCTCAGAATTTGAAAGCACCCTGAAATTTTTTCTTTTTAAAATTCTCTGTACTTTGTTTTGTGTGCATGCTATAACATTCTTACATGTATTATTCCGTGATTAAATCTTCAGATTACTATAAATGATACCTAAACTCTAAAGAGTCAAGCTAATTATCTTAATATGACCTTAAGAAAAGTAAGGGAAAATAAAAAGTAAACTTTTATTTGTCTGCTTTTTTGTTGACTGAAGTATTTAAAAGAGTAAGGTAGAAAGAAGAGACAAAATCCTAAACCTTTCAAAATGGAAAATTAANACTCTAAAGAGTCAAGCTAATTATCTTAATATGACCTTAAGAAAAGTAAGGGAAAATAAAAAGTAAACTTTTATTTGTCTGCTTTTTTGTTGACTGAAGTATTTAAAAGAGTAAGGTAGAAAGAAGAGACAAAATCCTAAACCTTTCAAAATGGAAAATTAATTTTAAACTTAAAACTGTGTTCCTTCCTATGCTGATACTGTCTTTGCATAAGTGAATAAATAGAAATAAACTTTTTTTCAAAGAAACGTTTCTTTTCCCTTTTACTATTTTTTTCAGAATACTTGTTTAAAAACAAGGTTACAGTTTACATTGTAGAAAAATTGGAAAATATTCAAATTAATTTTATTATATGAAGGTAAGATCTGGATTCTAGTGTCAAGAGTGCCACAGCTAGTTCCTTTTCTTGACATCAGTTCCCACAACTTTGAAATGAGAAGATTATGCTAAATAAATCCCTAAAAACCCTTCTAGGTCTATAATAGTTCTTTTATACAAAAAGTTGCATTTGCATAATGCTTTATATTACTAGAGTTCATTCACATTGGTCCTACATTCTCAGAACTGCCTTGTGGGGTGGGCAGGGCAAACCTTCTTATGTCTCCTCCACATGGGTAAGGAGGTTGAGCTGTAAGGAATTAAAGTGATTTCTTGAGTCACATAAACCACTTGGAACGAGCCATGTATTGTTTCTACAATTTCATGTTGTAATTTATGACCTCCTAATGCTAATTGCTGGTTAGGAGCTTGGTCAAAATAGTTACTCATTTTGTGAGGATATTTAATAAATTAACCACTCTGTAGTTAGGAACTTGAGTATTTTTATAATCTGACCCCTTGTTCCTGGAAAACTTGGTCAGGCACCCCCATGTCTTACAGGAGCCTACAACTAATTACAGAAGTGGTGTAGCTATCAGTGACACACAGGTAATCACCTCGATAGCAGTTTACATAATTGGAATTTTATCTTTTGTGAAAGTTAGCCAGTTGGTTCCAGAAGCACCTGTAGCATTAGGTTGGGTTTTGAAAGTCTGTTGTTAAGTTTGTTTGCTTAACTTGAAGGCAGACCCCACTCCATGCTGACAGTCCTCCCATTTCCATTCTCCCTCTTCACCACCCCAACATGGGGTGGAATGATTTATCTTTTTTAAAAATTTGTTTTATTGAAGTATAGTTGATTTGTACTCTTGGGTTCATTTCTGCTTTATAGCAAAGTGAGTTATACATGTACATATTCTTTTCCACTGTGGTTTGTCACAGGATTGAATGTAGTTCTGCATCCTATACAGTAGGGCCTGGTTTATCCATTCTGCACTAACAGTTTGCATCTGGTAATCCCAAACTCCCAATCCATTTCTCCCCCAACTCCCTCCCAGTGGGCAGTCATAGGTCTCTTCTCTCTTCTCTCTGTCTGTGAGTCCGTTTCATATATAAATTCATTTGTGTCATATTTTAGATTCTACATATAAGTGATATCATATGGTATTTGTCTTTCTTTGTCGGGGTTACTTCACTTAGTACGATCAGCTCTAGGTCTATCCATGTTGCTTTAAATGGCATTATTTCATTCTTTTTATGGCTGAGTAGTCCATTGGTATTCCATTGTATATGGGTACACATGTTCTTTTTGCATTCTCCGAGACACAATGATGTAGAAAGTTTTACTGGATCCTGTTAGTTGCCTGTTTAAAACCCCAGTGACTTCCCATTGCTCTTACAATAAGCCTCCTTCGTAGTAGGACTGATTTTTACTTCTCCAAACCCCTTTACACTTCTCTGCCCTTCAGTCATCTTGAGCATGGTTGTTTCCTGAGCATCCCCAAGTTCTTCCTACCTTGGGGCCTCTGCCCTCCGTATTCCTTCCATCTGTCAAGCTCGCCCCTGGTTCCCTGTCTGGCTGAATCCTTTGTGTGTATTCACCTGTTGTCTCAAATGTCACTTTCTCAGAGCAGCCTCCCCAGGTGCCCCATCTAGAATAGTCTCCCCAGTCCTAGGTATCACGGTCCATTGCATCACCCTCCCTTTAGTGTTTTCTTCATAGAACCAATGATATCTATAATTCTTTTATTTGTTTATTATACTTAACCCTTCTTCACCTTCCACCCCAAAGCCCTCCAACCTCCAGAAGTGTCAATTCCAGGGACCAGGGCCAGTCATTGCCAAATGACAAGCTCCTAAAACTGTGCCTGGCTCATCGCAGTTAAATAATTAAGTAGATGGATGAATCTTAACAGTTCTGAGTTCAAACACTGTTCATCTGCCAGGTTCCTCTGTTGGAATCTATACAGACAGGAACTCAAAAAGTTTTGAGTCCACAAGTTTTGTCCTGACTTGCAGGAAATCCAAACTAAATACATTGCTTTACTATGCTTACTGTTAGCCTGGGTTTAGTATGATCTCATCTATCACATCCTATTCCTTGTCTTCTCACTTTTTGCTGGCAGTCTTACCTGTAATTGCTGAAACACAGGAGTGATTGTTGAACTGGGTGGGGAGAGGCATCCTGATTCATTTTGTCTTGGCCTTCAGAGTCTTCAGCTCTAGACT